>CM077784.1:6522165-6642165 GCA_039737535.1 Lagodon rhomboides | reverse complement strand
CAGAAAGTGCAGAACATCAGTGTGGAGGAGAGATGGTCCTCAGTGTGGAACAGAGCACTTCACCCTGAGCTCTGAAGCTCAGAGGTCTGTGCTGAAGCTCTGAGCTGAAGCTCTGAAGCTCTGTGCTGAAGCTCTGTGCTCTGAGCTGAAGCTCTGTGCTGAAGCTCTGAGCTGAAGCTCTGTGCTGAAGCTCTGTGCTCTGAGCTGAAGCTCTGTGCTGAAGCTCTGTGCTGAAGCTCTGAGCTGAAGCTCTGTGCTGAAGCTCTGTGCTCTGAGCTGAAGCTCTGTGCTGAAGCTCTGTGCTGAAGCTCTGTGCTCTGAGCTGAAGCTCTGTGCTGAAGCTCTGTGCTGAAGCTCTGTGCTCTGAGCTGAAGCTCTGTGCTGAAGCTCTGAGCTGAAGCTCTGAGCTGAAGTGTTGTGGACCGTCCAGAGACTGACATGCTGAGGCAGGTCGAGCGACATTATATGAAAGTTTGAATTATCACTTTGAGCTCAGGTTGTGAGACCACAGATCTGAGTCTGGCAGCATTTGTTCATTTTGATGGATGATATGGATTTTTATTTTTGTGTGTGGCTGATACATAAAAATGACTGAATGAATAATATCTGCTTCTTGTGGCCGATACCAATAAGATAACTGATCATTTCACATTTTTGTATTTAAAGATGTTCACAACCTGAAGTTTATCCAAACCTGACCTGAGAGGTTCACATGTAGTGAGCAAAGGTTTGCAGTCAGAGGCACAAAAAACACACAGATACAAACAAACTAAAGTACAAAACCTAACGGTGTAGAAGTGATTCCTGTACATAGAACATACACACAATAAGACAAATGAAATACTGTATTACAGATCAAAGCGTCTGTGGCCTGAGGGAAGAGTTTCCAACTCTTTCTTCATAGCTGTGCTCAACTCAACTTTCATGGTGCAAACAGCCACTGAGGTTGTAAATGCTGCACTTTTTAAGTCACGTAACGTAATGTGGCTTAATAAAACTCTCTGTTTGTCAGGTAGAACTTCACTGATGGGATAAATAACAGATAATATACATTTCCCAATATCAGGCCCATATGTATCATATGAAATAAAAATTAAATACAAAAATAAATTAAATAAAAATAAATGAGTTCTCAAAGACCACGCTGAGATATCAAAAGATCTAACGTGCAGCTTTTCAGATCTTTCCAAAAGGTAAATCCCAGTGAAGACTGAGTTCATGTTGATGCCTCTGAAGCAGACCTGGTTCATCTGCAGGCTCTGGAGGAGTCTCACTGTTTCATGTCTTTACACTTCAGATCGATGACGGCAGCGGCATGAAGCGTGAAGCTACAGTGGACGAGGTCATTAAGATCGTGGAGGAGCTGACGAGGATCCACTAACCTCCACCCCCAACCGGACCCCTGCTGAGCCAGAGGAGGGTCCCGAGGAGGAGCGATGGGCTGAGCGGCGAGAGGACGAACACGGCTTGAGTTTTGCAGAATTGTAAATAATTATAAATAAACAGTGTGTGCATGTTTGTCCTTGAGACTTCAGTGGTTTGTAAAGCGTTGAGGCCCTGGAGGTGCTACATGAGGGTGTAGCAGCCTTCACTTAGACAAGTGTCGAGGCGAAGTGTAGCACCTGTTTGGACAACAAGACCAAAGTTAAGACGTTGGTCTGAGTGTGTGTGTGTGTGTGTGTGTGCGCGCGCATGTGTGATGTGTGTGGAATAGTGTGTGACTATAAATGGGAAGAACCCAGAGATCTCCTTCACCAAAAACCTTCTCTGGGATCCGTGTGACAGTTCAGGCAGGGTGAAGGTCAGCAGCTCCTCGACGGCCGCAGTTTGAGACATTTACACTTTTCAACTTTATTATTGAAGTGTGGAGTAAACACGCTGTACGAAAAACAAAATGAGGAAGATGATAGATTTATAGCTATTTTGTCTTTGTGATGTTTTCTTTGTTTATTCTAATAAACTTTGCTTTAGTACTGTTCACACTCTGAGAGACTGAGTTTGTCACAAGTCCTGCTTCGCTTACTGTCATAAAAGTCATGTGTCTGTCAGTTTGCAGCCACGCTCGCTGTGTGGCTGAAGAATATCTCAACAACTACCACGATACTTCAATCATTCAGGGTCCCCAGATGATAAATTCTACTGACTTTGGTTACTGACTTTTCTACGACGGAGTGTGAGGACCGTTGTAGGACCTGTACTGGGGAGAGGAGCAGTGCTCAGAGACAGAAACTCTGAGATTATGAAGAAATGATTAAAGATTAGAGTCGGGGGGAACCTGCAGTGGATGATCTGATCTGGCAATAAAGAAATCTAAACATCAGCGTCTGCTGTGATGAGGTTGGTCCAGCCTTGTGAAGTGAAGCGATGTGGTTCCTCCACAGCAGAGCTACAAGCTTGTTTCAACAGATATACTTTGAAAGCTCCGGAGTTTTATTACTATTATACTTTTGGTTTGTCCATCTGACCGTCTCAAGAACGCCCTGAGGGTCAGTGAGAACTGATGGCGCCTCTTTCTCCTGAACGTCGTATCTCAGATAATCATCGACAGAAACTCCTCAAATTTGGTACAAATCTCCAAAATGACTGGAGGATTAACTGGTTAGAGTTTTTAGCCACAACTCAAGAATTCATGCAATAAATACAGTAATATTATAGTATAGTTTGATATCCAAGAGGTCAGAGGTTAAATGCACTGTGACGACATAATGTTCTGCACAAAATGTTCTGGCCAGTAGATATTTATTTGATACGCTGTTGTATTTTTCAGAAATATCTCCACGTGCTATCCGGATTGGCAAAAAAAAAAAAGATGTAGGCTGACAGACGTTCATGTTTCCCCACGATTTATACGAATGACTTCGTCAGAGAAACATGATGTCTACACACAGTTCTTAACATAATTCCCATGTCTCTTCTTCACACACCACCACGAGGACGACTTGTCTGTTTGTTCCTGTCTGGTCCAAATGTTCATGGTCCCCAGAGGAGCAGCTGGGATCACTCTGAGCCCCGGTTCTCTCACCTTCATCAGGAGGTTTTGTTTCCAAATATCTGCAAATTAAAATTCCCATTAGCTGCTAACAAAAGTGTACATGTTTCAGCGTTCAGATATTCTGCTCTTCTCCCGAGGTAGCAGACTAACAGAGAGCGATGTTAAAGAGTCTCTATAGTGCCACTTCTTCTTTTTATTGTGCAGATTTGAGTCATTTTCTGCCTTTAAATGCAGCTTTTTAGTTTTTGCCCTCCAGAATTGCTGGTTCTGACCTCATTCATCGAATTAAAAAAACATCTCTCGTCTGCTTACAGTTAATGCTGCCATGCTGCTTTGACTCTCACGCTTCCAAATGAGAAGAAGAAGAAGTCTCTGTGTCGATGGATCAGTGTGTGTGGGAACCAAACTCCGTCTTGTTTCTTTGTCAGACTTGCTGAAAATGCAGAATATTACTGTGCATTGTTTTCTCAAGCGCCTCATTAATTTCTGTTGCGTGCATATTTCTGTTCATCTGCAGTAAACAGTGTCCAATCAGAAGAAAGCAGCTCTTTCAGACAAGAATATCAAAAGTCTCACAGGCTGAAAAGCTGTCGGGTCGACAGGTTAATTCTCTGCACCTTCTTTTCTAACTCGGGGTTTGGAGCAGGCTGGTCAGGAACTGTCCGTGGACGTTGTCTGCCAGGTTTTCTGAGCTATTTCCGTCCTCCTGTCACCATCCTGAGGCAAACAGGCCTTTGCTTTGCTCTGGTGTTCAACTGATTCCCCATTCGCTGGAGACGGTCCTCAGCCTTCGTCACATTTATATTTGTTTTCTCAATTTAAATGAATAAAACAGCCAAACATGGAGCTGGAAGGCCTTCAGCTCTGAAAATATATAGTGCTTTTGAAGGCTGAAAGGAGGTGAATGGAGATGGAATAAACAGTAAATGTCACTCGACTGACAGAATAAATGAATACGCAATTTATTTTCCTCCAAATATTTTAAAGTTGTCCTGTTAGATTTAATTTGAGATGTTCTTGAACTGGAGCTCCAGAGACATCGTGGTCCCCAGACTCTTCTGTTTCTGCTGGATTTTTGTGGACTACAGTAAATGTGCTCAGTCCCTGGTGTCCATGCACACTCTGCAGAGAAGCTTCATCAAGGACACGGCAGAGCAGCACGAAGAGGTGGAGCTGCGTGCAGCCATATTTACATTCATACTTAATGATGACACAGCAGGATGTTCACTTAAAAGACTTGTGTTCTCGACAGTGTTCAAAGAGATTTGATTGATATTTTAAAAAGGTTTGTGGGGTTTATGAGTGTTGACCACAGGACTGGAAAGGCCTCTGATACTGCAGGAAATGCTGGAGTCGGTTTCAGAATCAGGACCCAGCAGTGTCTCTGGACACCTTTGGACTACTTAAAGGACACGTTAATACAAAAATGAACATTTTTTAGTTGTTTTTTACGTTTTTAAAACCAGTCCCCATCTACTCCAGCTGTTTAGCAGAAGGCTGCAACGCTGTTCTGCTGCGAAGCTCCAGATAGTTTAGTGGACCACGAAACTTCACCCGACTTTCCAGCACCATTGGGCCGAGTAGATAATGACTGAATTTTCATTTTTGGGTGGACTCATCCTTTAACAGATTTTTTTTACAGCACAAGTAGCCAACATCTACGATCCCAAACCCCCTGAGATCAGCAGAACAGTGAAGCTGTGGACTTCATCCAGATGTTACTTCTCTTCAGCTCTAAATGATCAGAGCTGCCGGAGTGAACACCACCTCCCACCACCCAACACCAGCTAACACCACCTCCCACCACCCAACACCAGCTAACACCACCTCCCACCACCCAACACCAGCTAACACCACCTCCCACCACCCAACACCAGCTAACACCACCTCCCACCAGCCAACACCAGCGAACACCACCTCTCACCAAACACCAGCGAACACCACCTCTCACCAAACACCAGCTAACACCACCACCCAACACCAGCTAACACCACCTCTGGCCAAACACCAGCTAACACCACATCTCACCCAACACCAGCTAACACCACCTCCCACCACCCAACACCAGCTAACACCACCTCTCACCCAACACCAGCTAACACCACCTCCCACCACCCAACACCAGCTAACACCACCTCTCACCCAGTACCAGCTAACACCACCTCTCACCAAACACCAGCTAACACCACCTCTCACCACCCAACACCAGCTAACACCACCTCTCACCCAATACCAGCTAATACCACCTCTCACCCAACACCAGCTAACACCACCTCTCACCCAACACCAGCTAATACCACCTCTCACCCAGTACCAGCTAACACCACCTCTCACCCAATACCAGCTAACACCACCTCTCACCCAGTACCAGCTAACACCACCTCTCACCCAACACCAGCTAACACCACCTCTCACCCAACACCAGCTAACACCACCTCTCACCCAACACCAGCTAACACCACCTCTCACCCAACACCAGCTAATACCACCAGACAGAGAAGCAGCTAATTAGTTGCGACCCGTCTTGCTAATTCTTGTGCTCTTGGTGGAACAGTGTGTACAGTAACAAGTGTACAGTAACAAGTGTACAGTAGCAAGTGTACAGTAGCAAGTGTACAGTAACAAGTGTACAGTAACAAGTATACAGTAACAAGTGTACAGTAACAAGTATACAGTAACAAGAGTACAGTAACAAGAGTACAGTAACAAGAGTACAGTAACAAGTATACAGTAACAAGAGTACAGTAACAAGTATATAGTAACAAGAGTACAGTAACAAGTGTACAGTAACAAGTGTACAGTAACAAGTAGTACAGTAACAAGTGTACAGTAACAAGTGTACAGTAACAAGAGTACAGTAACAAGAGTACAGTAACAAGTGTACAGTAACAAGAGTACAGTAACAAGAGTACAGTAACAAGTGTACAGTAACAAGTGTACAGTAGCAAGTGTACAGTAGCAAGTGTACAGTAGCAAGTGTACAGTAACAAGTGTACAGTAACAAGAGTACAGTAACAAGTGTACAGTAACAAGTATACAGTAACAAGAGTACAGTAACAAGTGTACAGTAACAAGAGTACAGTAACAAGAGTACAGTAACAAGTGTACAGTAACAAGAGTACAGTAACAAGTGTACAGTAACAAGTATACAGTAACAAGTATACAGTAACAAGAGTACAGTAACAAGTGTACAGTAACAAGAGTACAGTAACAAGAGTACAGTAACAAGTGTACAGTAACAAGAGTACAGTAACAAGTGTACAGTAACAAGAGTACAGTAACAAGAGTACAGTAACAAGAGTACAGTAACAAGTGTACAGTAACAAGAGTACAGTAACAAGTGTACAGTAACAAGAGTACAGTAACAAGTGTACAGTAACAAGAGTACAGTAACAAGTGTACAGTAACAAGAGTACAGTAACAAGTGTACAGTAACAAGAGTACAGTAACAAGTGTACAGTAACAAGAGTACAGTAACAAGTGTACAGTAACAAGTGTACAGTAACAAGTGTACAGTGATTGTCATGGGACTTGTGGGTCGTGGCCTTCAGATGAAGCTGGCTCTGTAGTCTGACCTGAGCAGACTCGGTCAGTCTGCAGAGTGTCTGCTCTCTGCTTGGATCATAGTCACAGATTAAAGCATCTTAAACGTATGTTAGGTCATGCTGGAGAATGTCAGCCCAGAGATTCCTAAAGAACTGCGTGGTAACATCCTGAAACAGCCTGAAACCCCAAATATTACTACATTTTGACTAAAGGAGACCTATGATGCCTATTTGCTCTTTGCCTTTCTCTTCGGTGTGTTCTAGAGCTTCTTGAGTGTAAAAGCTGTTGAAAGTTAAAAAGCTCAGAGTCGATGATGTAAAAACAAACCAACACAATCAAGCTTTGCTACAGAAGATGGTTTTACATAACAAGAGCCAGCAGACGTTTTCTCAGGAGCTACTCTGACGTGTCCCGGCAGGAAGAGCACAGCTGCACCTAATATCATTAACAAAGGCTGAGTTTCCCTGAGAGACGTCTCGTGAGTGAACCATCAGCCACAGAACCCGAAACAAGGCAGCGATAATTGGTGTTATTATTTACACCTGTGCTTTTTGTGCTTTGACACGTCTGATGTAAAAACATTAATAAAAGGCACTCAGGACGAGTTAGTTCAGACAGGCAGGATGAACATCAGGCAACATCGATATTTGAGTTTTAACTTCTTTGATTAGAAGGAAAACATGAGTCTGTCCTTCAAATCTGGATCAGGGAGGTCGTTTCCCCCTCATGACCTGCATGAGAGCAAACACACCAGTCAGTGCTTCAACTAAACAACTCCCAAAACATCAGACACGTCGCTTTAAGTGAAGCTCTGGTGAAAGTTCAGACAGGAAGACCTTGGTTTAACTCTCGTACCATCCTTTCATTGGTGACACACTGTAGCATGGTGACACTCCTTCGCTGTGAGCCTATCATCTCGCTGCTGTCTTTTCAGATGTGATTGTCTCCTGCCTCTAGTTTATTCATGCTGCTGTTCCATCGTTTCATCACTCTGTCTGTCGAGAGTCATCAAGCAGCACCAGTGTCTGGACTCTGCGGGGGGATTGGTCCTGCTGCTGCTGCTCAGGCCAGACCACTTCGATCTCCCCGTAGAGTCCAAGCACCAAAGACTTTCTGACAGGACTCATTATCTCGTATCGTCTGCTGTCATATTTCCCACATCGTGTGCTGTAATAAACATTTTCTTTTCTTCAGTCACTTGTCTCTCCTGATTGAAATAATATGAAAAAGTCAAGACTTCTTCCTCTTGGTTTTGTGTGTCTGGTACTTCAAGCATCTCTGTGCAAATGCAAGAAAGTTGTGAACTCAAATAACAATGACTGATAATAAGATGAGACTGTATTGATCCCTCACTGGGCAACAGATACAGAACTGGACACAAACAAGACAAAATGGGAAAACACAAGATAACAGAAAGACATCATACTGCTGATGAAAACTAAAGACTGTATCTCATGAGGGGCTTCGACGAGCCGTTTGTCTTCTCTGGTTGCTCTTTAAACACAGCTCGGTTAAAACAAGCAGGTGTTTGACAAACGCATGGACACATCTCCTGAAATAGATCCTGCCAGGCTCCAAACATCACAGATGGGTGATGTCTCAGCGTGTTACAGGCTTTCAGGGAGGATTCTGCTGTAAAGAGGAGAGGGGAGGTCGATCATGTAGAACCACCTCTGGGAAAAGTCCAGCAGAACCAGTCTGGTACTGATTAAACTGTGCGGCCTCACTGGAGCAGCTGGAGGACGGAGCACATCATCTTCTTCAGATTGTTTGACGTGTGGTTGTCTGCTCAGTTTAAACAGGTGTCAGGGAGTCATGCTAGCTCGGCTTTAGCTTCTCTTCTACTGAGAGGGTTTCAAACCTTTGGCCTGGTCCGGCTCGCATCTTTATATCCCAGCGAGCCGGAGCCAGGGGGCCCTCTTCTTACCGGTCCCAAAAGATACGGACTCTTTGATGTCCGGAGCCCAAATCTCTGCAACACCGCGGCCCCCGAGAGCTTCAGCAGCCACGTCAGTTCAATATTTGATTACATTTCCAGAAGACGTTTCTTCACAGTCTTTATCTCGTTATCTGTGATGGCTGTAGTCCAGCTGAACTCCTGTCAGAGCAGCTTCTGTCAGCTTCACTGTGTATGTCGAGTGTTAATGAAGCACTTTGCTGCAACCTTCTGGAGAGTGATAATGATTCGAAGTGCGTCTGACTCTGTGAAATACCCTTCCAGTTATTGTAGGTGCTTTCTCTTCTTTTTTTTAAACTCTGATATATTTTTCATTTCATCGTATGTAGGCTATATTTTATTTATGTGGGTGGATGTACTCCATGCTGTAAGTGAAGAGGTTGGGGAGGCTGAAGGAGAGGTGATGTCGCTGTCGATGTCGTGCACTTCATGTTTGTATCTGAAACAACAAACCTGCGGTAAAAAAGAAGAAAAGGGATATTAAAGGTGCACTACGTAGTTTTGGGGAAGATATATGATCAGAGGAGAAAGAAGATCTTCACTGACTGATTCTTTTTAATGAAGGACAGGTTACTCTGTTTATATATGGCGGACCCTGCCACCTTTCTAGCTTCAAACAGTGTTCTGGGACCTTATTTTCCTCTGAGAGCAGCTGGTTTATTCAGGTATGGACATAATAAATATGTCTGAGTTTGTATTATCACAAATTAATATTTAAAAATCCTAACACTGAATTTCATCTGGCTCGAGGCTTCCTGGTCTCAGACACTGACATTGTTGTCTTGTTTTTTTATCTGATGGATGTACAGATATAATATATGTATGTGTACATATGTACACATTATGTATTTCTTTTTTATTGGCCATCTGTGAGTGGATCGTAACACGATGTGAAAACGAGACCTTACCTGCATCTCTCTGTTGCCTTTACAAGCCTGTACACTATTTGTTTAACTGTGATCCTTGGCTGTAGCTAGCCACTGTTAGCTTATTAGCTCATGGCTCAGTTAGCTGGGAGCCAGTGGCCCTAGTGTGTCTGGACCTGGACCTCAGATCACAGGTAGAGTCACCTCGGGGAGCAGTGCTCAGCTCACCTGGTGTAGCAGCAGACTGAACCGGCCTCCAGGAGGTCTCTGACTCAGACTTTGACAGGACACAGCAGGGGGGATGGGTTAAAGGAGCGTCACTTGATGAGCCTTGATGCTGAACGCTTGTGTGTGTGATTGACAAGGGCGTTCAGCATCAAGGCTCATCAGGTGACGCTCTGTTAGCCTGCTGGATCACAGCAGCCTCCTGCTGCCTGTTGACGCCTTGAAGGAGTCTCAGACCAGAAGCTTGTGCACATTAAACACATTTCTGCACAGACTGAGCGTCTCACTGTGACTGTGCCTTTTTTCTGTCCTAGTTGAACATCTGATAGCTCCTTAGCGCAGTTTGATACCGACTGAGCCGTGTTTATTTATCTCAAGAAAGGCTGACATAAATCTCCCAGCTGAATCACAGGTGGGCCGGGGCTAGCTGGTTAGCATGCTACCTTCAGTAGACATCAGCCCAACACAGTACATAGACCTCTTTGACACTATGTCAACACTTTTGTTTCTTCTTGATAATGTTGGCTCATTTCTGGTGCTTTAAACTAAAGTTCTTGCCATATCTGACTTGTTGACTCGTGAAGGCCGTCGTACAATATTTCATTACTTTCACGCCAGTCTGCTCAGTTTTTATATATCCCAACATCACAAACTTTGCCTCAGAGAGAAAATTAGAATAAATATCAGAGCGTCATTTCAGAGTTGATTTGTAAGGACTGAAGAGCGACGCAGAGTCAGCAGCTTTTCTGCTGGACAGGTAAGGACGCTGCTTGATATGTGTCTGATCCTGTGTTTTAACCACAAGGCTAAGATGGCAGCGGTCACAGTAATACTCACAATAGCGCATATCGCCTTACGATGTTGCAGTCGAGCTATGTAGCTTGTTGCTAAATCTAGCTTGTTAGCTTGTATGCTAACTCCGGTGTTTAGCTTTGTCTTTATGGCTACTGGTCAGCAAAAGTGTCTTTCAGGTGACCGAGCAGTTCTAACGTTACTTTGTGTTCAGGGCGCTCTGAAGTGTTGAACTGGTTTAGAGAAATAATGTTACTCATGCTTCAGAAAGGCAGCGTGGCGTTGCAGCGGGTGATGATTAGTGTCCTCACAGGTGGCTCGACACTTCTCCGAAAACGTCGGAGCAAATTTCCAAACAGGCGTTATTTGGATAAACTAACCGCATATTACGGATCTAAACAGTTACTTTCTCGCATAAAACATTTTTAAAACTTTAAAAAGTGACGTATTAACCACCGAATTAAATCAGCTTTTCGCTGCTTTGCCGCAAACGCTGCCGGCTGTTCACGAGGGGAATAGCCAATACCAGGCAGCCACAGAGTGACGTTGTCAATGAAGAACCGCCTTGATGAGAGAAGTGACAGTTTGAATTCTAAATTGAATTTTGGTGCAGATGACGCGTGTGGCAAATGTCATGCAATACAAGGGGGCGCTGTTGTACTTTAAAACCTAAAACACACATTTAATTGCCAATTGCCAAATACATTTTCAAATTGCATGATTAAATTGAATATCGAATTGCCATTTTGCCAATTGAATTGCCATTTTGAAAAATGAATTGCCATTTGAATAAAGGTGCAAGAATGCCATGGCAATATGACATTTGATTAATTCAATTTCAATTCATCATTGTCAGTGAGATTGTCAAAACTGTATTGAAGATCGCATTGCCACTTTGAACATTAAATTGTCAATTGCCAAATACATTTTCAAATTACATGACAAAATTGAATATTGAATTGCCATTTTGCCAATTGATTTGCAAATTGCCTATAAAGGTGCACATATGCTTCCATACTAACAAAGCAATGAGCATTCAACCCGATGTGAAGGCGCCATCTTGGTTATCTGGCGTCCTCTGTTACCGTGGTTACAGACAGGCTCCTCTGTGGCAGGGCTGCAGCATGGAGGAAGAAGGACTGACCTGGGAGCTGTGCTCATTCAAATATTCCAGCTAAGTGTGAAGCAGAAAGACTGCAGCTTTAATGAGCCGGTCCACAGTGAGGCTGTGCTGGATCACTCCGGAGCTCTGAGCTGCTGCTGGCTGTGGACACACTCTCATTAAGACATCTGCTCATTGTTGGGTTTGGTATTTTAGTGGAATTTGGTGACAATTTGGATAATCACCAGAATATCACCAGAAAATTGAATTAAAATGTGAGACGAGTGGCCTCTCAGAGCTTCTCACATTGTTTCATCTGAACAGTAATTTAGTGTTAAACTTCTGGCAAGCTGTTTTTATTTTATTATTATTGTCAAAATGAATGCTGCAGACGCCGAGAGATCCAGACTTTTATGCTGCGTTTCAGTAGTTCTAATATTTAAGATATTTTGACAGAAATAAAGCAGAAAGAAATGAGTGTGGCTGTTAACGTTAACGATGGCTCCATGTATTAAGTGTCCCAGTGAGCTTCGTCCGTGAGTGAGCATGCTTATTACCATCATTCGGCCATATGCGGCCATCATTCATCATTAATGCTATAAATTCCACCTGTGCTTTTCCAAACGTCTGCGTGGAAAGGGTCGATTCTGAGCTCAGCCTGAGTTTCCAACACAAACACATCCGATGTCACAGTTACCTTTTCATCAGTTTTGACTTTATCTGGTGTTTGTGTTGTGAAACATACTGCGACAACTTTGCAGTTGCTATTTCCAATTCGGTTCAGTTGATTTGTGGTTGATAGAAGTGTTAGCGAGCGTGCGGTACGAGCCTCCTCCTCCTGTCTCCTCAGATGTTCAGGGGCTGCTGCAGGCATCCATCTGGGACAGATTTAGATTGAAAGTCAGAAGAAGTGACTCAGAAGAAGGCTCTGGACTGCAGCAGTAGACCCTCCTCGCCTGATAAGTGTCCTTGTCTGTCAAACTTTACTCTTCTTGTTTTGGTATCAATATGAGAACCGATCAGCCTTACTCGAGACAAATCCAATGTCCACTTACTTTCCATATGAAGACTTCCTGTGTTTTCCTGCTCCTCGTTCTCCATTCAGAGTCAGAGCACTTACTGAAAATGTATCTGAGTGTTTCAGCCGACTCTCTTGTCTTCCCACAGAAAACTGGGGCTCTTTGTAATCGATTCAAGTGAGTGAAACTCCACATTGTCCCCGAATGAACTCCCTCTTTTCCCTGAAGGCAGAAGTGGACTATTTTATGGAGACTAAACAGCATGGTTAATGCATTCGGCCCTGGCAGGGGCCCCCCACTTTCTGGCACATAATTTGTTACTGCCATCCCTGTCCTGCAGCAGCTGAGGGGGAGTTTGCCCCGGTTGATGTACCCTTCTGCAAGTCTGTGTTGGAGCCAGAGTAAATGTGGTCCGAGGTGTTTGTTTTCCTGTTTCATCTGCTTTCAAGTGTTTCCAGGTTTACCCGGCTCAGACTACATTCTCTCTGCTGGATTTTCAGTCTTATGTATGAAATGGGTTCCTTCTGAGAAATATTCAGATAATTTTTCATTCTGCAGATGATTAAATATCTGCAGTAACGTATTTAGACTTTAACACCCTGCAGAACTTTGTAAAATTGGATTACAAGAAGATTGCAGCGTTCCTTTTCTTAGAGATGGTCTCTAACGCCTTCTAAATCCCATCATTTCCCCAAATAACACAGGAAGACGAAGAACAAGGCCTACATTAACGCTGACACAGTGATGTGGAGATTTCAGGGTTGACTCAAATGCATGAAACCCACGATGAGCCAACTAAAAGGGAAGCTGTAGGCTCCAGCGTGATAAGAAGAGCAGCCATCTCTCTTTAAATTTAGAGACAGAAATGACCAGAGCGCACTCCGTGAAGTCACACTTCATTTTAAAGATAACATTTGAGGGAAAACCGTTCTGGAGATCACTAATACACACTCTCTGGAATTATTTCCACCCGATTGTGTTAATTATGTAGTGACTCTAATCACGTTAGCTCGATGTAAAATAGGATTGGTTTGGATTCCCGGGCATATACTGCATGAAATATTCAAATCGAGGTGCCCTACATTAGGAGGTGAATCTTAATTTTTCTTTTTTTCAGCACACTGGAGGCGAAACGTCTGATAACACAGCCTTTCTCTGATAGCCATGCTGAAATGCTAATCTGGTTGTCCACACATGTAATTATGCTGCAGAGGGAGAACCTGGACGTTTTCTGCCGTTGTTTGATTACAACATGTAGATAAATGTGCAGCACGGAGACAAAACACTGAGCTGAGGATGTGGGATGTTTTTATCTGAGCGAGAGGGGCTGTGGTGTTGAGTTTATAATGACAATGGTCAAACTGCTCTCCAAACCAAGTCTGTGTACTGAAATAAGAGTCTACACTCTACAGACCTCCACCTCTCTGGAGAACAGGCTTCGGACTGAAGTGAGAAAGGATTGGGTTTGGTTACATCGGCTGACGTGGTCCTTTCAAGTTCTTTTCGTGAAAATATTAATAGTAAATTAATATATTTATATGTGATAAATGCAAGCACAAGAAACAGACACTCTGACTCGATTGGCCTCGAGAGCAGCAGCTGAGAACCAGGAGAGAAGCCGAAGAGGTTGGTGTGTTTACCCACAAAACTACAGCTCATAAACCGCCACTGTGTGCGTCCAGCACAGAGAACACAACCAACGAAACCAACCAGTCGAAGGCAGAGTCGGGCGGGTCTTCTCAGGAAGTGTGGTGGGATCATGGATATAACAGTTAACATCTGGTACAGCTTCTGAGGTGAAGCCTGCTCATTTATTTGAAAGCTTCACGTGCGCATAAAGCCGAAAAACTTTAACCTCCCGGGTGTGTTGTGGGCTACCCAAGGAGTTTGTTGCTTTGAGCTAAATGCTAGTCAACATGCTAACATGCTCACAAGGTCTTTGCTAACAGATTTATTTGTTGTTGTTTTGTTTATGTGTTAAGCAGGTATAATATGTTTACATTATTCCTTATTAGCATGCTAATGTTCGCTAATTAGCACTAAACTAAAAGAGAGCTAAATGATGATTTCTTTGTTGGAACTAAAGCCATGAATCCTTCATGCTCATGGACATAAATAATTTAAAGCCTGGTCTTGAGATGTGCATGTGGGACTGTTGTATGGCCTCTACAGCCTCAGCTCAAGGATATCCTTTAACCATTAAACATCAGACTTGAGATTGTTCTCACCACCAACCTGACACAAACCTGCCGGTCGTTCAGCATGCTGCTGCCGTCTCTGAAGTGGTCATCTGAATGTTTTCATGTAGTTTAAATCATTCAACAATGGTGATGTTGAGGTGAGTCATTAGCTGAGGTCTTTGTACATAAAGGTCTCTAAGCAGCCTGGTGGGTTACCAGACAAAACTGACCACCAGCAAACAGGGCTGTGATAACAGAAACGACATTTTACACCACAAAGCAATCTGAAAAAGCTTTAACCGCCCACGACCAGAGAAAGCATTTATCTGTGATGTTCTTTTGTCAGACCTCACTAAATTGTCTTTGGCCCAGCTCACCATTAGGTGGCTGGGAGAACTTGAATCAGACAAGATTCATTTCCTCGGCTGTCAGGCAAGTTTTAGTCTCATGTCACTTTGTGGGTGAATATTTAAGCTTGCAAGTTGGCAACTTGGAATAAATTTGGATTTTATAATTTATGTATAACTATTTTACCAGTGTCTAACATTTTGCAAGTGAAACCTATATTACCTGAGCCAAGAAAAAGAAAACAGCAGCCATTGTGCTCATTGTCTTGGTCCTACCAAAGTCTTTGGAGGGAGAAACGACCAAACTGCCACATGAGATTACAGAAGGCAGATTACAAAATTACAATTAATACCTCCTCAGTTTTTGGCTATAAAACTTTCATGTTTGACCCTGATATTTTTTAATCATAAAACCTGAATGTTTGACTTCACAAAAATGGGACAAATGGTACAAATATAGGTGGAGGTGGCGTAGATGCTGTTATAGCATCAGTTATGTCAGAACTGGATAGTTCCTTATAAAGGAAGAATGCCCCTCAATATTGTTCTCCTTGGAACACGTGTCGCTCTTCTCTCAGATGGCCTCAGGTACACCACATGCTTCACTGACCTGATTGGTTTATGTTAACCGATGATAGACGGTGACAGACAGATGGTTCATCTGCTCACCTGCTTGGCATTTTTTTAAGTGCTTCTCAAATGGTTTCCAAGGACGACTTCTCAGATGGTTCTGTGTTACCATCTGGCTCATCAGGTGAATAATTTGGCCTCATGAATCAAAATCAATTAACAGAAGCTTCACTGACACTTCAGGCTTTTGCCAAAGGAGAGACATCCACTCACTTCCAGCCAGAGTGCAGCCGTGCTGAGCTCAGTATCAGTCAGTATTATCAATGTTGGCATCAGATTTTAACATCAGAAGACAATTAATGGTTATAGATTGTAGGTCACTAAACTCACACTGTGGAAAGCAGCATTTCTCCGCTCAGTAGTTTGTCATTTGTGTTTTCTACCTCTCACTCTGAAAAATGTAAACATTTATTCAAGGAGAAGTTATTTTCTGCTGCTTACAAATTGTCCTGTAATCTGTTGTGTCAGGTGATTGGTGCAGATTTAAACCAGCCCAGTCAGAGTTTGATGGATGGCCACATGCAGGAGAGGCGGCCAAGTGCGACCTTTGGGTTTAACACGCTCGGTGTGAAGTCAAACCAAGCAAGCTAAAACTTTCTGTTCACTAACTTCAAACTCAGTGTTAAAATTCAGAGGATCACCATGGAGATCTGA
This sequence comes from Lagodon rhomboides, assembly GCA_039737535.1. Classification (NCBI taxonomy): domain Eukaryota; kingdom Metazoa; phylum Chordata; class Actinopteri; order Spariformes; family Sparidae; genus Lagodon; species Lagodon rhomboides. The sequence goes on along the minus strand of CM077784.1, from coordinate 6,625,855 downwards.
ATTATCAGAGAGATATATTTAAAACCTGAGATGTTTCTTTTATGAATCTGAAGCCTTCAGCCAAATGGTTTTATTCTGTTGTATACCAAACTATACTGCATGGCCTCGATGTGGAGGCCACTCTTTGTAATTGCTAGGTTTAGCTGCTGCTGCCATTGCTAACAGGTGCATTAAACAAAAAGGCCTCAGTTCAATCGAATGTTCCAGTAAACCATGCCAGTGAGCCGGCATTGGCATGAACAATACAAAGGGCCTGGAACGAAGCCAGAAATAAAATGCAGTCATTTTGAAGGTTAACAGCTCCACCTGTGCTTTCTGTGCTATGACAAGCCAAACTGCCTGCTTTGAAAAAAGGCTATTGACACACATTTGCAGTGGTATGAGTTGTCCTGAAAAGCTCTCTAACTTCCAACCTCGCACTGTCATAAGTCACCATCTGTCCAATGAATCAGATCTGCTGGATCTGCCAAATTTGTCCATTTTGCCAATTTATTGAAAATTGAATTCGTCTGGCAGCCACAGCTCAGCTGTGAGGCATTCAGAGCCACACCAGCTCACAGAACAAGTTCGCCAAGAGCTGAAGTGGGTAAAGCATTACAATAAAGAGGCAACAATTTACAAAACAGTTCACAGAATGGGGAGTAGCTAATAAGGAATCACTGAGGAAATAATCAGTCACAACCTGCCAATTGTTAAGAAGGGGCTCTTAAATAACTTAAATTAAACGGAGCGCTCTATCGAACTGCAGATAATGAGGTGGGAGATACTTTATCAATGGATCATTGAGTCATAATTAGCTCATAAATATCTGAAAATCTTCATACGGACCAATGTCTTCATGAGTTGTTCCTGGTTAACTCTAAATAAGCTGAAAACTAAGAACGACTCATTGATTACTAATTACTGAAATATTAGTGACTCTTTCTCGGCACCGTCAGATAACATGCTGCATGTTGAGTAACTGGTTGATCCAAAGTCCTGCCGTCCTCAGTTACTGTTGCTACTGTAGGTCTGACAAGCTTCACAATAACAAACATGGTGCTGTCAGTCCCGTTCAGTGTTAAATAGAGTCAGGCAATATATGAAGAAAAGAAACTGACAGCGAGGACTACAGCATGCAATGGAAGGATAAATTCACAATGTTAAGTTGTATGAACACGGCAAAACGACACGAAATTGAGACAAAGGATGACAAGATTATCGGTCATCGATCCTGCACTGCCGGGTATGTCCCGCAAGGTACAATATTTCTGAACATGATGTTGACTGTTTGCCTCTATGTTAGCTAGCCAGTTAGCTAACTAACATTAGCTCACCTAAGATGTGACCATATACAATGTGATGTTTGTGTGAAGATCTTGGAGTCAGTTTCATGTGTCTGTACACTGGTTGTTACTTCCGGACAAATGTCGTGGTCTTTGCTGACGTAGTTACATCTGGCAACATTTGTCTTTGGTTTTGGGAACAGAATAAACAGAACGCCTTCCACTCAGACAGGTTGTCTCCCCAGCAACATCCTTCAACCATCTTGTTAGCTTGTTTTCCTTTTCAGCATAGACAAACTTAGCACAGAGCTAATATAAGTTCTGGGTACTAAGCTCGCTCAACTTCGGTAGGACCACAGAGTGAAAATGGTCAGGACTCAGGAAGTAACTCGGAATCTCTCATTACTTCCTGATGATCCTACTGTTGCCTCAAGTAAAGTCAACGTTCCTGTTATCTAACGGCTGAATACATCGATTGCTAGCATTTCCCCAAAGAACAAGACCCTTGCAAGGTGCCAGCATCAGGCACACCGGACCTTCATCACACGCTCGCAGTTTGATGAGGTTTAGAAAACGACTTGGTTAGGTTTAAGTCAGTCATCGTAGTTTGGGTTAAAATAACTACATTACTAGTTAGTTCAGTTACTAACGTACCTTCTCTTACACACTTGCTTCAGTGTCTTCTTCTTCTCGGTTTTTTTCAGGTGATCCTCATCAGGCAGTTAACCCTGCCTCACACTGAACAAGAAGGAGGTCTCACTTCGACTTGTCTTTTGAGGCCGGAGGTCTGGTAATCCTGTTTTCACAGCTCTGTTGGTTACTTTAGTTTGCTCAGTCTTTTCTTTGTTTAGTTTTTTGCACACTTGTACCTGGCACGGTATCCTTTTTAACATGTTGCTGGTCACAAGGTAGAGCCAACTGTGTGTTTTGTTGTGTACGTGACTTCAGTTACATAATGTAATAACTCACATTTTACAAACAGCGGTCTCCTAGCCACCCGTCCCTGACTGCTGCTGTCCTGTAGACTTATTGTGCAGGGTTTCCACCTTTGCTGCCATTAGAATTGCTCCACGCAAGGGTTAGGGTCGTCCACTCGAGGTCGCTGCCTTAACAGGAAACGTAAATACGGATCATAATAAGCTGCTTTCACAGTCGATGCTTGTTTTTCTGTTGTGGACGGCCTGAGTGAAGTGCATCAACCAGAACTTGGACTCGTTGCCTGCTTGGGAAAGTTGCCCAAAATTTGGCAAGACCTTGCAAATGTTTCCCAGAAGAGTGGAGGCTGGAGGAATGAAATGTTCAACAATCACGCTGATGTGTTATGTTTGGAGGTTAAATCAATTCAGCTGTCAGTGAAGCTTTCTGAGTTTGAATCCTCTGCTTTAGTGTCAAAGTGATGAAACATTTTATATGCCAGCCTTGATGTCAAGTGGCAGTTTTCATTCGGTTGCAAATGTCTTCGAGGGTTTTCATCAGTTCAAGTCATTGTTAAGTTCAAACATAATAGGCACATTCAACAATTGGTGTACATGACCCCTTTGTTCTCCAGTTAAGTCCACATAATGAATAGAGACAGTCAAGTGGAGTATAGACCATGAAGCCTCCACAATGAGCGGTACAATATATATTTTCTGTGTAAGAGAAGTGGGATTCAATGGAATAAAAACCTTTTTTAGAAAACCTTTATCAGTCTGAAGCTTAACGCAGATCAGTTATCCTGTGGTGATAAAATATTCTTGTTCACACACGGACGGTCTTCTGTAGCGTTTTCCGAGGGGACACTTCTTCTGGATTTTGGGGGCAAACTCTAAGCCAGTGACAAATACAGTGACTTCCCCACACTAACTAAATTAGAGACACAGCTCACGCAGACCAGAGATGGCCTGAATTGTAGTCATTTTCTCTCAGTTTGAAAAGGCCATCCATCTATGCTGTTTCATCAGCTCAGCATGGGCTCACGGTTTGGCTCCGGGAACAAGACGAGAGGATGGAGAGGTGAGGGAGCAAGCACACAGGTATGTTTTATTGATCAAGCACAAGATGGGAGAAAGCCCCTGAACATGGGAATGAATAATGCATTAGACGAGGGGAGAGGAAACAGAGATCTGCTGGAGAGGTGAGGTGAATTGAAGAGGCAACAGAGGGACGAGAGGAGACGGCGGGCTTTAGAGAGTTTTCTGTGTTGTAAGCAACCTCGTCTCCAGACTGGAGTCAAACATGCAGCTTACCTGGTGTGTGCGAGGGGGTTGCACTCTTCTGCATGTTGATACGATAATTGCAGGGTAAAAGTTTTGACACTCTTGACATATTTCATTTATTTGGGCTCTCACATGTACAAGGCCCCCTAGTTGATTCTGCACTGACATGTAGTCGTTCAGCCTTTTCTCTGTGTGTCACTTTGCGTCTCTTTGAGTGGATCTCTCTGTGGTCATCTTGTGTCTCACTGAGGTTGTTTTGTGTCTCTGTGGTTGTATAGTGTTGTGGGCCTCCTGACTCCTCTGGGCCTGTACATGATAGGTACAGTGTATTTATGAACCTTAATCTCTGCCAACATGTACCCTCACATTTCAACTACACCATATGCTCTGCAAATCATTCCCAGTGCACTGTAAAGGTCACCTGTGGTAGCAGTGGCATTCCAAGATCATTTTCATGACCAGAATATCTCATTTTCGATCTCACAGCTGCCGCTGGGATCCCAGATGCTGCCACGTGTACATACTGTAGTGTAAAGTGTTTGCTGCTGTGCTGTGGAAAGCTTGTGCACATTTGTCTTGCTGCTGCTTTTCCAAGTTTAAGTCGAAGAGACAACCGAACTGTGGCTCCGCTCAGTGTAACGAGGCTTTAGTGGGGTTTTCTCGCTGTTATGGAAGGCCTGAGCTTATGGATTGTCATTTTCATTTATTGTTTTCATTTATTGTTTCATAATGCAGCAGCCATTGAGCCTTTCGAGACTCTAACTCCATTTCGAGGGCTGTACACATAAACTTGACTTATACGTTAATAAGAACACAGAAAGCAAAGGTGTAGAAGTCCATAGGTTATAACTGATCAGACGCTCAAATCAATATGTGGAAAGCCGCTGGTATTTGGTTTGCTGTAATGGAGGCTGAGGAAAGAGTCTACATCTGTCTTGGCATTTTCAAACTACATCTTATTAGTGGGTTGTGTTAAGATAGAAGCAAACAGCAATATAATCTTGCAGATATTACTGTGGCAGAACCAAAAGGTCCAGACCCATCAGCTGATATTTGAGTTTTTATTATCCATTCTCACAGTACAGAACACAACCAGCTGTGATCTGACCCCTCATATACGTCTGTGTATTAAATTCTTCATTAGGTGAAAGGTTTGCACATCCTCACTGGTGACTTTGGCAGCTTCCACAAAAACAGAGGCAGCTGTTGAAATGTGCTGTGAGAAGAAGCTGGTGGTGAAAGACTCAGTTCAACAGAAATACGCTGTATAAACACAGATGTGTGAATGTGAGGGTGAATGTGGCGACCTTCTGTATGTACGCCACGTCTGTGGACCCGGCCTCTCGTCCACTGGGCATGCTGGGCTCAGATTCAGCGCCCTGCAAAGTGCTTCTGATGGCGACACTATGAATTATTGGTGCAAGACACTTATGTACAGTGCTGGAACACACTCAGGATGGAAGGTTAGTGACTGATTGTTTTATGGCCACGTTGCTTGTCCCTTGATTTCGTTTGGGACAAGCTCCTGTTCAGTGTAATTGCAGTCTCATCAGCAGTATTTGATTGGACCTGCCCAGTTGGAGGCTGGTCTTCGTCTGAAGTCACATGACATAGATATGTTGGCATTGAGTGTGTTTCTCCATGCTTCTCCCATAGACTTCAATACAGCAGTCACCACAGTCTGGCACCAAAGCAAGGTTCGGTGACATAACAACCCTTCTTTTTAGGTTCCTTGTTTTTACTCCTGGGTTAGCACAAGGCCCGGTCTCTGGTGCTGTGTCTAGATTTCACTTATTAGAGCCGTGCTGCTCCCTCTGTGGATATAAAAGGCTCATTCTAAGGTAATAAAACCACAATGATTCTTGGTTTCAGTTGATTAGAGGTTAATGGAAACCTTGTTTAGGATATCATATTCAGTTTCTGCCCCTGAAACAGCCTCATCTCCACACACTGGACACTGAACAGTTCTCACTGCACGACCATATGATGCACACAGGAGCGTCACACGTCGCTGGATACGCAGTGAAAATAACCCGTCGTATAATCAGAGTTGGATTCATTTGGTACAATCACACTCACCGTGTTCTGGAGAGCCCCATCAGTAATTTTTATTCTATTCCTGTGAGCTGTGAGCGAACAGAAATCAGCGCTCAGCCAGAGGAAGTCTTTAATGGGGAGGACTCTAATGTTCCTGCTCAGTGGGCTCAAAGAAGTGACGCCACAGAAAGTCTGATAGATGCTTTCACCATGTGCCACCAGTGAGTGTTTTATTCTGGAATAGATGGAATATTTAGGTCTGTTAATTCATCCATGGGACAAGCTGTTGTTCCCACACAAACCATTTGAGTTCAGTTGTTGCAGCCAGAGGTGGAAACTCATTTACTTTACATTTTGTTCAGTTGCATTCAAGGACTGTGTTCAGCAGTAGTAGTGACTGTCTCAGTTTCAGTGGTGAGCTCAGCTTGTTGCTGGTTCAGTCAAAACTAAATAAAACTCGGTCCCAGATGAAAAACCCAGAAACACTCACTGCGGTTCTGAAGACATTTCCAGTATCCTTAAAAGACTAGAAGACTGTTGCACATGAAAATGTTTTTGAGCTGTCTCTTGACATGTTAATGCATTCCCTAGAGATGTGTCAGCAGCCAGAAATGACATCTGCACTTCTAAAATACTGGGTAAGGATGTAGATCACATCTGGCTGCCATCTTTGTTGTAGAGATATGTTAAAGATGTTTTATCTCTTAACAGACAGACAACATTTTCTTTTTCATCCAGATGTATTATTTATTACTTTTATATTGCCCTCTTTTCATTTTGACCTCTGCTAAGTTATATTGTTATATTTTCCTCGGTGCTCATTTGTGTTTTGGTTGGTTTGTCAGCAGAATTACACAAAAAGCACTAAACAGATTTCACCAAACACAGAGGACACAGTCATGAAGACTTCATGATGCTTGTTGTGTTGACGAAGACCAAAACTGAATCTCCTGTATATCCTGTATTTAGGTTATTTTAAGTGCAAAATATCATTTTCAGTTAGTTTTCTTTTTCTATTTTTCTCTTTATTTTTTTTCTTCAGCTAAGCAAAAAATCAAACGGTTTGGTTTTATTCAACTATAATAACCTTGATCAGAAGAGTGGACGCTGATGTCTTGACTCAGATACACACTAACACATCAGAGGCTATCTGTAGGATTAATAGCTCAACAGCCACGTGTTTGCAAAGGAGCTGTCACATCGTGATCGATGACCTTCGTTGAAAACGTTGTTTCCAGTGTACAGTGATGAGCGCTCGCAGCTGAAAACGACTCAGTTAGTGACGCTGATGATTCAGTACTGTCAGTTTAGTTTGAAGAGTTTGTGAGAATCTTTGCTTTGTTCTGAAGCTGCAGCTGAAAGTGTTCAGTGCTGTCAGCATCAGGTGTGTGATGGCCTTTTATGCCTCTGTATTTGATTTTTCTTTCCTTTCTGTTAATGTTTCATGTTCTTGTGCATGTAAAAGACCTTGAGTCAGCACTAACAGAACATGTATGCATCATTTATGCCTAGCAGCTAGTTTGACACGTAAGAAGTGATCGAGCGCAGCTGCTCTGTTGTTGTTAGCGGTCATGGCTCGGGCATGTGTGAGCCGACCAATCAGAGCAGAGTGGGTGTTCAGGAGGAGAATAGAGAGCTGCAGCACTGGACATTATGAGCACACTGATGTGTTTCTTGAGCATTAAAGCATGTAAACCTGTTCTAGTAGTAACCCAGAACAGAGTGATGAACCTGAAAATGAGCACAGTATTTATCCTTCAACACACCTCTGAAGCCACTCTTGTCTTGTCAGCGCAGTTCTCAGGACTGGCCGGAGACTTCTTGTACCAGGAAGAACTAAATGTAAATGTAATATGTCCTGTCATAGCTCCGCCTACTGACTGATGTCTGTAATTTCTTTGGCCGACTACAGGGACAGATTTGAAACATTTCCACCGATTTTAATTGCTCTGGGACTCTTGCACTCTCAGGTCCAGATTGTCTCGGAAAGAAATGAAGCAAAGGAAGAAAAATCCTAACAAATGCAAAGAGAGCTCCAGCACCTGCCGTGCTCGGACCTTAAAACTGCTGCAGCTCTTAAAGCATGTCTCCTGTGGGGATATTTAATCAAAGTGTGTCTCTAGTGTACTCATAGCCTGGATTGTACTTGACGGCCCAAAGTGGGAACAACACAAAAAAAGAACTGAGAGAGTCACAAAAGGGCCAGAGGAAGCTTCAAAGACTGCAGATGAATCTTTGTCACTGGAGCTGCGACTGGTGCTGCGGGGGAATCGCCGCGGGCCAGTCTGAAGGATCCTGCCACTTGTTCATTTAAATTTCTCTGACAGGATCTTCTCCTTGTAGTCTCAGTGAAGTCACGAGTGCATGGAGCTGCAGTTTGTACATTAGATCTATCTGCAGAATGCCTGATCGGTTGGGTTAAGACACCACAGACACGGTTTTACAAGCCGCTTCCTGGAAGACGGCCCCTCGTGTCACTCATGTTTGTCATCCCGGGCGTCACACATAAATGCAGCAGGATTACACATAAAGCCTTCAGCGTTTCCGGACGGAGAAATGACAGGATGACGAGCGTCTTTTAGTCGAGCCAGAACATTTAATACACACCATGGCAGGAGACATGCACTTGCAGCACTTCACACTGTGCACTTTTCCCCGACTGTAGCTCGGATTTTGAAAACACATACAAACCATGAAATAATTTAAAACAAAAAACATCTTTAAAAAATAAACCAATAGGGTTACACTTGTTTTATACATGTTCATAATACTGCTTCTTCATAAAATGTATCACAGGAATTAGCTTTTGACACGTAGCAAACCATAGGAACCAACTCAGGTAATTACACTGACACTGTGCTCGTTGATAGTTAGCAGAAAAAACTGTGACGTGGTGACGCCCGAGAGGGAACGTCACGGAGGAGAGAGGGTGGAAAGAAGAGTCTGTATGGAAAAGGAGGAGGAGGAGGAGGAGGAGGAGGAGGAGGTGGAGGAGGAGGAGGGTGGGTCTATATCTGTCCCTCTCTGATGAGAAACAATCAAAGTGTGCTGATTGGCACAGAGGTGGACCGCTAGGCGTAGAAGGTCTCCACTTTCACTGACTGACAGAACATCGTCATGGAGAAGACCAGGCCCAGGATCTGCACGGACACAAGAAGCAAAGACAAAGATTCAGACGTCCGAGTGTAAAGTCACAGTGAAAGGAAAAGGAAGTCTTCTGCGTCACTCTCAGGATCTAACGTACATCTGATCGTTCTCTCATGACGTTTCTTTCTTGGACAACAATAAGAAGAGCAGCGACTCTCTGAAGCTGTGCAGTGTTCACTGAGTAGATATCACAGGTTGGAGTGAGGGGACAACATCAAAAAGCTTTCGACAGTGTTTTTCAAGCCCTACCATTTAAATAGCACCCTGCTGTGATTTGACATGAGGTTACATTACATACAGTTTTACTAAGTCAGTAAGATGTTATTTGTTCAGCACCTTCAAAATCTGGTTACAAACTGCTTTGAAAGAGAACAAAAGTCTGAGAGGTCAAGAGACGAATGTGACACAAACAACAAGACCAAAAACTATTTCTACATCTTTAATTTCTACATTAAAGATTCGAGCACAATAACACTTAGAAATGAGACAGGTCTTCAGTGGTGACTCAGAAGTAAGTCACTGATCATTTTTCACTTAGTTTCCACTGTCTTTCTATCTGAAGTGCCTTTAACATCCAGCCGTGGCGTCAGGCGCACCGCTGTAGAGTTCTTTGTTGACTTTACAGTAAGCTAACTAACAAACCAAAGAAGAAGACAAAACACCCGCACACATAGGAATGAAATGTCAGTAATGTTGCTCTCTAGGACAGTGTGGGCTCTCGTCCTGCTAAAAATACTATGATGGACTGTGGACCAGTTAGAACAAATGTCTTTTACAACAGCAGAAATTAAAGGAATAATATCCGTAATACTGTGACTGTAAGCCGTCAACTCTGCATTCAGGTTGTAAAACCAGCTGCCAATCACCACAATCATGCCTGTTAGTAACTTTTGCATATCTATTTATTAAAACACACATTAGTTAAACACTTGAGGGGCTGTAAGCGAGCCCACAGCGTTTCAGGGGCTGTGTGCCAGTAAATATTTGCTTGTTAAGTTGCTGATTCACTCTTGAAACATGAGCTCAGGCCCACAGAGTCTCAGGAGGAGACTGAAATGTTAAGTCATGCTTTTATACGGTCCTGTCTTGATTACTTGAATTGTTTACAAGTGGACCAAAGTTCTGCTGCTAAACTGTTGACCGGGCCTCCTAAAGGTCCCACATGATTGCTCTCTGTTCACTCCCCATCAAACGTCTGGTGATCACATACAGGCTCAGACCTGCCTACGAGGTCCTGGATCACAGCTTATCCTGATTTAATTTGCCTTCCTGCCTTTGCCTTCCTGCAGCTGCCCGGTCACAGGCGGAGGCTGCCTGGTAACAAAGTTTAAACAACTTTCCGTCGCAATCAATCATTTTAATGTCAGTGTAACTGAGCACACAGCTGCTGTCACGATCAGGAAATCATGTGGTCAGCTGGGCTGTGTGTTGACTGTGATGCAGTTTGTTTTTTTTGCCAACTGAAAAGAGTTTTTATTCAGCTTCTTGTGTTTCACTATAGACAGACATGCAAACACAGACATTTTAAAATGGACAAGACTTAATGAAGACAGAGTCAGTTTAAACTGAATGACATGGATCCAACACAGGCTGAATGTAAGGATGAGACTCTGAAGCCCGGTCTCACTCCCAACACTAAAGCACAGCGGCCTGGTCAGGGTGAGGGTCAGACACCTCTAACTATGACACTGTAACTGTAGTGACCCTGTAGGGTCATTTCCTTCAGCCCCCTTCAGCCCAGAGAGCGAGGTCTGATCAGATGGAGAGCCGGTCTGAGTCTGGTGTGTGACCACAGGTCTGCTCTGCACAGTGAAGCAGGATCTGTGTTACTGAGGTGACTTCAGGGTGACTCTGTTAAAGCTCTTCAGTGTTACGGAGCTGGCTCACTTCTTACATCGACCATGGAGACCTCAGCCGGACGACTAACCTGCTCCGGAGCTGGTAATATTTGAGATTACAGATGAACACGTGTATGTATGTGTGGACTGTGCAGGCGAGCCCTCTCCTGTCTCCTCCTTCTCTTCATTGTGTCCTCAGGTGACTGCAGGCAACATTTAATCCATTTAATTACAGACGTTTAACTGTTAACAGATGGTCTCCTGACATAATGACTTTTCATCTCACTTTCATGCTAAATGTTAATTCATAGGAAGACACTTTCTCCAGCTGTAATGAGGTTTGCCTGCATTTATTTGAACTTTTTATTCCCCATTTTTTTTTAACCTTAAGTATATATTTGGATTTAATGCCTAACATCCCTATATATGATAGTAGTTACTGTCCAACCTCTATTTCCTGTTTCATTACCCATTTTTCTAACCCTAAAACGCTCTGAAGTAGCCTTTTTTAATAATCATCTTCTTACAGTCATAGAAGCTGCTCAGCCTGCAGGTGTGCAGGTCTTTAGAATAAAACAAAGTGAAACTGGATTTGTTGCAGCTGCAAAAAAAGTCAACAGGTGATGATTACAAAATAATGACTGACGCTAAAAGGCACTGTAGCACAAGTAGAGAGGTCCAAAGATGATCGACACTGTGGGGCAGAAGATGTTCCTGAGACAATGAGCTGACTCAGTGATGTCACATCATCCTACATCAGGCTGCTGACATGATCCATCCTAGAAACAGACCAGACCAGACCAGACCCGACCCGACCCGACCCGACCCGACCCGACCCGACCAGACCAGACCAGACCAGGCCAGACCAGACCAGGCTGCAGCAGCTGAGGCCCTTAATGTACTGAAATACATATCCATTATTTGTAACAGTTACATAAAGACACTCTAATTTGCCTGAGCGTAAAGCATAATTGTATCATTCTTTGAGTCAACATCACAGATATCTGAGTCTGGGAGTGATTTCATGTTTCTGCTTTTGAATTTTGCTGCATGTAGAATTTCCCCCCAAAAAAGCTGCTTTGAGAATCTAACTGGCGACTAAAAATGAGCCTGCAGTGTCACAGAAGCCTCTCGTGACATTTCTCCTCTCAGATTGTGGAAGCATATCACGTAACACCTGGCTGCAGAGCAGATAAAAGAATTTTATGGAAAGTCAAACCCTCCTATGTGGTCTGCAGCGGTAACACAAGAGGCTTAACGGGCTCCTGCTGTCCAGAAGCGCTGAATGCAGAGGACACTGTATAAGTATTAGGTTTATTTATCACAAAGTGAGAGCCTCTCTGTCTCAGGCTGCAGACATCAAGGACGAGGTTCATGACTGGCTGAAAAAAAGGATTCACACGAGTGAAAAAGCTGTAATTACCTGGGTGAGTGCTGTGCATAGAGCAAAGATCCAGAGCGCCACCAGGTTCTCGTTGAGCCAGTCCTTCACCCGCTCGTAGCACGGCTGTGAAGACACACACACACACACACACACACACACACACACACACACACACACACACACACACACACACACACACACACACACACACACAGACAGACAGAAGGAGCAAACATTAGCTGACAAATTCAGTCCTCCATCAGACAGTGTTGTATACAGTCATGTTCCACTGTACACTGACGCTTCTCCTCCTGTACTAAGAAGCTGTGATACAACATGTTCTTTGGCTAAAAGATCCCCCGCGGCAACATCCTTATCTCCTCCTCCTCCTCCTCCTCCTCCTCTTCCTCCTCTTCTTCTGACCTAATATTCTTTGGGGGAAACTTTCCAAAATTCAAGTAAGTCCCTGCTGTCCTTGTCTCCCTTCAGCTGTACAAACAGCAGTAATGTGGATACAGGGGCAGCACACACACACACACACACACACACACACACACACACACACACACACACACACACACACACACACAGACACACACAGCGGAGGTATCATTTAGACATGAGGACAGGCTGAATGTTTCATGTATTCTGGAGGCAGATCTCTTCTTCTCTCACTGCTTTCTCGTCTCTTCGTCACTAAACACACTCAGCACCTGGAGCTTGTTCTAAAATCTAGTTTCAGATGCTGGGAGGTTTCCTCAGGCTACATGGTGCCCAATATGCAGAAGGAATAGAAAGATAATTATTGTTAGTAGAAGGAATGGAGGAAAGGCCGTTTGGGTCAGGGATATAAGCAAATGATGAAGAGCAGATGAATCCTTACAGCAGCAGAGAGCAGCTCTCAGATCAGCTGAAGTCTGTGGCTGATGAGCTGGTTGTTCTTAAACAGGTACGATCTGTAGGACGCTGCTACTTTACTGAATATTTTCCGTTTTTTCTTCTTTCCTCTCCTTCATGAAATAAAGCACCTTTACCTCACTACACTTGTTTTTAAAGCAACAGTAGGTAACTTCTACAGCTTCAGACTCATGTTGATGGGACAGTGTCCTGTCACTGGGTGAAAGCCACTCCATCACTGCTTTCTGCTCTATGTCACATCAGTGAGAGTGTTGGATCACAGCCTCACATCCATGTGTACTTCAACACATCACATTGTTATTAATACTAGCAGCTTCATTACGTCTGAGAACTTGTCTCAGACCTGGGATTTGTATTTTGTAACAGTAGTATTGCATTCAGGAACTGTGGGGCGTGCCAAATCGCACAAAATGTCAATTTCAATCCATCAATAATTTATAATCAAGCGATATTATATATATATATGTATTTGAGCTACAATTGGTCAGGGTGACAGACCCCCTGCTGATCAGGTAGTCAAAACTCCTGCGCCTTCCTTGTTCTCTCTCTCTCACTCGACGCCCTCGGCCTCTTCAACTTCAGATCTTCAAGGGCTCCTCTCCACCTCTCCACACGGGGCTGCCTGTCCTCAAGATCTCTTCTTCTGGGCCTAACAGCTGTGGAGAGCTACAAGCTGCATCTGCAGCAGGCCCAGAGAACTTCTCCTCACTGCAGCGACACGAGGTCCTGCCAGTATTCCAGATCAGTTAGCACCAGCCGCTGCGACGCAAAGCTTGCCAGCTAACTCCACAATCTGAGGAACACCAAGCAAGTTAGCACCGAGCTGCTATCCTTGCAGAGGAAAGGAGCGAACTGTTTCCTCCTCTGCCGACTTTCATCAGACCTTGCACAGCAAGAAGAGCATTCAACATCGGAATCCCAACCTTCTCCTGCAACCACCAGCACCTTTTCTTCAAAGACTGGTAACGCTGAACTGGGCTTAGATAGCATAGCATAGCACGGCTAAGCACATGACTTTAAATTCTGGTTGATGTAATGCATATGTGTTCAATGTATGTGCTTGTTCACTGTTGGTGTTATTGTGACCTCAGGTCAGTTATTGGTAGTTTGCTTTGCTACACGACTAATTTGACGTTAGTCTAATGCTGCTTCACACAGACTCAGGGTCTCTGCATGCAGCTAACCATCTTTTCTAAACTGGCATCACGTCACACACACACACATTCCTTGAGCCTGGAGCCTATCACACCTACATGTGATATCAGTGACCACCATTGTTTCTTTGTTCTGCCAGCCACACGCACACACATACACATACACACGCACACACACACACACACACACACACACACACACACACACACACACACCTGTATATAGATTGTGTGCTTTCATCTTTGTGTTAAATAAAAGACTTTTGAACCTTCTTGCTGTTTATTTAATGTTGTACAAGAGTGAATGTTGCCAACCTCTACACTGTCAAGAACTCCAAAATCCTTCAACCATTACTAGCTGTTATGTTAAATCTGGTTGTAGTTATTAAGTTAATTATTAATCAGAGTTATAAACAGTTTAGTACCTTTTTATGAGACTGATTTGGTAAATTTGCTATGTTTTCCCTTCTTCAAGGGTGGTGCCCCGAGGTGATCTAATGTAAATTGGATCATATTATTTATTATAATTAATAATTATCCCTGATAATCATTAATTATTATTGATAGCTTAATTTTACCTAAATTCCCCTTTTGATGTTGCATAAACACTATTTAATTGTGCCTCATGTAATGCAAGGCCCAGCAGAAGACAGTAAAGTCAGTCCAGGTTGGGTTTCCAGTCTGGGTCACCACAGTGCTCGTCCTTTATCACTAACACAACAGCCACGACTGCTATTCCACCAGACATGAAGAGAACAGCGGCCACATGTAACCTGAACGTTACTCTTGACTTGAGAGGCAAAAGAAACAGGAGCTGAATAAAATGCATCGTCCTCGTCAAGAGTGCTGCTCAACAATACAAAGAAAACCAAGATGCTCATGTCAACATGTGCTACATGTAAACGTACTTTTACTTGAAGATGGATTTGTCTGCTGAAAAGATGAAACTGTGCTGTCATGACCACGTACACGACCAACAAAATGCTGCTTGGGACCAATCAACACTCGTCGTCTGTCATGAAACAGGAAACAGAAGAGCATCCAGCTGCTAACAAACAATATTGTACACTAAAATATGTTCTCGAAAACAGGATTTAGGTTCTTATTGATCAGCACTGCCTCGTTTTGAAGTTTGTTCGGAGCCTGAGTTTTGTATTTTTGCAAGCAGGTCTATGTGTGAAACTAATCTGTAAAAGTGTCAAAATGGTCCAATCCAAGGAGAAATGTGTACAACTCGTGTTAAGAAACTGTGCCTTTAAACAAGCTGTCAGGACTTCTGTGACGTCATGACGTCTTTATGATGGTGTGTGAGAGCTGACCAATCAGAGCAGACTGGGCTTTCCAGGAGAAGGGCCTTAAAGAGACAGGAGGTAGGACAGCGTTCAGACTGAGGGTGAGCAGAGGACAGAATGAGACGGGAAATGTGTTTTTATAAATGTAAGCAACTAAGCATTTTCCAGTAGACACCTTAATGAAAGTATGAAGCTGTAGTTCTTCCACTGCTGCCAGAGAGAGTGTTTGATTCTGTTCCACTGGAGAAAAGACAGTCTGGCGTGCTGTAGTGAACGGCACGGTGCTATCATAACAGGCTGCACCACTGTTATAATTCAATTATTCATTTCTGCAGACGTGCCTTCCTGATTGTGCTATTTTTTAAATCCCCTTACATCAAGCAGCTGAGTCAGAGCCAGGGAAACCAAACACAATCTACTCTACATTTCACTGCCGCCTGAAACATTGGGGAGCCCAAAAATATGTTTTCCTTTGCACAAGATGAACTAATTCTGTGCTGGATCGATATGGAAAGTCATGCGGTAAGCCAAAATTTAGAGCGGCTTCACTGGTATTTTTCAAACCGCAGCCCTCCTGGACCACAGAGCTGCATCTGAAGATATATGAATTCATATTTTTTGTTGTTTGATGCAGACTGCAGACATAAAGCCAGGAAAAAACTGATTAGTCAACCTGAACCTGCTCAGCCGGTCCCAGTCGTCCGAGCGCAACATTAAAGTAGGTCTGTGTTACAAAAGAATCGATGATGAAAGGCCCGTTTAATAGCGTCTCTGGGTTTTCAGCCACATCCTGCTGCCTTCATCAGTGAGCTGAGGAGGCTCACGTGTCATCAGAAGTGGTTGTGTATGACTGCTGTCAATCAATGTCCTCCTTGATCTCCTTCCTCCAGCGCTCACTGACTCGTGATGACTGTGACCCTCCCCATCCGACGCCGTAACAGAGTTTGGATTGGGTTTGACGGACAAGCCATTGTGTCTGTTTCTAAAGGTAAAGAACTCATATTATGCTCATTTCCAGGTTCATACTTTTATTAAAGGTGTCTAGTAGATAATATTTACATACTCTAAGTGTTAAAACACACATTATCTCTGTCATACTGCTCACTGCTGCATCACCTCTGTCACTTTAAGGCCCTCCACCTGAAAACCCGCTCTTCTCTGATTGGTCAGCTCTCACAATCCCGAGCAGGCACCACCCACAATTCTTGGAGGGCGTGGCCGAGCGTGGTGACTGTGTAGTTGTTACCACAGACATAATATACGTAGAGGCCTCATAGACTGACGCTGCCAACTGGAGCTGACGTATCGGCGCGGCCTACTACTGCGCCCCCCCTGCATTCATTTCTACTGAGGAATCATACAATAATCATCATAACTCCCCGAATTTCTACCGGATTTTCACACAGTTTGGTTTGTTACAAACGGCAGAGCTTTAGTTATGATACAGGACGCTGTCACAAAAAATATTTAAAATTTTTTTTTTTCAATCTTACTTGTGTAAGGTAATCCCACATGATCTGGTAACAGTACTGCGCCGGTTATTTCAACCGTAAACTGCACAAAATATGGACATAGTTGCTCACTCTCCCTTGACTCCATTGACTCTGGTGAGTGAGGAGACCCATCCAATCCACGCTGGATTACGTCCCAGCACCTCATGAGGCGTCTACGTATATTATGTCTGTGGTTGTTACGACATCACAACCTTACAGAAGGCGTGGCGCTTCATTTAAAGCTACAGTTTCTGAATACGGCGGTGTGATAGCTGCAGAGCACTCATAAACTGTTTTATAATGAAATATGAATAAAGATAACACTCTACAGTTTGGGACCGCTCAGTTTTAGAGCTTTGATCGGGTCTTATGTGAGATCGGGTTCTCCTCATGGACCTGCCGCACCTCCTCCTCTCCGTCCTCCTGCTCACTGATAAGATGTTCTGCTCTCTGAACTGGGAAGAAAGCTTTGATTGAAAGCCACAAAAAGGTTGTAGGCATATAACTGGGCTGAGATTACTTGTGCCACAGCCTCACCAAAGGTCGAGACGAATCAAGAACATCCATAATGAGTGTTTTACAGTCAACCACGTCGATGGTTAAGGTTTGCTCGAGTTAAAAACACTGTTGGTCAAGGATCAGGGGCGTTCAAGGTCCACCTGAAGGACACGTTCACATTCCTCACGTCTCCAAACAACAGCGAGCTGCTCTGATGAACATCCAAACTGTTTCCGCCTGCAGTGATTATTTCTCCCGTTAATACAGGCTGTTTAAGGAGACCTTGAACGTTACAAAGCCTGTACTGACAGAAGCTCCTCTCTCCCACAGAAAACACGGCTCCTGAACGCCTCGTCAGTATTCTCGCCTTTAATTCCATTTCTCTGTGACATCACACCACGTCACCACGTCACACATATGCATAATTTATGCCCAGCGGCTAGTTTGTTAGTACGACCTGATTCAGCACAGCTGCTCTGTCTGTATGCGGCGCTGGCTCAGGCGTGTGTGAACTGACCAATCAGAGGAGAGTTGGTATTCAGGAGGAGGAGCCTAAAAGAGACAGGAGCTCAAACAGAGCGTTCAGACAAAGGGAGAGCACAGCGAGCATTAAAACATGTAAACCTGTTCCAGTAGTAACCCAAATTAAGAGTATGAGCCTGAAAATGATCATAATGAACTCGTTCTGCACAGAAACGCATTGCAACGTGAAAATGATGCGTCAGCAGTCTGAGTGAGTCAAATCAGACTATCAAAGCTGATGTTTCTCCAGACGGTGTCTCTCTGCTGAGCTGCAGTGAAGGAACAGTTACACACAATGGGAATGTTGTAATAAAACTAAACCCATGAGCAGGAGGAGGATGATTACAGCAAGCGAAAACTGTTTTAATGTCCATGTGGGGACCTGACTGTGGTTTAAGACTAAATGTGACCCTGTCCTTTAATGATGGATGCACATTTCTAAGTGAGAACATTACTGTAGTCACTTCATCACACTACCTGTTGGTCTTGTTCCTGTCAGCAGCAGCAGCGATGGAGGGCGTCTGACTGGATTTGGACCAAGTCTGCATTTTTTAAGATTGTGAATCCTGTTTGAGCTAAAACGGACATTAAGTTGCTCTTTTAAAGAAAGTGAAATTGCCTTTTGGTAGTTTGGTGGCAGTATTAGATGGACACCACTTTTTGAAATGGCAGATTTTGTCCCTATCACTTTTTTAAAGCATAATTTCTTAAAAATGAGAACTAGCTTGCACTGCTCAGTGCTAACCTAATGCTCCAGCTGAATTCATCACACACAGATTCACACTTTATGCCTAGATTGAGTCATGATTGGTTGAATTTGACCCACTCACTCTTTATGTCTCTCTATTTTTCTCTAACGTTTAAGTTTGCAGCATTGAAACAAGGTAGTTTAACTTAACATGTAAAGGTGTGATGCACTTTCTTTCACAGTCATGTTCCCTGGCTGCAGACAGTCTCATTACATTGATGTCCACTTAAAAAATGTTTTGTCAGTCGAGGCTTTTTGTCTCCACCACTTTTCAACACAAAGAGATGCTCTTCTTGGGAGTCAGGAAACACTCAGCAGTCTCTGACGAGGTTTTAACAGTTGTATAACAAAGTCCCATCAGGTGAACCTGAACATACACTGTGGATTTAAACTGACGGAGCCTTCAGCGCGGCAGCCTCCGTCCTTTGTAACGCTGCATCCAGCGCCGTGTTCAGAAACCTGCTGAGCGTCTGGCTGTTCATGAGGCCTGTGGTCTTTGTTAATTCTCTTCTCCTTGGCAAACATTGCTGCTACTTTTCCTCGTTATCTTCTTGTGTCTGTCTGCCTCCGTATGTGTTCAGTGTTCCTCGGTCCCTTCAATGGCTCCTAAAAAATGCTAAAAAGTTATTATTACTGTAATTATGGTTATTTTCAAGCTTTCACACCATGAGTGTGTTTGTATGTGAGCAGGTCTTTATTTGAGTCATTATCAGGGAGAGTGTGAAAATTAAATACTCTAACACAGTTCATGAGTTCACGAACACTCGGCTGCCAAGAACAAAAGCACAGCAGTGATGAGACGCAGCAGGACGAGGCTTTACTCCAGCTCCTCATCACCTGACGGCACTGAGGAGGGACGTGAGCTCTTCATCACAGTCGTATGTGCATTAACACATTTCAACTACATGGACCTGCTGGTGGCCTCGAGTCGCTCACTGACGTATTTTTTTCACTTGAAGCTCAAAAGAAATCTCTGGAGAACGATTTGATTTCAAGGTGAGAAGAGAAGGTTAAAACTTGTGATTCAAACTGACATCTACTATAGCATCACACAAATCTAAAGCTAAAGGAAGTGTAGGCAGGTGTTACTGCAGGAGAGAATTATTACGCTTCAGAGTGAAAAACACCAGCTGAATGCTTGATCTGCAGGAGGAACATTAATCCAAACACAAAAGGAGCCAGATCAATTTGTTTTCTAAATGTCTTTCACGCAGAAGGACCGGTGGAATTCACGGGTCTGCGTGAAGGCCAACGAGCTGCCACCTGCAGCAGGTAAATATGCACCGCTCTGAAAAAATCTTTCAATTGTCTTTTGCAGAAGCTGTTTTCAGGAAAAGTAATGGAAAGACATTTTTAAAGGTTACGTCTTTCATTTCTAAATTGAAAACATCTACAGTTTGACCACAGCTTGACCTTTCTGCTGCTGAATGGACACATTAGATGGAGACGCAGACGGCGGGAGGACGAGGTTTGTGTTTAAAGTCTACATCTGTGGACGAGGCCTTGTTTCTACAGTCTGCCCTCTGCACGTGTTTCACTGAGGACTTTCTTTATTTTAGGAGATTTAGTAGAAGCTTTGTGTCAGACAGTGACCCTGTGTGCTGAAGCTGTGGCTACACTCTGATTCATGATGCTTTAATCAGAAAAGTGCAAAAACTATACACCTGTCGCTGTCTGAGCTGAGTCATTATATTCCATAATGGTCCATTTAGAAGCTGTTGTGGAGCGTCCAGCCCATAGACTGTATCAAACCTGGGTGCGGTCTCAGTGATGTCACAGAATATGTTAATTCTGACCTGTATCATTCAGTTAGTATTTTTCTTTGCACTGTCCCGCCCCTGTGGACCGGATGAACTGTGGCTTTAGACAGCCCTCAGCACTCGCTTACTTTCCGCGAACACGCCTGCAAAGTCCACAGTCTGCACGAGCAGTGAGCTCTGGACGCTTGGATCCACTGTGAAGCTCAGTGAAGCGGCCATGTTGGCAGCGCCTGACTCCACTAAACCACCGGCTACTGCAAAAATCATAAAGAGATGAAGATGTTCCTATTCTATTCTGTTCTGTTCTGTTCTATTCTGTTCTGTTCTGTTCTGTTCTGTTCTGTTCTGTTCTGTTCTATTCTGTTCTGTTCTGTTCTATTCTGTTTTGTTCTGTTCTGTTCTGTTCTGTTCTATTCTGTTCTGTTCTATTGTCCTCAGCTGGAGGATGAACACAGCGATCCCAGTTTGTATGATGTTAAATATGTTCTGCTGTCTGGTTTTAAATACAGAATTAAAGTCATCCAGCAGCGTATGACATCTTTAAAACAGATGTGTGACACGGCTGATGTGGCGCCTCACACACTGTGACGTGAGCGTTTTTCTACGGAGACATCTGGCACCATCGAGAGGATTCTTTAAATGGGCCCATTTACCATTTCGTTGCATCGGCTTAATAGCATCAGAAGCTAAACTGAACTCGTTACTGTTGATGATCTTCACTCTGGGACGCCTCCGCTCTGCTGGGTGACAGCAGTGGACCAATCAGTGAGTCAAGCAGCCCAACATGTTTTCTCCTTCATGATGACGACATGTTGACTTCAGAACTTGATTTTTTCGCTCCTATCTGTGACATTTTGTTTCCGCTTCTCATGTCACTGCCTCCACGTGACGCTGCAGCGATGAGCCTGAGCTGGTGTCGAGCTGAGCAGCAGTTCTTCTGTGAGTCGTCTGCTGTGTTTTCCACATTTCCTGGTTTTTATGGGAAAAACTTTTTGTTGTTTTTAAACCTGTGAGACTTTTAAAGTGACCCTGGGTAAAATTTAGTTTTATTCACTTGCTGTTTTTTTATTACTTAGTCAGTGTGTGAAAGGTGCTGCTGCTGTTTGTGGTGCAGTGTACAGTGTGTGCTGCAGCATGAAGACACACACCTGTACAACACAACACAGCGTTCAACCTGATGTGGGTCCATGTGGGAATAACACACAATTTGTGTATCGTGAATTGAACAAATGACTACTGATGAATGGTGTTCTATTGTTGAGCCCACACAACAATCATCACCCGACTCTCCTCAGCTCTGCTTCCCCTCACATGAGGCAGGGCCTGTTGTTGAGGTGGACCGCCTGCAGGTCGACTGTGTGGGTTCACTCACCGCTCTCATCAAGCTTGTTTCCACCTGCAGCTGCTAAAGAGGCTGAATATGGGACTGAAACTGCAGGTGGCCCGATGATTATGATAAACAATGAAAACATGAGATGTAATGATATCATACAGTAGTGTGGGGTCAGGTGGGAGCATGAAGTGTGAAGTCAGCAGGACGTTGAGCTGAGCCCTGAGGGATCTCACAGGAAACAGCTGACTGGAAACACATTTAGCATCAGACTGAAAACTTCAGGATAAAACTGATTAAACCCGTCAGAAGCTGACGGAGAGACACCTTCTCAACTGTGTCAACATTAGATCTTTGGTCTAGTGTCAGTCTGATATAAAAGCTCGAGGAAGGAACGATTTGATGCATCAGCTGCCGAGAGGAGATCATTAGTCAACACGGCTGATTCTGTCCGATGGAGGAACCTCTGAAGCAGAGAGGCAGCAGCTCACTCAATCTGTTGTCTCCAGGACAAATACGAGGAGAGGAGGATGAGTGTGTGCTTCTTCAGGACTGCATTTTTAAAGTAAGGACAGAACTTGTGCACTGCAATCAGAGTTTTCCAGCTCCGGCTTCATTTAATGACTGAAAGAATGCTGGCACCAGTTTAGCTAGTGACATATCACGAGAGTGGAGGGAGGAGGCGAGGCTGCGTGAGAGGAGCTGATGCGCCGGTGCAGAAACTTTAATGATGCTGTAGAAAGAAGACTTTACCGGGGTGCTGAAGAGGTCACGAGTAGGTGGACTCATTTTTAGTTCTGAATGAATGTGTAATTAACAGCAGCTGTCCCTACGTATTATCTCAGCACAGTCAATTACCTCTGCAGCCACACGCTGCACAGATCTATTTGCATTCTGTCGTAGTAACGTCAGTGTTACATATTCATCAAGACAAACCTCCAAATGATGTCGCTCGTGTTTTTATCTGTTAACCAATGTGTCCTCTACACTCCACTCACATTCAAGCAGGATGCAAACGCTCTGTTTCTCCACGTGACAGTAAAGCTTCAAACACAAGCGCCAAGCGAGCCTTTTCACCGCTGGTTTCACAGAGAGCGTCGGCCTGTGTGGACTGTTAGAGGCCTCAGAGATGTGATGAGACTGCCTCAGGTTGCTTTCTTAAGATTATCTCACAATCCAAACAGAGAACAACAACTCTGTACAGTGTAGCTGCTGAAAAACACACGAGATGTATGACACTTATTATCCATCGGATACACGACGCAGCAGCAGCAGCAGCAGCAGTTAGACAGCAGCAGTTAGCAGCAGCAGTTAGCAGCAGCAGCAGCAGTTAGCAGCAGCAGCAGCAGCAGTTAGCAGCAGCAGAAGTGTTAATTCACTCTGTAATCATGGAGATAAATCTGGTGGTGTCCTGCTGTTTCTTTGCACTGACACTAATGTCCAAAAACAGACAAGACAACAGCAGGCTTAGTTTTCAGGCTTTGCTAAATTGCTCCATTTGTGAGCCAAGTTGTTTTTCAAAAGCTAAAATGTTTACTCTTCTAAATATGGAAAGAAAAGCAGTTAGAAGAAGTCCTGCTAATTAATGTCCCAGATTGATTTGGCTTAAAATGATGGATTAGCCTAAACCTAACATTTAACAACCACAACATATGTTTGCTTCTGAATTAAATCGGATCAACACTGTGACTTCTGTTCTCTGTTTAAATCTGTTCCTGAGATGATATGTGAGCAATTTTGCCTTGAATTATCAGCTAGAATTTCACCAAAACCAATAAATACTGGATTATACAGATTTCCCAGCATCGGGCAGTTAATTTATCGGCCCAATGTATAATCGTGCAGCCCTAATATTTATAACACTGTTAATTTTAACAGTTGACTTTACTTAAAAAAGGCAGGAAACCAATTACCTCAGAATTATCAAGTATAGTAGTAAATGTTTTAACAACTTAAAATGATAAGTCTGCATTACTTGATCATTCTGACTCAGATTAATCTAATACTCAGATTGAATAAATAAATACAATAACTTTGTCAGATTTTAGTGTACTTTAATTAGATTTTTATGGATCCCTGATTTCAAGAAGACAAAAACAGGCTTCAGATTTTCTTCTGACATCTTTGTCGTCTGAAATGGAAACTGCTGCCGGCAGATTTCAGCTGTTGCTAGCTCATTAAGCTAATGGTAATAAGTTGAAATATCAATAAAGAATATCTATTTATGTTGAGTTAATGCAAATATTAGTTGATAATGATTAGATGTTTTAGAGTGTACACACTGTGATACTGAAGGATGTTGTGGGGAAATTATAGTGAGCTAATGCTATGCTAACTCCTAGCCTTACTACTGTAAAGCTAAGTTCTAAACTAGTAGGCCAGACATGCTAACAATGGCAGTTTACATTAGTGCAGACAAAGTGTTTAATGCTCTCGACCATTTTTGCTCTCGTGTTTTAAGCTTTGAAAAGGCTGCAAACAACTCATTTCCTGAGCGTCTCTCTTAGCTCCATGTTTCCCTCTACACAGGCCTGCTGCTGTCTGCTGCTGTCTGCTGCTACTGCCTGCTAACTGCTGCCTGCTGTCTGCTGCTACTGCCTGCTAACTGCTGGCTGCTGTCTGCTGCTACTGCTGTCTGCTGCTACTGCCTGCTACCTGCTGCCTGCTGCTGCTACTGCCTGCTAACTGCTGCCTGCTGCTGCTACTGCCTGCTAACTGCTGCCTGCTGTCTGCTGCTACTGCTGTCTGCTGCTACTGCCTGCTAACTGCTGCCTGCTGCTGCTACTACCGCTGTCTGCTGCCTGCTGCTGCTAACGATTTGACTCTCTTCGGGAAAGGGGTTTAGCAAACGGTGATTTTAAAATGCTCCATAAATACACAACTGCAAAAGGAATAAAGGAAAAAAGCAGAACATTAGCAGCAGCTTTCTGAGAGCTGCACTCCAGGACTTACCGCTGTCCACCAGGTTCCTGGGTTGTCCAGGCCACAGTTGTCGCTGTACTCCAGGCAGCAGGAGTCCGGCACACGGCTCGCATTATAGACTTCAAACCAGTCTGTGTGGTTGGTGACTCCGCAGCAGCGAAACTGCACCAGAGAGAGACAGCGAATGAGGAAACTGTGGCTTTTTATTGTCATCACACTGAAATTGGTAAGCATGGTATCAAGTAAACATCCTCTGATAGAATTATTTAGCTGCCAGGAGTAAGATTTACTGGAGGAAACGAATCACATGCGCTGAATGCAGAACACACTTCATCTTCCTGATATCGAGCTGCAGACACTTTTTGTACAATCCTCATCTCATTTGTCTCAAAGTCCTAAAGCACTGCCTGCTTCTTTTTATCTACATCTTCCCCCTTTTCTGATTGCTATAGATTTTCAATAAAAGATCGTGGCTTTCACCATAATTCAATTCATCAGTGCACTTCATGAAAAGATAAAGCACCCCTGATGTTTTGTTCATTCGGTGGACTTTAATTCCACACAGGAATATTACCGCCGCCCCCCCTCGCCGCTCCGTGCACTGAATCGGGGATTGTGTGTTAATTTAGAACTCCCTCTCGTGCGTAAACAATGGATCAGGTTTTCAATTTATCATGAGCTGCTGCAGAATTCAAATTGCCAGAAAGAATCTGAAGCACAGTTTAAACATTCAAGAACAAATCAAAGGATGAAAACTGCACAGAGCCGTTATATCAAAATGCGATCACCTTGACCGTTAAGAACCAGCGAGGCAGGTGACCTGCTCTGATTGACTCGACTGGCATTTGGCACCTTGTGGATGTTTTTACTACTTCTTCTCATGTATGTATTTGCTTTTCTGTTCCATAAGTGAACGCTGATAATATTCAGGGTGAACTTTGCTCCAGGGACATCTGCTGTATAATCTATTCAGTGACTCAGCATGTGTGAAGGAGGCTCTGGAGGGAGAGCGATGACAGAATGAGAGCTGTCTTTTAATGGTCTTCCTCTCAGCCAGACTTCACGGAGCCCCATGCATCCACAGAGCTGCAGAGCTGTTCGCACAGAGGAAAGAAGTGCACATTCATGCTCGCACACTTCAAACGGCGAATCATCCAGGCAGCTCATGCTATCATCCTGTACGCAGGGGTGAAAGAGAAAAACTCTGCACATTAACACCCACACATGCAGAGACACGCACACATTTGCATAAATTATTTGCATATCAATACATTTCTCTGTCATCATTTATGCCTTTTGCAGTCGCCATGCGCACACATACTGAAACAGTTTGCCTTCCAGACACGAGACACATGCCTGCACACAGACGCACAACATTCAACATTTACCGCACATTTGCTAATGGAGCAAAACTACAAGCCATAACAGCGGATCTGTGATGCAAAAAAGGTCCAGAGAGCCCTGAAGTCTCCGATTTATCATTCCACGTCTCCCAAAGGCATTCACCGGCAGCAGCATCCGTCCTCTGCAAGCCTTAATTCCAAATCTCTCTTTCTCACATTGTGTTTTCTTTGCAGTGGAATTTAAGAAAATATATTTAAATAATACGTGAAAAAAACGGAGAAGGCAGTTCAAAGTGAGAGAGCTGGGAACAGAGATTACCTCAGAGAGTCTGCGCTGTCTGCATTAATTGCGTGGACAGAACTTCACCAAAGCATTTGAGTGTTTGTGTGCTCGTCAGCAGAGACTTTTCACTCATTTATTCTGACTCCACTTGTTAAACGGGCAGTGGTTCTTACCAGCCTGCTTGTAAATGTCCAGATCCCATTAACTACAAAAAGGATTGTCCTGTTTTATTCAAATTTTTAAACAAAATGGAAAAATGTAAAATCAAACGGCCCTTCAGCTCTTTACTACTCCCTGTTCATTCAATGCTATCAGAGTGGTACAAATTTTGAAACCTTGCCAATAGCAAAAGTAAGCACGGTCACACTGAATAATGCAGATAAATTCATGTATCTCAGCTTGTGACAAGGTATTTTGCATGATGTGACTTGGGAAATGGCACTGAAGTTAATATTGAATGGGCTGAGACGTTCACAAAAGGATGTTTGAAGCATCGCACCTCAACAAACTGTGACTCCGGGAAAGAACGACATCAAAACCACCGAGCTTCTTGTTTTAAAAGTGTGTTTAAGATTGCTCCGTTGATCTCAGGACTTACATCAGTTTGTACGATCATCCAGGCGTTGGTCAGACCCACGTTGCCCTCTGTGCCAAAGAGCTGGAGGCCCTTCTTCAGGTCCCTCTGGGCGTAGTGATCAATCTGAAACAGAACAGGAAAAATGGTTCCATCAGTAAAGAAAGTTGGATCATTTAACAAGTGTAATTTTGACCTGTGGGAGTTTGAACGAGCTACGTTGTGTTTCTTTCAAGCGTCAGATGTTTTCTGGCAGCAGCTTATTTCATTTAAAATCTCATTCGAACTCAAGAGGCAACAAATAACATAAATCCTCAGTTACCTTCTAAGAAAGTGGCAGCGCAAGTTGTTAGAAGTCACCCGTCTAACACAAGTCATTTTGTTACATACATTTCACATCATTTTCCCCTTTTATTTGCTAGCAGACAGCAAAGAGAGGCAGGAAGCATTGGGTGGTGAACCACAGAGAAATGACTCCAGGTTAACTGTGAGTTGACAGGTTGCCTACTAAGATCCATATTTATGTTCTTGCTCTGCACTGACCTCTAGAGGCCGTGGTAATTATTGAGGCAGCAAAGGAGGAAGTCAGTGAAGGTCACGCGGAAGATGACTGTTCACGTCTAGTGTGAAACCAAAAGTCAAAGGTGAGTTGTTTTAACTTGCTAACATATTAAATGATACAGATGTAACAGAAGTTGTATCATAGTTGAGAACTTGACCAAAGCATTTAGAAAACAGTTATTATAACCCTAAACCACGATGCTCTAAACATAACCAAGTAGTTTTAAACCCAATCCAGCTGTAACAGGCCCTGTTCCACTGGGAGTCAGCGCCAATCGACTTGTTCAGTCAATAAAGTATCAGGATGTGTTGGTGTTAAAAGAAAGACCGCTGGTTCAAAGGGGGGGAAACGTGCTCCACCAGGACAAATCAGCACATCAGCCTATTGAAATCTCCCAGCACAGAGATATTTAAACGCAGTTTGTTCATTATATTGATGCACATGATCCCCTCATGTATCCATCTTATTTTTTAGCAAATGAGTTATATGGTCTCAAGGCATTATATCACATTCAGAAGGGGGAGAAGCTCAGTGAAATTAAAAACAGACTGTACAGAACAAATACACTCCACATCTAATGATGTATTCTGAAAAATGATGTTCTCATGTGAGACCACCAGCTAACATGGTGCACAAATATCCATTAAACCTTTTGCAAAGGTCTCACACCCCTTTCATCAATCAATCAATCTATGACTGTAAGATTGATCCACTGATGCAGCAGATGTTATTACCGTCTGCAGCATGAGGATCCCTCAGTCATACTTTTGGGACCAATCATTGGTCACCTGTTTGGAGTCAAACTGACTGTTTCTCATTCGAGTTCAGATTTTGGAGGAGTACCAGAGGACACACTTTCCTGAAACGAGACGAGTGCTGCTGCTTTTGCTTCTTTAATAGCTCAGACGTATGTTGAGGAGGCAGGAGGCCTCCCCCTCGCATCACGCCCAGCGGGCTGAAGGGTAACTTTCAAAAGAGATGCCGTCTTCTGAGATGTTAGAACTGTGTGCGCTTCCACAACTGATTCTTACACAAACCAAACTGCAGATCGGCTGAAAACAGCCGTCACTAAACATTTACCTTTTTGTAAGACTGTGTGTTCATTAATGTTCACATTTCATCTATTTTGTCATCTTTTAATGTACACTGAAAAATGTAGGCTACTCTAAAGCATTTCATTATTCCATTATACATTTTAATTTTAACTTTGTACAGTTTGTCTGTGTTTCTCTAAAACATACTTTTGTAGATGAAGGTTCTCAGTCATCCAGGTCATGTTAACAGGATGTTCTGTATCGTAGCAACTGGACTTGTCTCAGTTTGTTGAAGACGTTTCACGTCTCATCCAAGAGGCTTCTTCACTTCTAACTAACTGGACTTGCAGGCTTTTAAACCCTTTCTGTGGGAGGGTACTCACAGACTTGCTAAGGACCCGTGTGAGCTCAGAGCTTCAGAGTCGTCTGTGTTCATGTGGGTTGTTGGTGCTGGGTGGGTCCAGGTGTGGATGGGTGTTAAGCTCAGGACAGCACTGTAGGTGGGTGATAAGTGATGTCGTGGGCCACCTCCTCTGATTAAAGATTGTCATTCCAGCTTGACATAGATGGATTCCTCCGTTTCAAAGCTACAGAATGCAAAGTTTGTGTTTTGGCATCTCACACTGAATATACTGAAAGGACACGTCGTCCTATAGTAAAAGGAAAAAACAACCTTATAGCACAGCGCAGTTTACACAGTGTCATCAGAGTTTGGTGAGACGCCCCTCACTCGATCCAGGAGAGAGATTGCTGCTCTCCCTCTTGACCCGACTATATTCTTTATGTCTGTGGATACACGCAGACAAAAATGCAGATGTACAATCTGTAGCTGATGCAGCAGCCCTAAAGCTGAAGAGTGGGGAGCTCTGGGTGCAGGCGAAATGTGAGACGTTTACCGTTGTTCATTTGCATATACAACCAGAGTCGTAGCGCTATGAAGCTGTTTGAAAGTTCCTGTTTAAGCACCAGGACTCCCTGCAGAACCGGGTTTTATAGGCAGAACAAAGTGGAAGCTGATACCTGACCATAGCTCAGCCAAACGGCCTGAGAGTCACTGCAGTCTGTTCTCATGCTCACACTCAGCTTATATTTCCTCAAGTGCCCTCACAGAATATTAGGGACTAATAAACTGCAGGCAACAATGGAAACAAGTCCACTCTGTACAACTTAAAGGGGCTGAATTGGATTTGCATCGACTGAACAGCACACTGCAGGACATGGCAGGTTACCCAGCCGCTCGCTGCTCAGTGAAGTAAACGAGTAACATGCAGATCCATGTGGGTTCAGTCTATAAGCTCCGCTTCAGCAATGTGAACCTAAACAAACAAGATAAAAACATTTAACCAATCAGCTTTTCCAGTGAGCTCGGAATCAAAAGAACAAACTGTACGTGTGAGCACAGTCGCAGATAAACAGGCTTAAACACACTGAGGCGCTAAAATACATCCTTTTAAAAACCAACAATACCATCAGAGAGCCTGGGCGACGTATACGAACAGCAAACACACAGTCCCACACACACACACAGAACACTCACACACTTACTCAGCCTTGTTTACACTCTCGGTTGGTCAATCCCATCAGGCATCAGTGGCATCGATCTCTACTGACCTTGCTCTCTCCTCCACTGCAGCCTTTTAGCCTGTGAGGTGCAGCAGACACCAAACACCTTGTTCAAACACTCGAACCTTCCTTCTTTCTGACAAACAACCATGAAATGTTGAATATGGGTTGCTGTGTTTATTTTGCGGTGATCCTTGACATTGCGTTGTTATTAAAAATGGAAGGGTTTAACGGAGATAACTCATGACCTGCAAGATAACCGGCGACAGGCTGCTACAACAGATGACTAATCAAGTTGTTTGCTTCACAGCTGATCGGATCAACACACCGTTGCTGGGCTGTTACTGGTCTTTGCTTTCAATTTCTAATTTGGAAACACAACAGATATTCTGGATATCTTCTGAACAATCCACCAAATTTCCACCAAAACACCAAAGTTTCTGAAAAAAGTTTAGTCAAGAAATAGGCCATATGTAACTACTGGATAAAACTTTGGGCAAAAAGACACAAGTGGATGACTCAGAGACAGAATAATGATGAGAAACAGTCTTTACCTGCAAACAGAAAAGTAGAAAATACACCAGCAGTCAGTCAGACAAACGAGAAGGCAAAACTGGGAGAAGACAAAGGTGAGGACAAGGTAAACTAGCAGAGATCAAAAACACTGAAGCAGGAAAAGTAAAAAGTAAAATAAGGCTGGGATGTTTGACACTCGGTACAAAGACGAAGTGGCATGGAGAGAAGGGAACACACACTGAATCCACCGGGGAGGACAGGATAATTAGGAACAGGTTCAACTAATCATGGAGGGGTTAGCGACTCTCACAGGAGGGAGGCGCTGAGGGGCAGCAGGTGAAGCGTCTGAAACAAGACCAGAGGTGAGTATATAAAAACTAACGAGGGATGAATGAGAAACGACAGGAAACATAATGTATGCAGCAGGGCGGCACTGCCAGGGCCTCCACGGAGCCTCAGACCCTCCTCCCAGTGTGTCTTTGGCAACAGCAGCGCAGGAAGACGCAGCTCCTGTAAATAATGCCACATTTCATTTGTCCAGCCTGTTGCTGAAACATGTACTGCTTATGGCAGAAATACTGTCATCAGGGTTTGACCTCAACACCTTTTACACCTGCAGCCTCACCACAGGGAGGAGGCACTCGGACACCGGGACCCCCCTCCCCCCTCCCCCCCACCAACCGTCTCATCAGGCCAGGTACACAAAGTCCTGAGGAAGATCAACCTCCACAAGGCAGCTGGACGCGCCAACGAGCTGGCTGATGTTCTCACCTCCATCTTCAACCTTTCTCTCAGCCACTGCTTCAAGACCACAACCACTGAGCCCTAATTTGTGTAGCACGAAGGTTTCATTTTGTTCTAGAGCCCTGTGCTGTATAATGAGGAATAAATCACCTCGTACCGTGTAATAATACATTAAATCTACTAGGAGTAGCTCTCATGATCATTAACAGGTGGATTTGAAAGTGAGTCACGTCACTTCTCTGGTGTTTCTGTGCCATGTTAGCTGAGGTGAGCCATTTCCTGATTTCCTTATTAGGCAGCTCATAAAGTGAATTAGAGATGTAAGAGGCGTCAAGAACTGTGATGTCACAATAGATTATTTCACCATGGTAGACTGGTTATTCTCCTGATGTATCTAAAGGTGTTTTACTCATCTATATTATTATAAATCATCAGCATGTCTGCAGGTCTGAGCAGTTGTGTCAAACAGTTTTGTTGAACTAGCAGCTGTGAGGCACAATGTTAAACAGACCCTGGATGATGAACCACATGTTCATCTTACTGTATCTTCCATTTCATATTTCATTGCATTTTCTCAAATATTAAAAAATAAACAGGCTCATATTTTAGCCAACAAACAAAGCAGATGACACACAACAAGTTTCTCTGCAGAGATGTTGAGGGGAGTTAATATGAATGTGTTGTTACAGGAGCACCTCAGGATGTGTCTCATCTGGAGACAGTCTTGTTTCATGCTCCTGTTTTTATTCTTATGAACGCGATTTAACAACAGAACATGTTTAATGCAACAAATCACGGTGACACTTTCATATTTTCACTCCAAACAACAACACTGTGAAAATTTGCTCAATAAAGCTGCCAGGCACGATGATGTGGGGGAGGCGGACTGCTGATCAAACCAGAGCGGCAGCACGACACTTGTTGTAGATGGGGAGATATTTTTAACAGATAAAAGCAAGTAAAGAACAGAGAAGCATCTTAAGATGGACAGAGTACTTAACAAGCAGGTGTTGAACCTGTTTCAGCCTGCTTTTAATTTCCTTACGGTGCCATTTTCAGAACAACAGGTTCATGAACCCCTGAACCCTCATCAAGACTCAGCCTGTAGCTGTTGCCACGGGAAACAACTCAATAGACAAAGAAACAAACATACTATGAAAAATAGTCAGTTATTGATCAGTGAGAATCATTGATGATGATAATAATAATAATAATAATAATAATAATAATAATAATAAATTGAATTTATATAGGGCCTTTCAAGAAACCCAAGGTCGCAAGAAAGGTCGCAAAAAGTAAACAAGTTAACATCCTCATCAGACAATTGAACTTTATTGTTTGCCTCTTCTGTGAAGGAATATCTGACTGAAAGAGCAAAAGTGAAGCTGTTCAGTTGTTTAACATTCACAGACCACAGTTTACCTCCGTCCAGGCAGACGACTTCAACAACATGCCACCAGAATGGGATTGTTCCTTATAACTCTGTCAGCTACTCTCATGTTCTGATTATCATTCAAGCTCAACAACCTTTAAGCTGTATTAATTACAGACGAACAATATTGGATTTTTGATACTGACAAACTTTTGGTGGATTGCTGATGCTGATACCAATATATGCAGACTTTTTTCATCTTATCAGACAACATAAAGTCTCTCCTGGTGGAATTAACATATGAATTCATGGCAGCATGCAGATACAGCAGCTGGTCGCTCCTCATTTTATCACTGAAACACCTTTTACCTCAGGCAGAAATAGATTCATCAGCATCAGAACAGCAGACCTCGAGACGATCACTGCCCAAAACATCTTTCATCCATTATGTACTGGTTGTCTACATGTTTATGTATATAACTCCGTGTTTCCCACAGAATCAGACTTTCATTGTGGCGGTGGCTGTCAGGATGCGGTGCCACAGAGCATGCACACTCGAGACTCCCGCCGACTGAGTCGGTTTACCTCTGGTTTAGCGCCGAGCTAACTTTGTTGGGGATAAAATGTGACCAAGCGGTTTTTCTAGACTCTCCAAATTACAGTACATTGGACCGAATTGGCCAAATTCTGACATTAAAACGAGTCATTCCGCGGGGTAGTGAGGTTTTTAATACCGTTCTACAGACGTGTCTTTCACAATGTTAGCTTTTTGGAAAAAGTCCCCAGTGCATCACATGACGATGTCATTACACGGCTCGGCCACCACAAACACTGGCTTTGTGGGGGCTTGATCTGTACGATGAGGTCAGCCGTCTTCTTTGCAGAGGAAGTTACGCATCCCAAGTATTGATTGATTTTTTGGCCGGTAGCTGGCAGAAGAACTTCACAACAAGCTCACAAACCTAAACCCCTGAAACATGCATTGACTTATTAAACCTGTACTTGACGTGCTGACTTGTTTGTGTCTGTGTACAACTTCTCCACGTGCCTTTAATTGCCCCCCGGGGACAAATACAGTATTTTGAATGGAACTGAATTGAATAATTCATGAAAAAGCAGTGCAACTCTGTGCCCTCACTGAAATAATTTAAACTTCTACAAACCAGCAGAAAAGTGTGATTCAAGGGGAAAACAGGCCAGGTGTGCCATGTTGTGTCTCTAGCAATGCATCTCATCTCATCTCAAAACCCGTTGGTGTGTGTTAGGAAAAGATCATGTTTTGTCTTATAATATCCAGTTTTGTTAACAAAGATGGCTGCTTAATGTCCCAATGTCTCCTTAAATCCTAAAAGTGTTGAAACGTCCTCTCCAACAGTAATCTCCTGCCTGGCAGCTGTCTCGTATCACTGTCACAACACCCACGCCTGAGTCCTGACATGAATGGGAGCTCACATACATGTAATCTGAACGTGATACGACACGTATTGTAGAAATGTTGTGCCTATCACATCTCTTCATCTCAGATTAGATGTTTATTAGGACCTGTAAACATAATTACATCATAATCCAGATGCCTCAAAGAGAGGGGGATGAAAGAGAATCCTGAATGACAAGACAAATGACACAGAGTGTAATTTCTTGCAACAATACGAGTTGATCTGAGTTCTAAATAGACTCTTACTATGCTACACCATGACATCACAGCTGCAACATGCAAGCTTTCTTCAAACTGATGTAAGAATCCAGCGCAGGGAGCCCTCATGTCCCATTTGAGTGGACTGAATAAAGCTGCAAGTCTTCTGAAGTTGTGCAAACAAAAAGAGAGAGAAAATACTTTTTTATTCAATTCTAAGTAGGTCATTAGGAAAAGAGTGTCTCCTGTGAAAGTGCAGCCAGCAGACTAACATAAGCCACGGCTGTACTTTCAGCTCAGTATTGATGTTGTCCTCGAGACTTTGGTCGCCCTTTAACTACAGCAGCCGAGTCAAAGATGGGCCATCAATTATTCATATGGCAGGGATACAAGGAGAGATAAGAGACGTGGAGAGAGGAGAGGAGGGGAGGAGAAGAGAGGAGAGGAGAGGAGAGGAGGAGAGGAGAGGAGAGGAGAGGAGAGGAGAGGAGAGGAGGAGAGAGGAGAGGAGAGGAGAGGAGAGGAGAGGAGAGAGGGAGAGGAGAAGGAAGGAGAGGAGAGGAGGAGAGAGGAGAGGAGAGGACAGGAGAGGAGAGGAGAGAGGGGAGAGGAGAAGGAAGGAGAGGAGAGGAGAGAGGACAGAGGAGAGAGGAGGGAAGGAGAGGAGAGGAGAGGGGAGGAGAGGAGAGGAGAGGAGAGGAGAGGAGAGGAGAGGAGAGGAGAGGAGAGGAGAGGAGAGGAGAGGAGAATGTGGCCTCTGGCTCGACAGCTTAACTCGTCCACCTCCAGACATGAGAGTCAGGGAATGTGTGAACGTGATCCGACACGTTTTGTAG
Source organism: Lagodon rhomboides (assembly GCA_039737535.1). Lineage (NCBI taxonomy): Eukaryota > Metazoa > Chordata > Actinopteri > Spariformes > Sparidae > Lagodon > Lagodon rhomboides. The sequence goes on along the minus strand of CM077784.1, from coordinate 6,590,889 downwards.
ACATGTTAATGTGGCACACAGCCGGCGACATGTACAAATCTGAATGCTTCTGTGGTTTGCGGAAAAGTTACATGCGAACCTTTGATTCCAGAGACTGAGAAGAGAGGAAGAGAGAGGAGATCTGGATTTAAAGGAGATGAGAGATGAAGGTGGGGAAGAGAGTGGCTGCAGGAAAAATGTCAACTCAAATAGAGGGAGAAGATGAGCTGGATGGAGATGAAGCAGATACACCACGGGTCAGATGAAGAGGTTATATACGACTCCTGGACTGTAGAAGCTCTGACAGTGTAGCAGGTGAAGACAGGGAGAATTCGATCTGTGACGGCCCAGAGAGAGTCAGCGTGTTTGAAAGAAACACGAGAGAGGGTTTCAGGGGAAAAAGAATAATGAGAAGAAAAATGGCTCAATTTATTTGCTTTCTCCAAACAGTGGACATCCATTATCCTGTCATAACACAGGAGCAGACAGAAGCAGAGGTACAGGGAAGTAGATAAAGGCATTAAAGAAGGAGGAAGGGTCTGTGATCATATTCCCTCTGGACACATCATGTTTTCCCAGATGCCATGCTGCATAACACGTGTTGTCTTCCATCTCCTACCATGACGTTACTGATTCATGGCTTAAATCACTGCCTTGAAGTTTGGGATTCAGCTCTGTGAGGCTGGCAGCTGTGTGCTGTACGATCATCCCAAATCAAGGTTGTATTAAGTGTTGGATTTAAAAATTCATGTTTCATTTCAGCTGTGTGTAATTTGGTCACCCAGTCGTGTCTGAGTGTCCCTGAACGTCCCACTGCCATCCTCACCTGTTGGGTCTCATGCTTATTGGCCGCGCTCATTTCCTGCAAATACTTTAATTTCATCCTTCCTCTGAGGGAGCCCAGGTTACACTCCCTGGACCCGGACCCTATTTGGACCAGAGTCAAGGTTTTTCAAGGACATTCATTTGGACTGCAGACATTCTGTTCTCTATCCTGACTTGCTGCACTTTATTTCCCCTGGCTTTGGATTGGAGCTTGAATCATTGGAAGTGTTGCACTGCATTTCTAAAAAGGAGTTGTAGGTGAATTCCACCTTCTGAAGAATCCACATATGTTATTCCTGTGCCTCAGGACAGATCGGTCAATACTTGTGAGCTCAGACAACCTTCCACTAAAGCTATAAACTCAAGAACTAAACCTTAAATTTGTAAAGTGTGCTGTGAAATCTGGCAGCACTGCCTGGAAAATAAATGGAGGAGCCGAGTTTAAAACTCAAGGCTTCTGTCTCTGACGTGTTCTTCTGTCCTGGGGCACAGCAATAACATACCTGGATCATCTAAATTGTGTGGCATTCCCCTTTAAGTTGCTAACCTCAGTCCTTAGCAGGGGCGAATCAATCAATTTCCATCCTCTGTTTCTAATCAGCTCCTGATTAACACTTGGCAGACCATGTGACTAATCAATGCCATGACCGAGGGAGCGCAGCAAGCAGCAGAATCATGAAGGACGACACTTGAACAACCTTAATCAAGGTAGAAGTAAATTAAGGGGTTTTCAATGAGATGTTGGACAATAAGACAAGGTCAAGGCTCATTCTCTCACAGCCTCAGTGGGCACTTCAGTTCTGATTCAGGTTTTTACTTGTTTATTAAGCCTGGATGTGAACACAGACATCCTTGTGTTTCTGAGGCTCTGCACCAAAAACTTCTGATGTGACGTGAGAAACTTTTCTGATTTCTTTAACTGAGAGACTGTTAAAAGCTTTCGCCTGCAGCTATTGACACCAACCGGTGCCTTTTCTTCTGATCCCTTCAGTCTTTTCTCATCTGTCTTTACTTCACGGCGGATTCTGTATTTCCATCCTCTGTCTGAGGCTCCTTCGCTGTAGTTTAGTCAGCCAACTCAAGTGGAATGGATTATGATGTAAATAGAGATTAGCACAGCGTTGATATTTGGCGACTCGTATTCGGCCTCATCACGCCTCACAAGGAAGCATGGAGCAGGGAGTGGGGAGCTGGGATAAAACGATAGTGACATCCCTGCAGAACCTGGGGGGGGGGGGGTACATTCAGAGTGAACAGCAGCAGCAGCAGCAGCAGCGTTCAGGTGAGCTGTGTGCAGTGAACGCTGCATTAGATACCTGCTGCAGTGAGAGCGAGCACAGTGACTGACAGGAGTGTGACGACATGGACTCAGTCGCAGGCTTCAATTCAATCATTTCTCAAAGTAAACATTGTTTAAAATAGATATGAACAGATATGAGGACTGAAACAATTTGACATGTAAGTGTATAAAACCAAACTTACATTCCTGTACAGTTGGTCTCTCTCCGGCTCTCCGGCTGTGTTGACTAGTTTGTGACTTCTCATAAGGTTCCTCATCCAATATTAATAATTCATATCATAACTCAGCTGGTATCACTTGGTATCCCTGTTTTGTAAGCAGTCTAACGAAAAGTCTGCTAGCTGATGTTAGCTTACATTAGAACAAACTGGCAACAATGATTTGAGCAGCAGCTGTGTTGCAGTATTATTGTCTCAGTAACACCTTCAGTGCTGAGCCGAGGGAACAACGTGGATGCTGCCGAGGAGATATGTTGTATTATATTGTGTCAAACAGCATGCTGACAGCTGTTTGGAGTTCAGAGCTTTAGATCACGAGGTGATTTCGTCCCTAGCTTGTTGCTGCATCAGTACTTTCCTGGAGACACGGACACATTGCTTCACCTGACTTGTCATCATGTCTGATGTTAATGAATCATTTTTCTAGCTAATCTAGGTCTCTCTATGTGTAATGTAAGAAGTATCAGCATGGTTTTTTTCAGATTCATTTCAATTTGAAAGTTGCCAAGAATTACACAACTCACACTGAGTTGTGTAATTCTTTATTCAGATTTATTCAGCTGACTTCCTGCAGCGTGGAGAGAAGATCTAGGCACGGTGTTCTCTGCAAACCTTCAGATCGTCTTGATTTCACCAAACCAGAGAACAGACATCACTTCATCTGTACGTTTACATTCAAACACAGTTACAACTTAACACCATTTTACAAATTACATATGAGCAAAAACTTTATATGCAATAAATTCTCCACCATGTTTCTGCGTATATGACGTCAGAGTTGTGGTCCCAACTTGTTTTTCTGATTATTCCGAGACTAGGTTTGAGTTTCAGGAGCAGGTCCACACCACAACCGCACCTCCTGCTGGCTTTTCTATAAATACCCTCCTAACCCTCTCCTTCTCTTTCACTCTTGTATTCTGACACCCTCCCTCCAACACCTCCCCTCTCTCCCTGTTTCCTCTCCTTCCTCCTCTCCGTCGGGTCCTGAGGGGGTCCGTTGTGCCTGGGTGCTACGGTGGATTCCCGTCCCAAGCTGTCCCATTAATTAGGTTCCCCGATAGCCATGAAAAGGTCAATAAAATGTGACATTTAATGTTTTGCATATTAATCAAACTTTCAAATAGATTTTCTGGATTGATCTGATGTCCACAACATTCTCTGTCTCAGTGCCTCTGTGAAAATAAATCAGGTACAGACATGCGATCCCTAAATCAAATCAATTAAATGTCTTTCATGATCCAAAACAGCAAATATGACTTTTGACTCGAAGAAATCTCATCTGCCTTTAAAATATCAGCCTGTGAACGTAGGTGGAGAATATGAATGTTAAATCCCAGTAACGATGAGGAGAAGCCACCCTGGTGCAGGACGACACAGACGCCCTGAATATTCAATCTAATCTTGTTTTTAAGCCGAAGCACAGGCGTGATGAGCTAATGGGAAACTGAACGCAGCTCCTTTGTAGTTTGAACATGACTGTCACTTTTATATTCACACTGATGGATTTTCTTTTCCACCATAATTAAGTCTTGAAAGCAAATTGTTTTGGAAATGATTGGGTGGACTAAGCTGCACAAATTTGCCTTCACTAATTTACATCTGGCAAAATGTATTCAAAGTGTTTTTAACCCCGGCACATGTGAGGAGCCAGATCTAACAGTCTTCATCTATTTTAAGACCAAATAATGAAGTCATTCTATCCAAAGCAGCTCAGCAAATGTAATCTCTAAATCCATTGTGATTTTTCCAGCATTAGTGGAAGTCCCAGACTGTCAGAGTGAGCTCAGGCACCTGGTGAACGTTCACCTGAGGCTCATGTTGGAGAGAGAGAGGGAGAGAGAGAGAGAGAGAGAGAGAGAGAGAGAGAGACGGCTGTGGATTCTACTATAACCCTAACCTGTTTTATCATTCATGCAGCAGACAGACCAGGACTATGGTGCCATATCCTCCTCAGCTCATTTACCAGCAGTAACCACAAAAAGTCACTTTTACACACTGAGCACATCGAGTTAAGATCTACCTGATGAGTGGAAAGAGACCAAACACTCTGAATGTGGTGCTTTATGATCACTTTAAAGAAGCCAGCTGGTAAAAACGACCTGCATCAACTGCACATCTCAGCAAGTATCCGACAGTGTCAGCTGTTCACAATCCTAATCTAGACGTTTAGCTGCTTAAAGAATCATTAAAACACATTTTATATTCAAAATGTTAATGAAGTAATAATACAAGCTCAGAAATAATTATCTTTTCTGTAATAAACCAGCTGATCTCAGAGGAAAATAAGGTCTCAGGACACTGTTTGAGGCTAGAGAGGTGGCAGGGTCCGCCACATATAAACACAGTAAAGCAGTATGAACTGCGTTGTCCTTTAAGGTCAGTTTGTTTACTCAGTCATGAACATGAAGAGAGTTTGATTTAGTTTGTATCGGCATTGAAAATCAGTCGATTAACATTTTTTTTCTACATAATGCACCTTTAAACCAAACATAACTGCTACCGCTTGACACATTAGTAACCAAAAGTCATGATATGTGACGTGTTTGTCAGCTCTATAAGTCCAGACGTAGCATGTCATGCGTCACGGCTAACTTGTATTGACCCTGCCTCGTGCAGACCTGCAGCAGAGCGGCCGGCGGAGGTTTGAGGCTGACGGAGCGTTTGAGAAAATGATCCCAGACGACACGAACAAACAGCAGAGTTCATCATTTATATCAGATACCTTGTTGGTTATCATAGTAGCCTCGAATAAATTGTTTGTTCTCTAACATCAGCAGCAGAAATGATAATGTACATATATTTTATTCTCCATTTCCCTGCGATATACACACAGAGGTGTTAACACAGTGCTGAAATCAAACTTAAATCCACCCAGTCAGGTAAAATGTCTTCACTCATATTCTAATATTCAGCAATTCTTGTTCTGTTGTTAATAATTCATGGTTTCAAAGAAGGGCAGAGATGTGACCATCTGGTTTGATGGTTTATTAACATCTATATCCTTTCAAGATTCAAATTTCCATCCGAAGGTAAAATCCCTGTGAGCCTGTCTCGGTGAAGGAAATACAGAGCTGTCTGTCTCGTCTTTGATGAAGTCATTTTCACCTGTGTGTGGAGACAGACGGCAGTCTCAGGTTATTCTCCTATGACAGGGCAGAAAAGTTCTTTCTCCTAAGGAAGAGTCAGAGTAAAATATAATAGTTCAGGTATTGTTTCTTTAAAAGGACTGAATACCATCACAGATACAGCAGTAACGCACAGAATCCTCTATCCATCATGAATGATCAGACCTCCATCAGAGCCTGACACGTGTCTTACTATTTAAACATAAATCTACTTAAACATTAAATACCAACATACTGAATAATTGAACACTGATGTGTTTGCTGTAACGATCAGTTCCTCCTCGTATCCGGCTGACGTGATGTGTTCAGGTTCATTTAACTGTATTTGCAGGATTGGTTACTTCTTCCAGTTTGCTTCCTGCTGCAGAAGCCTCACTCTCCTGTGCCCGTTCCTAATATCTCATGCCCAATTAAAATTTAAATCATTTATAATTACCCTCTCTGCAATTCCCCAACATTATCTACAGCACTCAAACTACACATTTCCTCGTCACATATTCCAAGACTCCACAAACAAACACCTTATCTGTTTGCTGATCATCTCAATTTGTCTCTCATATTAACATTGCCCTGACGTGGGTGTATTTTAGCAATGTGATTAGCCAGGGGTGTTTATCTAATTGCATTTCTTCACTCTACATGAAATGAAAATTTCTCAGGCTTGAAATTTATTCTGACAGGGATGCTGCGTTTTGATAGCTTGACAAGCTAAAATGTTTTGACGGCTGATGCTGCAACAGTAATGATGTGGAAAGAGTGGAGATATTAAGCTTTAAATGGATTCCAGCGGGGCTCACGTGTCGCACATCTGCAGTTTAAGATATATGATACTTGTACTTTGCTTTACCGCATGAGTGCCGACAGTTATAGTCTGTTCACAAGTGGATACTTTTCCATTTCCCTCTCCTTATCAAATAATTTCACAATTTTCAATGTTTAGTCTAACAGCAGCGGGACACGGTAAAGCGGAGAATACGAGACTGACAGCAGAAACACAGCCGCTTCTCAGGATAAATAATGTATGTCGGCTGAACTGACCGTGAGACACGTTCTCACTGGAACAACTGGGTTTTAGTTTCAGGCACGTCCAGCCGGATGAAACAAGGCGATTCACACAGCAGAAATAGAGTCTGTCTTCTCATGAGAGCAGGTCCTGGTTCAAAAAGCCTGACAGAACTGTTCAGTAACACTTTACTTTCAATAAGAAATACATATAAACACATCGTAGGTTGTTTATGCCGCACTATGTTATAGACATTTTTTTTTTTTAAGAAGCTTTAATTATCCTGAGGGAAATTGCTGTGCAACAGTTGCAATACAAAGTGGTAAAGTGATTTAAGAGAGAGATAAAATATGCTAAATTAACTTAAAATAAATAAGTAACTAACTAAATGCAACAAATGACAATTAATACTATTATTATATATTATTATATTGGGACATTTTGTGTGTTTTGAACAGTAAACCCTCTCTGAACCTTCAGTAACTGGTGTGTTAACAGTTCATGAATAAATTACAACAGTAAAAGAGAATAACAAAAGCAGCCTCAGAGTCTACAGTCGTGTTAGCAGCTCCGCGAGGTACATGTTTACTATCTTAGCTACATGCTAAAGCTAAACATGTTAGCATGCTGACATTTCTAATAATGTGATGGAAATGTCAACAGCTTTGCTGGCATTTGCTCATAAACCAATATTGAACAAATTAAAATGACTAAAAGGTTAATGGTCCGGTCTGCAGGATGTAGCGACATCTAGCAGTGAGGTTGCAGATCGCAACCAACTGAACACCCCTCAAGCAAATGTATGGATGATGTCATGGTTTTAGGGTCAGGGTTAAGTGTTTCCATTTTATTTTGCAGGGTTTGTCCTCATATGTCTTGTTTTGATTTACACTTCCTGTCTTTGTCTTTTTCCTGTTCAGTTGTGTTTCATTAGTTAATTAGTCAGTTTGTTCCTTCACTTAATTCAGTTCGTGTGTTTTTGTGCTCGTGTCACTTCTACGTTCCCCTCATCAGTTCAGTTCTGCATTGGTCCCAATGTTTGTACTTCTCACGTCCTACACTTGGGTCATAACACAATCTGCTAGTTGTTGAGGCATTTTACTGAAAAAATCAATGTCCAAAGTCAAATTTGTGATTTCTGATACCGGGCTATAAAAACAACCAACTTGACTTGAAATGCAAGAGGTTAACTCAACAATATTGGTAAGAATGAATCCTGTAGCCCATTATTGTCTCATGATAATCCATCCATTAGTTGTTGAGATATATCAGTCTGGAGCTGTGTGGTCAAAACAGAACCTGTGCAGTCAGAACAGAACCTGTGCGATCAGAACAGAACCAACATCGCATCCATTTACATCCATTTACTGTCAGTTTTCATACATAAACATGTCTGAATAGTTACAAAGACAAGTAAAGACACGTTGATCTCTAAGAGGCAGAGTAAAACATCTGGTTGTATTAATAAGTCGGCAGCTTTGTTTCTATCTGCAGAAAGAAAGCTAGTTTTAAGTTCCTGATGGAGCCTTCCATCGAGTGAATGCTCGTCAGTTCACTCTTGTTTTACCTCAGTTTCTATCACCCCCTTCACCTTCTCCAGACCGAAAGCGAGACTTATAGGGAACCAATCATTTCTACAGCTATTACACTCTGCAATCAGCATTTTACTTGGTAGTTAACACTCGACATACACAGTGAAGCTGACAGAAGCTGCTCTGACAGGAGTTCAGCTGGACTACAACCATCACAGATAACGAGATAAAGACTGTGCAGAAACGTCTTCTGGAAATGTAATCAAATATAGAACTGACGTGGCTGCTGAAGCTCTCAGGGCCGCGGTGTTGCAGAGCTTTGGGCTCCGGACATCAAAGAGTCCGTATCTTTTGGGACCGGTAAGGAGAGGGCCCCCTGGCTCCGGCTCGCTGGGATAGAAAGATGTGAGCCGGAACCAGGCTGAAGGTTTGACAGGTAGTAAAATGAGCACGCAGGTGAGCTCCATCTGAGTGGAACCATCTTCTCTGTTTCCTCTTCACGTTGCTTCAGGACATCTTTACTTTCATTTCTTGTAAGAGCCACTTTATGCTTTTAATTTGTGTGTACTTTCAATGGCACTGCTTTAATTGCTTTATGTTGTTGTAATTGATTTCTGTTTTTTTAACCTGGGTGATTGTATTCAGTGGAGGGCTGGGCTGTGTGTGAGTCTGTGATTGTGTATCTGCAGTGTTGGTGATGTTGGACTGTTTCTGTTGATGTTGGTGTCTACAGGTCTCTGTGATAGCGGGACTTTCCTCTCAATACATATAAATTAAAATTACTACTACTACTCTTCTCTCACAGCGTTCAGCCTCAGCCTCATATCTCAGTGCCTTCAGGAGGGATTTTTCCCAGGTGTCAGGAAGAGTGAAGATATATTTCTATTTTTAAAAATATGTATTATTGTAAATAAATATACTTAATATATACTTTTTATATTAAATGAATAAATAAAATGTCTGCTTGTACACCAGCAGCAGGTGCTTCACAGAAGGAGTTACAGACGTTTAATTAAATGTATAAATGCTGTAAGAAACGTTTAGCAGAGGAAGTTAAAATAAAGTGTTACTGGTTTTTAATAGCAGGCATTTTCAAAGTTTTACAAACGGCCCCATCAGGACGAAATACATGGCCACTGCATCTGATGTAGGAGCAGCCGTGACTCATTTTAACAGCTCTGCTGCCCTTTGGGTTAGTGGATGAGGTCTTTCTGGGATCCGACCCGACCATAGCTCTTTGTGACTTCCTTTTTACGGCAGCATTACCTCACCTTGACTTTCCCCAAAGCACACAAGCAGATAGGAAATCACCTCCACAGCTGCGCCATGACAGCAGCTCATACAACTGCCAACCACTGAGCAGCAGCACGCTGCTTTGACCTAATAAGTAACATCATGTAGAGGTGAGAACACAAATGATCCTGCAGGATGAGCCACGCTGCAGGTGCACTCTGGAACGAGGACATCCTGTTATGATGAAGCTGCAGCAGGGCAAAGTCCAAATGTTTCACTTTCTGTGGTCATTTGTTGAGCTCGGTCATTGTTCCTGTTTTATGAGACAGTTGAGGGTGACAGACGGGACAGAAGAGCCATGCTTCAGCAGGTTTAGAAAACACATGACGTATGAACACTCCTTCATGTCTGCAAGTGAACAAGACATAACCAGGTGCATCCATCAGGCAGGGAAGCATCTTTCTACCAGAACAACACCTCAGTGCTCAGACGATCACTGAAGAACACAGACAGTGTTTTGACATATCCTTTCCATAATTTGCAAAATTAACCAGATTTAAACCAGCAAGTATCTTATCAAACTAAGGGAACAAGATTAAAAATGTGACCGATCTTCAGTCAGTGATCGTCAGAGCTGTCGACACATTTAGGTCACAGTTCAAACAGTCTGGATGTTTGATAGCCAGCTTCACACATCACACACAGACACAGCAGAAAAATAAAAACACCCGAGGACATGCTGCAGCTCCATACGATAACTGAGCGACCGCCTTTCAACAACATCTGAAGGAAAGGATTTCACTCACAAAAAGCTATTGGCATTTATCCAGTAGATCTTCAGCAGTATCATTTCCTCACATTTAGATGATTAAAGAGCAGATTTTTAACAGAGCCACAGACGGTTTCATTTGGTTTCACAGCAACTGTTGAGTGTAACGGTTTATTAACCCCAACCTTATATGAACCGTGAAGCAAAAGAGAGTATACAACTCTGATTCCAAAATAGTTGGACGATGTGTAAAGTGTAAATCAAACTGAATAGTTCACAGTTCTGTGACGTGTCCGAGTCCATGTAGAGATAAAGTGTTGACGCTTGTCTCTTCCGTGCTTGTGAACGACGGAACCTTTCAAAAGTCTACTTTTCTTACAAACACGACCTTTAAGGAATAAATTAAAGGGACTCTATGTAACAAATAGTACACATTTTACACGTACGAATCACTTTTTTATTGTCGATACGTGAGATGTGAAAGATGAGACAGTGATGGTGAGACCTTCAGAGCACCTGGTCTCAGTGCTTCTCTACACTCTACTAACAGAGCAACAGTAGCTGACGTAATTAAATCACTCCATAGAGCTCCTTTGAGTGTAAATAAAATCTAGTCTTGAATAAGCTAAACGTATGTATGTGTGATTTTGTACAACTGTGCAGCTAATTGATGTGAGGACGTCCTTCAGCTCAATCTGAGATCACTGATACTGAAAATGGAAAAAGATGGAAGAACTAATTATTTCAACACAAACCATGTTTTCCTAAACACAACCGAACATTTTGTTGCATATATCGAACCAAACGGCAACAGAGTATGAGAGGGATTGGAAAATATTTAATGAATTTGAGGCAAAATAAATGAACAATATAGCTGAAGTCACACAAACCCTGTCTGCTGGGTGAGACTGCTGAACTCGACCCATTCTGCCACAGCAGCTTTGTCACTTTCTCGTTACCAGAAATAATGGTCCTGGAACAACATTAATTATGGTGTTCTAGAAACAACACCGACACGCTGATACCAGGCAACACGCTGCCCCAGTACATACAGGAAGGAAATCAACCTGGACCGTATAAAATCTGGTTGTTTTGCTGCAGCAACACTTTCTCTTGTTTCTGCAGCGTCATTCCTCATCGCTGGACATCACATCTGTATAATTATCGAAACACAGTTTTATATCATTGTTCTATATTTTCAGTGGAGCCTGGGAAAGGGATGTATTTGCGTTTACAGCAAAAAGTTGAGTTTCAGAACTTTCTAGTTCAATAAACAATAGCTCGTCTTTATGAAAGCTCGCTCATACGGCAATTTGTCTCCTCAATCTCAATGTTAAATCATCCTGCGGCCTGATGGGAGTCAGAAGTATTTCCTCTGAGTGCAGGAAATCACTAACTTTAGCACAAGTACAGATGAAGCAATTTGGGGTGAAGTCAGTAAAACTGAAAGGTGAATGACAACTGCAGTGAAAATCACAGACTGATGACACAGAGCAGCTTAAGAGTAGACTTTTTTCTTTAATTCTCTCCCATCAATGTCAAAATGAAACCTTTTTGCTGTGGGGCCTTTGTTGCCAACAGTGTTTGAAGTCAAAGATCCAAGTCGAGGCAGAAGTCTGCGGTGTATCACTGCTGGTGTCGAACGAGGATTGGATTTGAATATTAAATCAAAGAGTGTTCAGAGTTCACATACATCTCTGTGACTGATGTCTGCTCAGCTGCTCACACAGCACTCTGTGAAGCGACTGTGCGTCTGAGCACTCACAAGCAAATATTGATATTTGGTTTCATTCAGCAGTGGAGGGATACGACTACAATTATACAGCACAAAGAGGACACTGTTCATACATCTGTTGAAACGTAAAGGACTCTGGTGTAATAAGCCGTCTAAATCAGTGTCCACAAACACACGGCGCTTCAGTTATTGATCTGGTTCTGGATCATTTATATAGGAGACTCTCAGTCCGATCAATATAGTTGCATAACAGCTTTATGTGCACCTCAGGGGTTACTTATCAAGGAGCTCGAGCAGGAATGGCCAATAATTTCTTTAACAGTGTGATTTGTACCCACTGAGTGTCGGCATGTTTGATTGGTTGGTTTCATTACAGTGTCCGCTCCGTTACTGGTGCTTTTGTTGAAAACTGTTAACATCCCCCCAGGCTGTGTGAAGGGAATATTAATTTTCTACTCTACTACCTTAAGTACTGTCACTGCCACAAACGGCTCCAGTACTTGAGATGACATTTGCTGTTCCCACAAATATTTTTTCACTGCTTCACTTAGTGGCTCAAGAGTTTTCAGATCTTTAACTGATGTGATATACAATCTGAACAACACTCAATTACCACCTGTATTTTAAAGTATACCTAAACGTAAGGAACAACTACAATATCAGAATAACTTCTTTTATAGGGTCAGCTTATTATTAATATCATTAGTGGTGCGTGGAGGCACAGGCAGCATTTTAAGGTTAACCATGGTGTGTTATGTGAGAACAAAGCCTTTGACAGTCAGGAAGGAACATAAACAGAATGAATGAGCAAATTCCCTTCACAACATATTAACCAATCACATCAAGACATAATGCTAGAAACAAACCAGATACTGAATGGCTCAAATTAAGAAATGTATCCACCGTTTTACACCCGCTTCTTTCACTATGTAAGTATTTTTTGGCTCTAGTGCATCATGTGACGATGTAAAACTCCTCGCCCTGGATGTTTGGGTTTCACATCCTAGTGAGGCAACCTATGACACTCACTCAGAGTTCAGAGACAACTCATTAGTTTGAGCATGGCCCGGCCCAAACCCAACCTGAGCGGAGGTCTGATTAGTTAGAAACACCTGTGTGAGCGTGCAGGGCCTGTAAATCCCCTCCATCTGTTGGACAGTGTCACTGCTGATGCTGCCACTGCTATTCATGTAGCACTTTATCTTTTTAGGTTAGCCTATTAGCTGTCCAGTTGTTTTGCTTTAGGACAGCTGTGAGTGAACTTTAAAGGTGGTTCATTTATCCTGAAGCTGAAGGAAAGGACACAAAAACAGTGGACAGTGGTTTCTAGGTAAGTATTCCTACAGGTCACACTTAAAACAACAGGTATATTAGTTGTATTATTGGAACATCTCTATATACAGCTTATGGGACATTGCGAAACATGATTGCCTCCTAAACTGATAGCTAGCATCTTTAGCAGTGAAGGCTACAGCAGTTGCTTTGGATGTTTATGGCAAGCAAACAGTTGGAGCGGTTGGAGAGCTAACTGATAAAACGCTAGCATGTTAGCTAGCATGTAAAAATCTAGGCTACATAAACATGGATGGTTTGACAAAGTGAACATGACGTTTATAGACTTCAATTCCCTCATCAAAGTTGAATTTTAGTCTGAAATTGAACCTAAAATAATTGTATGAATTTTAAGCAGCTTCGGGCTCAAAGTGTTTTTCTGCACATTCTGTCGGGAGCAGGTAAGGCGGCAACTATTTTCTCAGGCTTTATCGTCTGGAGATCATTGCTTCACTTCTACAAGCTGCTCCTTCTGACATTTATGTATGAATCGATCTCAAGGCTCTGTCGAATTGGTATTTTTGAGCTTGGCAGCATGTGCTGTGAGGCTGCTGGCTGCTTGTGGGCTTGTCTTTGGGTTGGCTGACTGCTACTTCTCGCTCATATGAGGCATCTGTATTGGAAGTAATTGGAAGTAATTGCTGTTATTTTGGGGGCCCTCCCAAACAACTCATTACTAACTCTGGTCTACTCTGGTAATGTTCTATATTGGCTTTTAACGATGGTAACGTGACTTTTTACTGGCACACACTGCAGACTGATGGTGGAATCATTAAAATCATATGCCAATAACCAAAGATAATCATATATGTTGTGCTAACAGCATTAAATTAAAACCACTTAACTATACTTAAGAGGTTGGTGAGGCTCATTAACTCAAAAATTAATAGGTGCTCAATTAAGAGACTTTAGGACTGTTGTCAAGAGATCAGAATTTCTCTACCACTCCTCCTTGTCCTACTCCTCCTTTCCATCCTCCTCTTCTTCCCCCTCTTCTTCCTCCTCCTCCTCCCATTTCTACTCATATTTCCCCTACTACACTACTACTACTGCTGCCACTAATTGGAGAAGCAATAATACAAATGATAATTGCTAAAAGATGAAGATAGCTGATAGTTCCCCAGTCCTTGAACAAAATATCACTGGTGGTCTGCTGTTGTTATTGCTCTATTTATGTTTGTCGGGTGGGGTAATGTTCCCTCGAGGTGATAATAAAGCCAAGCAGACAAGACTGTAAACTTGCACAGAGATGGCATAAAACAGCCATGCATCAATTTTCAATATCACGCTGCTGAGTCAGACTCATTTTTATTCTCTCTGACACTTTGAGTCACAGTGGCTCCACTGAAGTTAACCTCGCAGGACCTTTTCATCATCTTTAGGAAGCAACAAAGTGAAACAAACGGTGACCGTTTCAGCTGCATGGCAGATCTGTGAGCCGTTTGAAGTAGCTCCCAGCTGCGTCACACAGCTTTTTATCAGGACTAAAGCAGGTGTAATAAACTGGACCACTGAGCGTGACCATCCCTGAAGCCTGGGATGGAGTTCATCAACATGCACCTACTGCTGCACACACTGTTTAAGTTGTGGCATCTGGAGGAATGGCGTCAGCTTGTACTCTGAATGCTTCTTGGGAGTTACCATGGTGATGGAGAAGGAAAAAAGCAGCAGGTTGTGATAATCGGAGGTAAACTCGAGCTCTAACAACTACAGGACACTCTAGAGGATAAAATCAGAGAAATAACAATAACAGAAAGTTTATTAATGCCACATTCATAGTAAATCCTCCAGCAATAAACATAACCCCAGGTATTCATTCGGAGGAAACTCTGAAACGATGCACCAAGTTCTTCCTCAACAACCTGTTTCGCCTGCTTCAATAACAGAGCCAGAACAACACTAAATTCCCTACCCAACTCGTGTTTAAAGGGTTTGTTAAGATTTTGAGTTCGGGGGAATGCCAAAAAATGAGTTTTTGGTCCGATAATAAGTAAAACCAGGGCGAGCATCACTGATAATGATACTAAAACTTTGTATTAATAAAAGCAGCTAATGTTCTATCACATAGAGGAGGGCGAGGCAGCATGATTTATGAGGCGCATCCTTAAAAGGACACACAGAAAACATTTTCACTACCCTCAAAAAGATTAGTTGAACATTTTTTTTCACTTAATGTCTTCATCACATCCAGGAGAAATAACTCCTGATGACTCCTAACTCCTGAAATAACTCCCCCTCTTATGATCATTATTATCATTATAAGTTATTCCACTTATGTGTGTTTTTCTCTCTCCCTGAACACACGAGGTGAATGCTAAACACATCAGCAGCAGAGTTCATTCACCAAGAGCTCATTTTTGTAAATTTGTGAAACTGAATGTTGAAATAACATAAAGGAGAGAGTCAGATCCTTTTAATTGTTAGTTGTTGTATTTATCCAATTAATGCTAGTATAAAGGCACTCAAAACAAAAGTTAGTATCATTAGTGTGGTAGCTGCCAATCTAACAAGACACTAAGACACATACAAGACACTGAGATATATACGAGACACTAAGATACATACGAGACACTGAGATATATACGAGACACTGAGATATATATGAGACACTGAGATATATACGAGACACTAAGATATATACGAGACACTGAGATATATACGAGACACTGAGATATATACAAGACACTGAGACACTGAGATATATAAGAGACACTGAGATATATACGAGACACTGAGATATATACAAGACACTGAGATATATACAAGACACTAAGATATATACGAGACACTGAGATATATACAAGACACTAAGATATATTCAAGACACTGAGACACTGAGATATATACAAGACACTGAGACACTGAGATATATACGAGACATTGAGATATATACAAGACACTGAGACACTGAGATATATACGAGACACTAAGATATATACGAGACACTGAGATATATACAAGACACTGAGACACTGGGATATATACGAGACACTAAGATATATACAAGACACTGAGACACTGAGATATATACGAGACACTAAGATATATACGAGACACTGAGATATATACGAGGCACTGAGATATATACGAGACACTAAGATATATACGAGACACTGAGATATATACGAGGCACTGAGATATATACGAGACACTAAGATATATACGAGGCACTGAGATATATACGAGACACTGAGATATATACGAGACACTAAGATATATACGAGACACTGAGATATATACAAGACACTGAGATATATACGAGACACTAAGATATATACAAGACACTGAGATATACACAAGACTAAGATATATACGAGACACTGAGATATATACGAGACACTGAGATATATACGAGACACTGAGATATATACGAGGCACAAAGATATATACGAGACACTGAGATATATACGAGACACTTAGATACGTATAGGAGACACTGAGATACATACGAGACACTGAGATATATACGAGACACTGAGATACATACGAGACACTGAGATATATACAAGACACTAAGATATATACAAGACACTGAGATATATACGAGACACTGAGATATATACGAGACACTGAGATGTATACGAGACACTAAGATATATACAAGACACTGAGATATATACGAGACACTGAGATATATACGAGACACTGAGATATATACGAGACACTAAGATATATACAAGACACTGAGATATATACGAGACACTTAGATACGTATAGGAGACACTGAGATATATACAAGACACTAAGATATATACAAGACACTGAGATATATACGAGACACTGAGATATATACAAGACACTGAGATATACACAAGACTAAGATATATACGAGACACTGAGATATATACGAGGCACTGAGATATATACGAGGCACTGAGATATATACGAGACACTGAGATATATACGAGGCACTGAGATATATACGAGACACTGAGATATATACGAGGCACTGAGATATATACGAGACACTGAGATATATACGAGGCACTGAGATATATACGAGGCACTGAGATATATACGAGACACTAAGATATATACGAGGCACTGAGATATATACAAGACACTGAGATATATACGAGACACTAAGATATATACGAGGCACTGAGACACTGAGATATATACGAGACACTGAGATATATACGAGACACTGAGATATATACGAGACACTAAGATATATACAAGACACTGAGATATATACGAGACACTTAGATACGTATAGGAGACACTGAGATATATACAAGACACTAAGATATATACAAGACACTGAGATATATACGAGACACTGAGATATATACAAGACACTGAGATATACACAAGACTAAGATATATACGAGACACTGAGATATATACGAGGCACTGAGATATATACGAGGCACTGAGATATATACGAGACACTAAGATATATACGAGGCACTGAGATATATACGAGACACTGAGATATATACGAGGCACTGAGATATATACAAGACACTGAGATATATACGAGGCACTGAGATATATACGAGGCACTGAGATATATACGAGACACTAAGATATATACGAGGCACTGAGATATATACAAGACACTGAGATATATACGAGACACTAAGATATATACGAGGCACTGAGACACTGAGATATATACGAGACACTGAGATATATACGAGACACTGAGATATATACGAGACACTAAGATATTTACAAGACACTGAGATATATACGAGACACTGAGATACGTATAGGAGACACTAAGATATATACAAGACACTGAGATATATACGAGACACTGAGATATATACAAGACACTGAGATATACACAAGACTAAGATATATACGAGACACTGAGATATATACGAGGCACTGAGATATATACGAGGCACTGAGATATATACGAGGCACTGAGATATATACGAGACACTGAGATATATACGAGGCACTGAGATATATACGAGACACTGAGATATATACGAGGCACTGAGATATATACGAGACACTGAGATATATACGAGGCACTGAGATATATACAAGACACTGAGATATATACGAGGCACTGAGATATATACGAGGCACTGAGATATATACGAGACACTAAGATATATACGAGGCACTGAGATATATACAAGACACTGAGATATATACGAGACACTAAGATATATACGAGGCACTGAGACACTGAGATATATACGAGACACTGAGATATATACGAGACACTGAGATATATACGAGACACTGAGATATATACGAGACACTGAGATATATACAAGACACTGAGATATATACGAGACACTGAGATATATACGAGGCACTGAGATATATACGAGACACTGAGATATATACGAGGCACTAAGATATATACGAGGCACTGAGATATATACAAGACACTGAGATATATACGAGACACTAAGATATATACGAGGCACTGAGACACTGAGATATATACGAGACACTGAGATATATACAAGACACTGAGATATATACGAGACACTGAGATACGTATAGGAGACACTAAGATATATACGAGGCACTGAGATATATACGAGACACTAAGATATATACGAGGCACTAAGATATATACGAGGCACTGAGATATATACAAGACACTGAGATATATACGAGACACTAAGATATATACGAGGCACTGAGACACTGAGATATATACGAGACACTGAGATATATACGAGACACTGAGATATATACGAGACACTAAGATATTTACAAGACACTGAGATATATACGAGACACTTAGATACGTATAGGAGACACTAAGATATATACAAGACACTGAGATATATACGAGACACTGAGATATATACAAGACACTGAGATATACACAAGACTAAGATATATACGAGACACTGAGATATATACGAGGCACTGAGATATATACGAGACACTGAGATATATACGAGGCACTGAGATATATACAAGACACTAAGATATATACGAGGCACTGAGATATATACAAGACACTGAGATATATACGAGACACTAAGATATATACGAGGCACTGAGACACTGAGATATATACGAGACACTGAGATATATACGAGACACTGAGATATATACGAGACACTAAGATATATACAAGACACTGAGATATATACGAGACACTTAGATACATATAGGAGACACTGAGATATATACAAGACACTAAGATATATACAAGACACTGAGATATATACGAGACACTGAGATATATACAAGACACTGAGATATACACAAGACTAAGATATATACGAGACACTGAGATATATACGAGGCACTGAGATATATACGAGGCACTGAGATATATACGAGACACTAAGATATATACGAGGCACTGAGATATATACGAGGCACTGAGATATATACGAGACACTGAAGATATATACGAGGCACTGAGATATATACAAGACACTGAGATATATACGAGACACTAAGATATATACGAGGCACTGAGACACTGAGATATATACGAGGCACTGAGATATATATACAAGACACTAAGATATATACGAGGCACTGAGACACTGAGATATATACGAGGCACTGAGATATATACGAGGCACTGAGATATATACGAGACACTAAGATATATACGAGGCACTGAGATATGTATACGAGACACTGAGATATATACGAGACACTGAGATATATACGAGGCACTGAGATATATACGAGACACTGAGATATATACGAGACACTGAGATATATACGAGGCACTGAGATATATACGAGACACTGAGATATATACGAGACACTGAGATACATACGAGACACTGAGATACATACGAGACAGTAACCCCTTTCACACTGGCGTTTGGGTGCGGCTTCTGTGCGCCAATTCTCCGCATCCGTCCCAGTGTGAATCTCTCCGATGCGGCGAGGGGTGCAATTTCGCTCCGGCGCTGATACGCCTCTGGAGGTAGTGTCAGGGCCGCATTATTGGCGAGCCGAACCAGTGTGAACGGATAAGCCGGCGGCGCGTATCGAGGGCGTGTCGATCGGACGGTCGGTGAACTACACAGGTCCTTCACTCAACTTAATACAGAGAAATGTCCCACAAAGCAACGTTACAGGACCAAACAACAGTAACGTAGTAACTGTAACTGTCTCTGGCAACTTATATGAGGAAAATAATACCGCAGATATGAGCGGAGAAGCCTCTGTCCTCCTGTCTGTCTGTCTGACCGACACGTTTCTGCCCAAAAAACAGCGTCTGTCGGTGGCAAAAAACTTAAACTCACCAGTGTTTGTGATGAAAATAAATCACCGCGACGGTCAGCCCTCCAGACCGAGACTTCGGTGAACTTTTCCCCGGAAGACAGCCTCCGTCCCCGCGAGTCAGACAGCGTCCAGTTTACTGATGGTGATGTAGGCTAATTATGTAATTTAGCGCGAAAAACGTAACTTCGTCTCTTTCCAGGATGTTTGGTGGGTCAGGATCTCAATCACAACACATTATAACAGCATCCATATGATTATAAACTATCCGCGGGTTTAGATTGACAGGGGGACACCGGGGAAACACCTTGAAAACACACCTACGTCATCATCATGACGTGTACCGTCACGCCTCTTTAGGAGCCGCAGCGCCGGATTTCTGTGTGAATTCACGTCGGTTCGTCTTTAATGCGGAGCTGCTTCGCTCTGTGTGAATCGCTATCGGCGGAGAATTGCCGAACCGCCGCTGCGGAGATAATGCGCCTTCTCCTGTGTGAAAGGGGTTACTGAGATACATACGAGACACTGAGATACATACGAGACACTGAGATACATACGAGACACTGAGATATATACGAGACACTGAGATACATACGAGACACTGAGATACATACGAGGCACTGAGATATATACAGGACACTAAGATACAAGACACTGAGATATATACAGGACACTAAGATACAAGACACTGAGATATATACAAGACACTGAGATATATACAGGACACTAAGATACAAGACACTGAGATACATATAATTCTTATACATTCTTATATTCAAACAGGATACTGGTTGGATGCATAAAACATAAATAGGATGTCACATCTTGTCTCCATCATAGTGATTTTTTCTATACTATATCCAAGTGGCTTAAGTTAGCTAAACATAACTATCCTTCAGGGATAAGTTCACTCAAGACAACTCAGTCATCATGTTCTCTACACTGATGGAAAGTAGGGTGAAGTTTTGTTGTCCACAAAACAGCATGCGGCATCCTCCTGAACTACTGATGAGCTGTGTAATCCAAGCCCAAATTGACTTGGAAAGATGTTACTTATACCCTTTTAAAAGCTAAAAGCTTTGCTGTAGCTGTCACACTGAAAGATGTACGAAGTGGCTGCACGAGCTTCACTGCATATCGAGGGTGTAAATAGTGTCTTTTCAGTTTGGGATCTTGGGATGAGTTCGATCATGCTGGATGAGCATACTTGCCAACCTCTAGAATAATGAGGATTTCTAAACCACAGCCATGGTCTGGGGGTCCTTCCCTCGACTTGCCTTCAAGGGCAAACTAGCATAAATCTGTGGCATAAAGTCATAATCATCACTTTTCATTCAATCTTTTGGCCCATGCCCTTTAGAGACTCCGTGCACGCCACTGCCCTGTTTGTCAGCCTCTCGGTGGGGATTGAATCAGTGCCAGAATCAGGTTATGATAATAAGATGGGGAAAAGTTTTTTAAATTGTCATAAATCAGGAGAAATATGCGAGAATTCTGACCCTGAGAGGAAACCAGGAGAGGGCAATGAAACACGGGAGACACCCAAGAAAATTAGGGGGTTGGCAGGTATGAGGAGGTCTGTTAGCTTTAATTACATTTTAACACGTCCGCATTTGCTTCAGTTGTCTAGGAGAGTTCTGCAGCACTGCTTTGCTGTGAGACTCTAGAAATGTTTCGTCCATTGGCATGAGGATGAGTAAATGATGATAATATTTCTCTTGTGTATGAGAATGTATTCTCTAAATCTCCTATTTGTAAGAAAAGCTCATCAAATACTGAAGCTTTGTGATTGCAGGTCAGGACGTTCACCAACCCAAAGTATTGGTATTTGACGAGTTGGGAATGAGACTCAAAAAACAAACAGGACCTTCGAACACATCTGTAGTTTATAAAACACAGAAATATGTGGTCCACTTTACTAAACAAGGATCCACAGTAAACTCAGAGTAATTCCTGTTACTAGGGTCTAAAACACAGTGTTTTATTAAGGAGTCAGTCACACTCACCACAATTAGCTTATTCATTGGGCAAAAAAGTTCTGTCTCTGCACCATTATAAAGAGACCTATGTTGTGAAATGTAGGGTTAGGGTCTACTTTGTGATATTATATTGCACAGGTTTTCTTTCAGTTTGCCAGCCTTCATCACATTCCCCCATTTTCAGAGTAAACAAGTTGCATGCTGTTTAAAAAATATCAATGGCAGTTCTGGCAATGGCTGCCCATTCTTTACCGTGAGTGATTTCCCTCGGTGCACCAGCACTGGAGAACTTCTGGACTATCACTAACTTTATACTCTGTTCTGTCGCTAATCGCCTCCTGGGCAGACAAAACTGAATTATTCAGAGGCTGAATAATGGGGTGCACTGAACATAAGGGAACACAGTCCCTAAGAGAAAGGTGAGGTGTGACAAAAAAAAACAACATTCATTAAAAGCTAAACAGAGCAGTGCCCATTGGCTAACAGCCCAGAAGAACTTGCCACTCCAGGAATTCTCATTGGGTTACACTGCCAAAGACAAACTCAGATGGAAATACAACACATTAGGCATTTATGTAATGATGCCAGAATTACAATAACAAAGAGATAAAAGCCTGTTCAAAATGCATGCAGGTCCAAGGTCTATGGTCGCAAATCTCATTCAGAAACAGATATGGGGGAAATATCAAAGTAGGTTCTTATTTACCCAGATGCACAAAGGGATCGGAGTCAGATTTAGCCTTGGCCTGAGTCTTCAGGGATAATGTTCTCCGTCCCAACACATGAATAATGTAACGCAAGAGGCTGAGAAGTTTCCAGTGATTTATGATATGGCTCTAAACCAAAGTCCACTCCACCTGGCAGCGTTTGCATTAAAGGCCTCGAGGGGGCGCCCGACATACTGCTCACTAAATTCAATTGCAGCACCTGCAGATTTTTTTTTTTGTGATTTTCTAATTTAATCTGATAATAGTATACTCTATCAACCCAATACCCCAAATAACTGTTATCTTAATGTACTGTAAAACCACAGACAAGTAAAAACTGCACCTTTATGTCTGTTCGGGGTGAATTTTAGATTTCTCTCGCGTCACAACGCTGTGCTTGTGGTCTGCTTAGGTTTGTTGGTTTGGCTTAAAATACTTGTGTTCGTTGCAACAATTACAGATGGAGATGGTCCGACTTCTCATGGAAAAATAGAAGATTTTGGTTGCCACAAAAACAGCAGGAAATATCCCCAGTTCGCCTTCAAATCGCATATGCTTTTGATACTACCAAAATAGCTGGAAACGTCCCCAGGTGTATCCACTGGTGTGACTTGACATGCCGTCAGCTGGTTAGCAGCTTTGTTGGCTGTAATAATGACGCCACTGTGTCTCCACCTCCTGATGTGAAAGTCAGCTAATAAGCCTCTAATATGAACGTGATATCCCATGTTTCCCACAAATGTCAACCCTGGACACATCTGTGGTTTGCAGAAACATTTACTGCTGACATTATATCCTGACGACTGGGCTGACTGGAGTCTGTTATTAGGATGGACAATGTCTAAAATCAGTCAGACAAACTGTCAAGTGCTAAGTTCTCAATAGAAACATTGGATTGGTCGATTCATCACTTTGTCCGTTTTAAAAGGATATAGCCTAATTCTCAACCATTTTGAAAATCAATCAATAATAACAATCATTTCTCAAGCAGAAATGCTTGAATATTCTCAGGCTCCAGCCTCTCAAGTGTGAGGCCTGCTGTTTTTCTCTATTTTATATAATATATGTTATTTTTTGATATGATGTATACCAGATATCTGGAACATTTTAGTGCTGAACAATGAGTCAGTTAATCTAAAAATAATCAACATCCTAATCTGCAATGAAACAATCCTTAGTTGCAGCCCTAAATGGAATTTGAAGTGGCAATTATTAATTGACAGAGGATCAACCATGAAATTATACAAAAACAGTCACTTGTTCACTGCTGTTGTTCTTGCTGTTACTGCTTGTTGCTTGCAATTTAATTTTACTAGTAATTTGATTAAAACAAACACGCTTTGGATGCTTGATTCTGTTATTGTACAACATTCAGGCTCTTTCGTTTGTTAAAAAGGTCATATTGTGCTTTTTTGTGTGTTTTTGTGAATGTAAAAGGTCTCCAAATTGAAAAAGCCCAAAAGTCCACGCCAAAGGGAGTAACTTAAGGTAACTTATGTGCATCACTATGTAGCAGCTGTTATATAAATATATATTTTTATATATTCATTATGAAATATATTCACTCCAGTCAGTCAGCAGACAGACAGTTGCCACTGCTGTAGCGGCGTTATTTTCGATCACACTACCTTGCTCGGCATGACCCGTCCTACTCTGCCTCTGATTGGCTTCATCCTGCTCAATAATGTGCAACTCTCACCAAAGGTTGAACAGAGGCCAGATGTCTCACTCTGTAGCTGAAACGGAGTGTTCAAGACACAGTGTGAAAAGAGCCGCTGCAGCGATGCACCATGTGAGAAAAATAATGTGTTTTTGAAAATTAAAGTATGTAAACCTTTTCTACTGGACCCCCAAATGAAAGTATGAACCTGAAAATTAGCATAATATGACCTCTTTAAGAATGTAACTGCACTGTTAAGTGAGTATGTGACTGTGAAACCAGCATGTCTGCATTTCAAGATAATATGTGCAGAATTGTCGAAGGCTCTGAGACAGGTTTTAAAAGGCGCTTGGACCTATTCTCAAACTTATGAGTCACTCATGGCATCAACCCAGACTCATTTGAAATGCAGTTCCCTCCAGTGGTCAGACTAATCTCACTAATCTCCCTCTAATACCATTGTCAAGATAATGTTTGTTATTCTGTGTTTGATCGATGTTTACGGACATAATAGAAGACACACTGTTAATTCCTACATACGTCTTTGGGGTTTAATATTTGCAATGCCATGCAATAATAATATGATGTACTTATTGTGGAAAATTCACAACAAATCCAAAATCGAGCCCTCAAACCCTTAATTAAGATTAGGATGGATGGAATTTAACATGCCCTTTCAATACGTTATTAAAACCTAAGCAGAATATGTGAAGGGATTACAGATACACTATATTAGGAGAGGAGAAGCTCACCCTCTTCTCTCTCTCTTGCCTGCCTGACTTGTTTATTTACAGTGGAAATCATCCAAAATGCATGACCGGAGATAAATTGGGATTTATTAACAAGGAAAGGAAATTGTAGACTGTGTTTTATTTTGCTGGTCGTGGCTCAGAGACCAGAAGATGTGTGAGCACCAACCAAACTGAAATCATTTCCCTTTCATTAGAGCATTGTTTATGCAGACTGTCAGCTGACATGCTTTTCTTCTTAACCAACAAACAACAAAGTTCGTACGAACTTCAAAACCAGCCTCTCTGCTGAGACACATCCTTTCACACGCCAGCTTCTATCTGAAACATCAGCAACCTGCGTGGCATATTAAGGGCTTTTCCACATCCACTTATTATCTTGTTGAGCTGGAAAAACTATCTTGGGATATAACATGATATCAAGGTGTCTTACCTCATCTTGATAGATGAAGAAAAGCATTATGGACAGAATTTCCAGGAAGAAGATGAGCAGGAGGAGGATGAAGAACTGTGGAGACACAAAGGGAAAAGGGAGGACAGCTGAGTTATTTAATACACCATTTATCAGAGAGGAGGAAAAGGCCACGCGCGATAATAGGCATCTGTCTGTGAAGACTCTATGAGGTGTAAATTGAGCCTTGAAAAGGCAGCAGACTCCACAATGTGTAAGAGAGTGAAAGGAAAAAGTAAGAAAGAAACGACCAGACTGTCAAGGAGAAAGAGTCGGTGAAGTCAGGACGATCGAAGAGCTGTAGATTGTTCAGCCGACAGGCCGAAGGAGCAGAGAGAGATGAGGAGGTTGGACAATCATAGCGGTGAGGATGAACTGGGAGAGATGATATACAGTTTCCCTCTATCCACTTTGGAATTTGTTAAAAGAGCCACATTTTATTCCCCTCCACCCCTCCTCTCTGTGGCGGCCGGGATGAGCTGCTTGATGGGTGATACATCTTCTTACTGTGGGCCCATGTGAGTGCTTAAAACAGTTACGAGCTCATCAATCAAGGCCTCTGCTAGGACACGGCTCTGACTCTCACACGTGGAAGTGACCAGGGAGGTGACACACTTTCAGAGACAATGGTTCCAGAGCGTCAGAAAAAGATCAATAAAATAGCACTAGATCATCAATTCTGAATAACTGAATAATACCACTTCTACATAAAAGTTAGCGTGTCAGCTTTACCCGTGAGGGTACACAGGTAAAACTGCTAAAAATAGGCATTTGATTCATTTCACATTGCCAGGAGACAATTGGCCTTTTTTGTTTTTTTTCCCTTGTGTGTCCCAGAAAACCAGCAAATAGAAAACAGCATGTCATAAACCTCATCAGACTGCATCCAGGAGATGTTCAAACTTAAAAAAAGAGGCTTAATCAGTAACATTCTGAGGTAGATGCTTTGTTTTTCCGGAGTTGCTCATGGAACTTGCTCAGGAGTGAGACATCTGGCTTCTTCTCATCTCTGTTGAGAGTTGCACATGTGCAGTACGAATCAGGCAGCTGACAGGAACAGGAGCTATTGAATTCAGTCTCTCTTTCAAACTCAGTGCTGACTGAACA
Source organism: Lagodon rhomboides (assembly GCA_039737535.1). Classification (NCBI taxonomy): domain Eukaryota; kingdom Metazoa; phylum Chordata; class Actinopteri; order Spariformes; family Sparidae; genus Lagodon; species Lagodon rhomboides. Next base: position 6,564,003 of record CM077784.1, on the reverse strand, counting down.
ATGTTTGAGAGCTGCATTAGCCAGCCAGCGGTCTTAACTTCAACACACTTAAAAGCATCGTGCCTGAAAGGTTGAAAAACTCGGAGCTGGAGCCGATGAATAACTGCTGTGACTACTGCAAGTCAAGACATTGAAGACAAGAGCCAGATGTTAGCGGGGTATAAGTCGATTATCGGCTCTGTGCTGCAAATCTGAGAGTGCTAGTGTTTTGTCTGTCTGTCCACCACTTGTGTTAACCTGCAGTGATGGCAGCCATTGGTTTGAGGACTACCTATTTGAAGCCTCTGGTTTGCTGTTGGGACCAGCTTTGCATGCTGCTCTGCCTCTATTCTGATCAGGTCCTACTGAGAACCTGAGGACATGCCATGGTAGCCACTTGCCAATCGTAAGGTAGCCACGCTGTAAAGCATACCCTGCTTTATCATCCGCTTTACTCTAAATGGGACCATATTTTATATAATGAACATCAGGCTCTATTGAAGAAGACTTGAAACTAGCGCTCGTGACTATAAACTCATTAGGAAACTTAATTCTGAGATAATAAATCAAGTGAGAAGATTTTCTCGTAAGCTTGCACACCATCAGAAGTCTTCTTGCATTAGAAGAAATGCAGGTTTAAGGCTCTTCTGGACTGGTGAACAATCCTCAGACCTGCTTCAGTCCACTTACAAGAATATCTATGATCTAGATGTATCTCTCTGAGTTTTGGAGAATTTGTACTATATTTCAGACAGGTAAAATGTGGCCATACACTCAGCTCTACACCTAAAACTTGAGCCCCACTTGTGTCTATTTGTTCACTTTATACATTTAACTGAAATGGTTTGGAGTGTGCAGAATCAGCTTCCACTAGTTTGTTTCACAGTGTCTCCACGGACGTACAGGTAACGATCACTGCAGTATTTTCATAGTAAAGGAAACTTAAAACTTGATCATTCTTAGGCAAGATCTGGACTAAGCAGTTTATGGACGGATGATTCGAGGTATTAACCCCAAAAGGTGGAGAGGAGTCAAAGAATTGCAGCAAGCTGGTGAGGTTCATTTTCTTTTGGGAATTTTCACTGTGGATTTAATTAATTCAATTCATCTTTATGTTCAATATTAAACATAAATGTTGCCATTTGATGCATTGTACCAGAACACAACTGGATAGATCTACAACCAGTTAAAGCAATCAAATGTGTGAGGTGGTGCTGAGCTGATTAACCTAGCAGCAGAACAGATGGAGTTTCAACTAGATAGCTACAACTGAAGTTACCAGAAGGACCAGACCAGTGTGAACTGGGCCTACAGAGGCCGACAGGAGGGACGAGGTAACTCGGTCCCTCGTTCAGCTGAACACAGGCAGTGCAGATGTGCCTTTTCCTCACATCTGTTGGAACAGACATTAAAATAAGGGCTAAGATCTTACAAGAGTGAAGATTCAGCAAATAGATTTCTTATTTCTCAACTGTTCAGAAATAGATTGTGGTCGACTGCTGAGGTGAATTAAGCTAAAGTCTTCTTACCGCCAGCCTCCTTCATACTGCTCATGCTCCATATATTGGCTCAGCGAACACTGTATCACACCTCTGACTGCACACACACTCAATAAATCAAACCCGTCCCATATTAAACAAACAGTTGTTATTTGCCCGCGAACCAGGTCGGCTGAGAATCTGTCTGAGCAGTAGGAGGCCGGATGCATCTGCCAGAGAGAGAGAAGCACGAGCCAGCAGAGTCACCTGGTTACCAGACTGAGACAGGAAGACATGCAGGCACACAAACCTACCATGGAAAAGGTTCTATGTGCTGAGCGCTGTTGTGTTGTGAGCATGTTGGCGCGCTGACATTAGTATTTAGCTCATGCAGAGCACCACCGCGCCTCGCTGAGCTGCTGTGTGGCTTCCTTGTATTTTGAAGTGTGAGGCGCAGAGAGCATGAGATCATCTCAGGGGGTCAGAGCACATTTCAAAAGAAGACATTTTGTTCTTCAAAGACATGGTGGCTACATGTCCTCTGTGTATTCCAAGCGTTTGCTTGACGCTGGATGTGAGTGCTGTTAGTTCACAAGGCTGCATCAAGCAGCGCTGCCAGTTGCCTCTGAGGTCTTTCTGGCAGCACCTGCATGAATGAACTAGTAAGCATGGCAGCCGTGGAGGGTGAGAGACTGACTGGGTAACAGCATAATGTCCACGGTGTCTCGCTGGGGCTCGTTTTAAGAGGTGCTCTCAAATAACCATCTGAAATCAATGTCTATTGTTCTGTCAGGCTTCATTGTCTGGATTGAATGCGCTGTGCTGTGTAAAATTCCAGTTAACTCCAATTTGAGGGGATTTCTAAGAGTTTATTTTATGCTTTAAAAATATGCTCCACTGTGGGTTGAGAAAATTCAGCCTCTTCAGGCTGATGAAATCCTGAAACAAGCCAGAGGATAATGTCAAAATACAATTCAGTCAAGTGAACACTCATAAATTTGACATTTTGAAGATAGTTTCTTCCCAAGACAGTCATTATATACTTCTTATGATGTACCAGAGTTCTGCAACAAAAACAGAATTTCACAAATGTGCGACGAGGGAGACCAACACAGAAGCGGTCTGACAAAATATGGCAGAAGCTTAGTTGAAATCTGTGCCATTTCATCCTTTTGTGATATTTCTTGACCTGCTTGGTGATCCTTGGAGGAAAATCTTTTTCCTCTGCAGTGTACAAGTGAAAGTTCAACTGTGCAGCCTCATTGCTAAAATGTAGAGTCCGTGTCTGGTCAAGATTTCTGGAGCAGATTCAGGCACTTTAACCTTTTCCCCTACATGCAGTTGTATTAATCAGTTCTTGGCGACTAGAAGGCAGATGACTAATACCAAATGATGGAGCAGAGAAGCCTGATAATCAAACCTTATCTTTCAGTTGGAGGTACATGACATGTGTAGAGGGATTATTTTGCTCTAGCCAATCAGTGGTTCATGGGTCACATTGTTCCTGGCTTCCTATTCTTAATTCTTATTCTGGTTTGGCTCGGCTGTCTTTCCAACTTGGCAAACTGTAAATGTGCCGGACAACAGAACTTACTCACTCGCTGAAAAATTCAGCAGTCTGGAGCCAGACTTCAGCAGAACGTTAGGATTTTGAAGCGTGTTCCAACTTGTTTCCAACTTCTAAAAAATGATCACATTTCTGTCTTTACAGTGAGAGTGTTGTGTTGAAGTCGCAGGCTGCTCGAGTGTCCTAAGCCTTTAAAGAGAGAACAAAGAAGTGATCTTTGAAGGTGGAGGAAAACATCTGTACTCTTTGCTTTTATCATCTCACTCCAGGCTCTAAATGGCTCTTTGCTTGACTGCTTTCTTTGGTGTTTCTCTGAGACCATGAAATCACAGCAGAGAGCAGAGGGACATCGTTAAGAAGAAGAAACTGATACTCACCAGCACTCGGAAAACAAACAGAGCCGTTCCCTGTGGCTCTCTGAATATTTCCCCATTAATCTGCCTTTAATAAGAAATCTGACTCCTCCTCTTTGGACCAGAGGCAACAGTCAGACTCACTGGGATCACTGGATGGGAAAAGACTGCATTCTACTTTCATGATATACAACAAGACAGCTGTTGAATTAGCTTGAGACGTTCCAAATAGACTGTGTTGCTATTATCAGATGGGCTGCAGAAATTAACTGTGAATGATGAATATCCATATGTGCTCTATGGAGAAAGGCTAATGATAATAAAAGCAATAACTGTGTGCCAATTAAGTCAAGTGCAGAGGAATGGCTCTGACGCCGTGGCTGTCCTGATGAAGCATATTTAAAAAGGACAGATGCAACTTCACAGGCAGTTAGTAAGAATGAAAACATGTCAACGGTTGGTTCTTTTTCCTCAGAGAAACAAAAAGGTTTCAATGAGACGTAAAATTGACAAATAGCATCATTTGGTCCAAATGTACTTTGACTGAGACAGTGAATACACTCTGCCTACAGGACAGACGAGTGGAAATACATCTGCATGCGCTCTGGTGTTTAAACGGTGGTTTGTGTTCAGTGTGGAAGGACATGGACGCAGTATATGTCTGCTAGAATCTCAGATTGAATGTGGGGAGAGTTTTGTGCTGGTGTGCGCTCAGCGTCTCGCTGTGATAAATTATTATAAACAAAGAGTCAGATCCGTAACAAAGGGCCCAAACAGGCTCAATATGTTCTCCTTGGATTGTCATTATTCAAACTGAAATACGTTATTCTGTTTGCTGCAGTGGCTTCCAGCAGCATAACTACAGGAGAGATTTATAGGAGATCAGAACAAAAGGAAACAAAGTAGGGCTAAAAGCAGGTTTTTCTATGGAGCAAAAAGATTTAGAGCTTCCTAAACTGATGTCAAACAAGATTTACAAATGTCTCCGTGTGTACCGCCAGTGATGGAGGAAGTGCTCAGACCCGTCAGTACCAGCAGCACAATGTGAAAACATCCATTAGACTGAAAACCCTTCTAGTTAGGTAACAGAACAAGTCTTATGAACAAACGTCGGTGTTTGGAGCTACAGCTGATGAGGCTCTATACTCCAGTGGTCCCAGACAACTTTCCCCCGGAGCATCTCCAAGTTTGTGCCGCAGTCGTAAAGACAGCTGGACCATCTCTGTTTTCCTCAGAGTCGCAAACAACAACACAGGACAACATGTGAGTTCATTTAGTCTATTACAGAACTGGATCTCCAGTTCCTTTCCCCTGGTGACCCGTATCTATTACACTGTGCAATAAACATCTAAGTTACATAATTATGTTGAAGCAGAAAACGTGACAGTATGGCCACATGGATCCCAGCTGGTTACAAGATGAAACTTGAGGGCTTTTTCGGGAAATTAGTAGAAGAATTTACTTCTTTGAGCCTCAACCTGAACAGTTTAGCACTTAGACTTTTTGGTGTATGTGCAAACACCTCATCTACCATTTGTACACCCACACCTGCATGTATGTGCATGGATTTGTAACCTGGGTAAACCTGTCAGAAGAGCTCCTTGACTTCCTGCCCGTTTCCAGTGGACGAGTTTGCCTTTCTCACAAATGTGGCAAAAAACAGGGAACATTAGAAATCAGTAGATCATATACCTCATCAGAAAACATCCAGGAAATGTTAAACTCGTTTAAAAGTCTCATGTGAATAACATCCCTAAGTAGACGCATGGTGTTGTCCATAGCTGATGATGGAAGTTGCTAACAAATGAAACATCCCGCCTCTTGTCATATCTCTGAGGATGGTGACACTGGCATGGATGGATGGATGGATGGATGGATGGATGGATGGATGGATGGATCGGGTACTGACGTGGCAGTGAGGGACATGTTACGGTAGCCCTTTTTATTTTTAGCCTCTCTTTCAAACTCAATACAAACTGAACAATGTTCGAGTGCTGCTTTCTACAGAGACGGATAGAAAACTATTTACACGCCAACGTCCTTCACATCAACGGGCACCAAAGCACTGTTTCCATCACTACCAGCCCCAGCTGGAGCCGGCTACAGCCATGACTACTGTAGAGTCATTTGACCCAGGAATGAATACTGTTCTTTATGCTGTCACACTGAAGACAGAAGCTAAATGTTAGCAAAACTCTGTGTCGTTAATTAATTAATAATAATATAGTGTAGTAGTGCCCTCTGAAATGTGGCAGAGTAGCAGAAGAAAGATATTCCTTTAAAACACTTCACTCATGTCCACCAGTGTGCACTCTGCAGTGAACCTAACCCATCACTCCTGCCGGTGCTCTGTATGTTGTAGACTGCTTTCATCCCAGAAATCTTTTTCCTGATCATTTCGTCACAGGAAGAGCGAGAGCCAGAAAGATTCCATTTTACCCTCCGGACCTCTCATTTCTCAGCCCCAGATAACACAAAGAATTGGAAACCAGGAGAGCTGCTCGGTATTTCTTCTCGCTGCTGCTCTCTCTGTGCAGGCCTATGAGATATTGATAGTACCGACACGTGTAATGGTGTATATTATCACGTCAGTCTATCACGGGGCGGATAACTCAGTGAAAAGGTCCTTTAAGACTTCTTAATTCGTCTTGTGCTGAGCCGGAGTCCTGCAGGTTTTTGTTCCATTACACTTTTTGTACGGTGAGAGGTAATGAGCCACAGCCGGTCTGTATCTAACAGACGCCTTCAGGGCAGAACAGAAAGCTGCAGGACACCGACTTCTCCAGCCATCAGAGTGGAGCTCCTCAGGGCTGAGCTTCTCCTCAGCCATGTTCATGTTGTCAGCGAGTTTTATTGCAGCAGAGCCGCTCGCAGCTCAGACAACAGTGTCTATTAGTCATCCAGCGTTTGGATTTATATTGTAATGTTTACTCTACATTTAAGCAGACTTTGATATATAAGAAGAACACAAGCTTTTATTGGCCACTAAACTCTAAATGCAGATTGCAAACATTATGAAAATTTGTATAACACACTGCAGATACAAGTACTCATGTTATTTATGCTGTGTCGTGTTCGACCAGCAGTGCTGATACCCCTTTTTAGCAAAGATTGATGCCTTCGCAGGTGTTTCAGGATGAGAACTATAATCAAAGTCGAGGCACAGGGATTGATTCCTTCGTGTTCATCCATGCTGTGATTTCCACAAGGTGGTAAAGCTACAGAGGCTCAGCCATTACAGGCACCCAGCCATTCAACAGCTCAGAAATCAATACCTTTTGGGATCCTGCTGCCTCGAGCCTGTGTGGAGGGAAGCCTTTGAGGTGATAGCTGTGTTCTTTTTATGTGGTGGGTCTAATCATTTCTACAGGCACTATATCTCAGGACTGAGTAAAGCTGCGCCGTATAAACAATCTCCTCCCATTAACGCCACAGTCATCTCACCTCTCTGGCAATTTAGTGGGCAGATGAGGTCACACCTCCTTTGTGCCCTTTGACTTGCATTAGTGTTGACGGTCCGAGGTAACCAGTGGAAATTTAACTACCCATCACATTAATGAAAATGTGTCCCGAGTGGCTCTTATTTCCAACTTAAAAGGACACAAATATTGGATTATCTTACAGGATCTGCTGTAATGTCCTGACCTCTAATGATAAAACAGACTGCAGCCAACCTGAAAGACTTGATTCTAAATCAAGTGCTTCTCTATCACATAGAGTATCTGTGACAACAACACACTGCTGTTAGTTAAGTAACAAAAGTCCTTGAAGGAGACCGACTGTGCTTTTTCGTTAATTACCATGCATGGAGAAGATCTTGACAGATGAAAAGGTCAAAGTCCAGAGGAGAAGCTCCTCTCTCCCACAGGGAACACTGAACCTGAAAAACCTCAGTCCTGCCTTTAGTTGTTTTCCATGTAAGAATTGATTTTGCACAGCTGCAGTGTTGTTGTCAGTGATGCTGGCTCAGGCATGTGTGAGCTGACCAATCAGAGGAGTATTTGGGGGCTTAAAGAGACAGAGCGTTTCAGACAGAGGGGCTTCACGGTGGACATCATGAAGAAACTGATGTGTTGAAAGTGTTAAAGCATGAAAACCTATTCTAGTAGTAACACAAATTAAAATTATGATCCTGAAACTAAGCATAATATGTCTCCTTTAATTATAATTATTAATAACAGTTGCTCCAACAGTCACTTAATATGACAACAGGACTTTACTTCCAGAGCCATGAACACCTGAAACACCTCCTGACAATCACAGTTCTGTTATTCTGTTATTGTTTTCATCGCTCAAAGCATGAAGCTGATCGAAAAAAGGTTCTTTGGCCTTTTAAATGATCACTTTCCACACTGATAACACTGATATTGCAAACCCGATTCCATTTTTGCAAGTCTGCTGCTGTACTTCTGCCAAAAACCCTCAGGACCAGAGCTTCCATGAAGACACGTCTGTCTACATGTTAGGAATTTAAGGATTTTATTAAGTGTAACGTTGGTATGAAAGTTAAAAATATCTTTGAAGTCTTTCAGGTCAGAGAACTGAAAAAGCGTTTGTTGTTAGAAATTATACAAGTAGTTCCCACCGAGCAATCTGATTGGTCAACAACACACTTAGACCATGCTCAAATCAGCATGACAGCACGCCTGACTCATTACTCAGTATTACTCCGGAAAATAAGCTACAAAATGGATCGGTTTGTTTTAATTTTGATTTATTTGGCGGTCTCAGTTTGGATGAATGGATGGAGGAAGATGAGAAGAACCAAATGACAAAAAAAGAAAGATTTGTGGTAAATAAAGTGATAAATCTGGAACTTCTCTGTTCTTTATAATTAGATAATAATGAGATGAAGATGAAACAAGTCCGAGCTGAGTATTTTATTATTATTATTATTTAGAAACATTATTTATTAATCATGAAAATAAATCACAAACCACCTGTCAGCTGCCAAAGTCACATTTACAGAATAAAGTGTTCCATTTTACCGAGCGGGCCGAGCCTGTTCCCTTCGCTGTGAGAGACACTATTGTGACCGCGGTGAAAATTAGTTTCTGTTTATCTGTGCAGTACTGATTTAGGTCAGGAAATTCAGAGACTGCGATAAAACCTTAACGTCAGCTCAGAGTTCACTCATCTGGGACTAGAAAATCCTTTCCGTTGCTAGGTCGTTACTATGGGTTGGACTACTTGCTGTAGTGGTAAACTACGTTCCATTACACATAAGAGTAACTGACGGGGCTGGTTTTGTTTCAGTTATTAGTCAGACCCCATGTGTTTCCATGGAAACATGACGCACACTTGCAAAAACCTTTAAAATTTGAGAGCAAATTGTCCGTCAACATGGATATATTTTGATCATACATTTTATTTTTGTTGGTATTACTTGTATAATCGCAGTATTACCCTCGAGGGTGTGCTTTAACTTCATTTGAGCACTTCAGTGCTGCTTGCTTCCTGACCGCATCATTGTTGTGCCCAAATGACGTGAAAGCACACCCTCTCGGGTAATATTGCTGAATTACAAGACACACAAAACACAGTTCTATCCTTTATCCTGCACAGAGCATCACAGAAGCTCCTGAAATATCTCAGTAATGTTGCAGTACTCTCTGTGTCCCTTATCAGTGATCAACATGCTAATTAGCCCTGAAATTTGAAGGGAGAAAAGTCTTTTCTAATCTCCATGAAGACCAGGCAGCTCTGTCACTCATTAAGGCAGACTTATAATTCTCCCGCTCTCATTATATTGACACAGCGCAGGAATTTGCCTGGTCACTGTGGGGAGAATGTCATGGATCATGCTAATGATCGACACTCAGACTTATTCCCACAGAGCTCATAATTGCTTTTCTCCTGGTGAGCCATTTTTCTTATGATTAACGCTATTTTTTCCCCACTAAGAATAATTCTCCCTGATAAATGCCGCACAGTGCCGATGCTTGATTACATGAACTTGTTTGTTCATCAAAACACTTCTGAATCTGGAAAGACTCTGGGGGTCACACCTTTTCACGGATATGAAATTAGAGCTCAGCTCAAAATTAGAGAATAAAAAAGTTCAGGAGTTGAAGTCAAACACTTCCTGTGTCCTGGTTGGATATCAGTGATATCACTTTGCCCAAGGACAGCGAGGTCAGTCAGACAGCGTCAGACTCTCCCACTCATCTTGTTGGTTTTATTTTAAAAAGGTCTAATTATTCATTTTACTGTATATTTGTACCTGTCCACACTAGTTTCATTAGTGTTGGGGATAATGTGTTATAAAGTGAAGAGTACCTAAACTACAGAGTAATCAGACTACTTTTTTTTCTGTAACAAGTAACGTTACATGTTAGTCTTGCATTCAGGTAAGCCATTAAGTAGTTGTGTATTCAAATACCCCGTTACTGTAAGAATTTCACTGGATCTGCTCGACCAGTCCTTCCACTGCAGACACAGACCGTCCCCGATGTGTTCTGACTGTTTCTGTCTCACTCCCTGTTGTTGGCAGGCAGCAGCACGCAGACACCTGTGGAACAGATGTGTGTGTGCAGGTGTAACCCAGCTAACAAGAAGCCAAAGCAGAGAGAACAGCCTCGGATCATTAGTCACCTGTTTGAACGTGATGCACTGGAGCCTTTACAGGACACTATTTTCTTGAGGCGGCTCGCGAGGTTCGCTATCTTGTTGTTAGCAGCCAAAAGTCGGCAACCCTCGGTTTCTGATCTACATCTACTTCAGAGAGTTCCACCTTTTCATTGCACCTGAATTGCAAAACAACAAAGAAGATAAATGTTGTGGGGCTATATGCGCCTCTTTACCCACTCAAATTCATGTTTTATAATCAAACAGAAACGATCAGCTGTGAATGAGACGCTGGGTCTGTCATCCCTGTTATTATGACCCAGCAGAGTTACAGATCATAGGTCGAGATGTGCATCCTCTGGACAATGTAAGCTGCATTTGCAAAGAGGTTTTTAGTTTTGCTAACACAAAAACTTTAAACTGTATACATTTGTAGCTTTTGAAATGTTTGAATGCTAAATATTGGGAGGTTTCACTTTTCTGCTGCTGGTTTAGCTTGCAAATAAAATGCAGTTTTGACTGAAACAGATGTAATTACACAACAAAACTGTAAATCAGTGGAATAATGGACAGAGGACGATGATTCCACTCAAGCACTTGAGGTAAATAATAGGACTTTTCAAGTTATATGTAGTCGCGATTGTTTCATTAGAAAAGCTTTACATTGTTTTGACAGCACGTTGGTTGAAAAGTGTGTTGCTGCTCTTTCCTTAATTACTACAGTGCTTTCTGTCTATACTTAAACATGAATGACAACAGCTGGTAATCCACCAAACAAACAAGCCGGCTGCTCTGCTGAGATTAGCGATGCTACTAAAAATATCTCCAGACATTAAACTGAATAAAAGAAGAGCAGCAGTGTCAGTGGGGCTTCTGGCGGGGCTTGACAACAAGGCTAGACCCCCATATGGCCAATAAGAAGCTGTTTTCTCCAGGAAGCCTAGAGAAGCCAAGAGTTATCCGTTAAGAAATGTAATTTTCATTTTAATAGAAAGATTAAATATTTTTCTTTCTGGCACAATAGCTCTTGTTATTTGTATTCTGTTGTCATGGCTGCGTTTGGCCCATTTTTCATTGAGTTAGTCTCAGGATTGCAACGTGTGGGACATTTTAAAAGGTTTGCATATGTTAATATGTATAATTACAGTCAGCATTCAACCTGTAGCGTGTAAGCAGTGTTATACGTTTAGCAGCTGCAGGGATTCTGTGAGCCGACTCGGTCAGCACCAGCAGAGAGTGACAGTGTTCTGGGAGACACAGTGTCAAGGGCAGTGGAAAAAAACAAGATATTTTTACTTTATTGCCATTAATGCAAGCTGAATTGACCTCGTCTGCAGAGAAGCTGCTGTACTTGTACAAACATGCAGAACTATATGTGATGGAGGTTGTGTAGCTTAAATGTATCGTGCCTTGTTTGCTGTGATTCACCTGTTTCTGCATGAATGGCATTAGAGCTGGGGAAGTTCATTAATAATATCCCCCAATGTCAGTGTCAGACTCACAGCCCGGGACTTCATTTCACTTTGCCGTGAATCCTATTTTTAGCCTCAGAGGAAGTTATTAGATGAAGATAAAAATACCATTGTCCATCGACATCTGAGTCTCGTTCTGTCGTCACATCGAGATCTGAAAGGCTCCCAACCAGAGCGTGTCCACTCTGAGGAATCAATTATCGTCAGTTTTAACATGCGGAGGAGAAAAACAAGTTTGTTGCCTCAAAATGCATTAAAGTACGTCCATGTTTTACGTTCTTATCAAACCTGCCCAGAGTGGCGAATCCACGACACTCACATTACATTGGTGGCAGCGTTTTCTTAGCTTAGCTTCCTCAGTTTAGCCATGTGGCTAACTTTATTTCAAGCTTCTGGGGCTGAACACAGCTAAGTTACAGACATGTGGGACTGAGATGCTTTAAACCTGGCTTGGGGATACAAGTTGTGTGTGGGAGTTGATCTGACTCTCTCAGGGAACAGTTTCCTTGGCTGTGTGAGACAGCCAAAGATTGCCATCAGGGCGACAACAGCAATTTCTGCCTGACAGCAACTCTGAGACGACACACAACCTCAATATCAGAAACACAGTAACATAGTGACATCACACCCCCAACCGCAACAACGCCATCGTCCACAGTCGTTACACTGAGGACATCCTCATATCCCAGTTTTCTTAAACTTCACCCGGCACTAAGTGGTGTCATTGTGGGCTGACTACACACAGACACCAACAGCCATGTGGACGGGCTTTGAAAACACTTTCCACAATCTGCAAAGTTAGTTTGCATCCAGGTTTTGATTCCAGTGAGGCAGTCGGTGAGTGTGGAGTGAGTGGCAGTGGTGATGGATTTGGTGGAGACGTAGATTTGGACATCGTCAGCGTAGCAGTGAAAGTGCAAAGTACACATCATTACATTATTATCACTGTACAGTTTATTTAGTATAGCAGCCTTGTCAAGAATAACACCATTAAAACAGTAAAAAGAGAAAAGAACAATAAAAAGCAGCTTCAACAGCAGCTTCAAACAACTCACACAGTAAACACCAGACAACATAATGAGACAAAGGCCAGGTTGACTTAATGAGCCTTCAGTTGCTTCTGAAAGGCATCAACAGTCTATAGGAAGAGCTTTCAACAGCACCGGAGCAATCACTTCAGACTTCAGATTCAGACTCCAGTGTGAGGACGAGGACCTCAGTGTTCAGAGGAGCTCAGCGACCGACTCTTGATGTAAGGACGGAGGTCAGAGATGAACACAGGTGCCTGAACATGCAGAGCTCGATGCTGCATGTGAGAACAAGAACCTTATAATAAATCATGAACTTCATGGCTCAACAAGCTGTAGACAGGCTCTTAGTCCAGGTCCAGTGTGTAGGATTAAGGGTCTTTACAGACAGAAATGGAATATAATACGCATAATTATGTTTCATGAGTGTATGAGAACACCTGAAACAAAGAATCGTTGTGTTTTTGTTAAACTACCTACGGAGGGAGCGAGTCCTCTTCCACAGAGTCCACCATGTTTCTACTGGAGCCCAGAACGGACAAACCAAACACTGATGGGGATTTTGGTCATGACCATCTGCTTCTTTGGTAAAATTAAAGCAGAAACAGACACATTTTGACGTCCCCTTGTGGCATTACAGTTGGCTCTGCTATCGCAAACACAACATCAGCAAAATGGCTACCGCTAGCATTCTGGCTACTGTCCAAAGCAAAAAAACAACTGTAACAATGCCAGTTTGAACTTGAAACCCTGATCTCAGCGCTCAGTGAAAAGGGAGAGTAAAACACCTGGTTGTATTAACAATAGGCAGGTGTTGTTTCTTACTGATCTAGTAGAAAGAACGCTGGTTTTGAACCGTGTCAAATCCCTCTGCTGACGGGAAACGCGTATCAATGTGGGAAACAGTGCTGACACAACACTGCAGCTCTCTGTCGAGTGAAGGCCCGTCAGGTCACTTTGTTTCACCTGTCACTCTCCCTCTTCACCTTGGTAACCCCTAACCCTAACCCTCCATCAGCTGCGTAGAGTTTTTAGTTGTTCGCTGTTGCCTGGGGATAGAGAGCAGGGGGTACAAACAATGCCACTTCCTGCTTCAGTTGCACAATAGCAGACAAGCTTCCTTTGTGCCGTAATTCAACCTTCATTTTTGTCCTTTGGCAGCCGAATAGCTTCATGAAAGCCAGCTTTATAAGGAACCAGAAGAAGCAACTGGAGCTTCTAAATGTTGATGCTGTGGGGTTTTTCAATGAACCACAAAGATATACTGTTTCCATTCCTGTGTCTTTATTCTCTCAAAACCTGCATCAATTTGAAGGTAGAAGGTTTTTCTCCCTCTGGATAAACATTTAGGCGTTAACCAATCACATCACGCCATTTGGCAGACAGGCAGCTGACAGCTAGCTGTGTGGCTGTCGTGTATACACTGACAGCTGGTGAATACTGTAGCCTGAGTGTCCAAGCTGAAATAAAATAAAGACCATATACTTGTTTTAAGTTGAATCCTGAGCTTAAGGTTAGTGTCTGTGAAGCTAACGTTAGCATTAGCCACTCTAAAGCAGAGATGTCATCAGTATTGTCAGCAGCTGTCTGCTAGATATAAAACCTCAGGAGAAGGCAATCAAAGAAACAGCATCTATGAAGACGTGCACACTTTCTCAACACCACAGAGTTTAATAATGTTGTCGCCTTCTTTCATTTATAGAATCTGAACATTGCTGCTCGTACACAGCAGAGCAACACATCTAACAACCGAGGACACAGAAACTGCCTCAGCATACTCTGATTGTAAAGGTTTTTCTTTCGTGGATTTTGTGTTGATGAGGTTTTGAGACTCTGCCACGATTTACAATCTATTTATGAGACTCATAATAACTGTGCAGCTCTGCTTCTGTTTATGACAAACAAACCTCAAATGGAAAATGAAAGACTCCGTGTTTACAAGATACTTTCCTCTGTGAAACTCCCCCAAACAGCAGCTGTTCAAGCCACTCACTGTGAAAGCTTTCTCCAAATGGATTGATACGACACACGGTTTGAATCTCCAGCATGTCACATGAATCGATGATCAACCAGCACCGCAGCAGAAACTCAAGCTGTATGAGGATGTCAGAACGTATAACTTGAGCGATGCTTTTGTCACACCAGCAACAACAAAATGTAAAACAAGAACGTGGCGTTATCACATCAGGAGTCAGCCAGAGCATCAGAAACCATCCTGGCAAATGACTTACTGTCAGCAGCAGAGGGCGGCTCTCTTTGACAGCTCCCACACAGCCCAGGCAGCCGATCACCATGATGATGGTCCCCACTGCGATGAGCAGGTTGGCTGCCGACAGGGAGGGCAGGGATGATGACAGGGTGGCGAAGTTCCCCTGGGTCACTGAGAGCCAGACTCCCACCCCCAGTATGCCACATCCTCCCAACTGCAGGGGAACACAAAGAGTTGGAGGCTGTCAGAGGGCTGAAAACACAATCACAGAAACAGCTGAACACAGTGATGCATACAAACATGTGCATTCCTGTTGTGGCTCCCAGTTTGTGCCGGTGGGAGCGTTCAAAGATTGAAGAGGGAAAACTCTTGTCAAAAATAAGCAGCAGAGGAAGCAGAGCGGAGCAGCCCGAGCATCCGAACCAATCCTGTTTGAAGTCTACATTTGGGAAATGTGTTTATTTGCTTTATTGCAGCGAGTTAGTGAGAAGATTCACACCACTTCCACATCCTGTAATGAACGATATCAATTAACAAACACACACTCAAGGTGCTAGCACAAAAGTAACATCAAATTACCACAACTATGACATCATTCAGAGGTATAACCTTCTACATGTAGTGGGGTTTTTGGGTTGATGCTTGCTAGCTACACAAAGTGATCAGTGGTGTGGCTCCTCCCCCGCTCACTGTGCTCAGGTGATGGAGGACACCTGGGCCGACCAACAGACCGGACTGTGTTACAGCACAGATCAGCTCTCCATGTTAGAGCGACTCCGTCTGGAAACTGAGCCCCAGTAACACAGGAGAGTGCTGCAGTTTCACTGATTTTGAGATTTAGAATTAAATCATGGCTAAAATCAACCCGATCATGTAATAGTCATTAAACTAATGAACAACTGATGAATGTTGTTGTTGTACAGCGCCTATGTGTTGTCTTGTTACTGTTATTTTACTGTGTAACAGAGATATAGTCTCTGTCTCCTGCCCGGGGACGACACATGTGGTCTGTTTAGAGCTATAAATATCTCCATCGACAGCGACCAAGCTGTTCACCGTCACCCTCTGATAAACAAACACATGAAGTGACACTCGCTGACTTTCACTATTTCAGTCACATGTAAGTTTTCCTTCTAATTCTATTAGTTCAGTGTAAAGGGTCACAGTCACAGCAACATCATGCTGAAATCAGTTTTTCAGACGTAGCGTAGGTGCTAACTACAAATATAACTCATACGTCATAACAATGTGATGATTTGATCGGTTGACATGTGATTCTTCATTCGTCTGACCTATTTCTATCTGCCGCTGTGTTGACGTCTCTGTTTTGAGGACAATACTTCCTCTTAGTCTCGTGTGTGGCTCAGAGTTGTGATTTAAAGTTTGGGTGAGCCCCAGAGGATTTCCCAGTTTCAAACTGGGTCGGTTCATTCTCAAACTTGTAACATGCAATTATTGAAAAAAACACATGAGGTTTGTTTATCTGTCTGCATTAAGTTTATGTAATCAAACTTATATTTAATTTATTCACATTAACTTCATAGAAAAATGTGCATTTCATGTGACCTTTTCACTGGAAAGTTTACAACAGAAGTCACTGTGTACACTGAGTGTAAATGCATCAGCCAGCAGCTGGTTAGCTTATCTTAGCATTAACAGCAATAGTAACAAACTGTGCCGACCAGCACCTGTACAGATTACAGATTACAGATTAGCGTGTCACACCTTGCTTACCTAAGAACAAAAACCAAAGTGGAGACGTGACGACTTGTGACTGTTTCTTGCCATCAAGTGGTAACTTCCTGAAATCTTCCCTGGTTGCCTGGCAACTGGGCTCCGTGAGTAACTGTAATCTGACGTTTGACATTAACAAGATATCACGTGTTTATTTGTGAGCTTCAGAGGTGTTGGTGGGTGGAGGTGATGACATGTACATGTTTACTGTACAGATGTTCATGTAACTCCTGCCATGATGTCAAACTGTTCCTGGAAGGTCACTTTCACACCTGCAGTTCAGTTTACGTGCCCCGAACAAAGAAAAACAAATACTGAATGAAGTCAGTAGCTAACTGATAAATGGTGCCGGCGTGCGTCATCAGCTCTGGGTGGAGCCATGTGGGGAAATCAAACACAGCGACTCACAGCAGGTCATGAAGCCTTTCTGTGTGTTTGTCTGATTTCTGTGTTGGTACAAAGAGCTCACAAAGACAGAACTGTGTCTGAGCATGATTAGTCCTGAACGTAACAATGGAGGGAACAGCAGACTGAAAAGGGGCATCTTGTACTGTAATGTTATAGGAGGGATAGTCACTGTGTGGGTTTCTCTCTCGCTCTTTAATGAGGGAACGGCTCTTTTATCTTTCTTATGCATCAGGATAAATTCCCTGCACCCACGTGCTGACACGTTAGCATGTTTATCAGATGATGTTGTGTAACTATATAGGCTGCTCGGATGGATCTCTGTGGACAGTTTGGTTTCTTTAGAGTTCACACACATACATTTAATAAAAACTTGAAAGCTTAAGTTAAATCAAATGGTAATCCTCTCACAGTCCAGCAGATAGTCTGCCTTCCAACCTTCCTATTTCTGTCCAGTTCACTTCACAGCTGTCACATGATCCAAACTGGACTAAATCAAAGAGGCAAACACACCAGAGTTCATTAAAAGATTCAACCACACTGACGGCATTCGTTTAAATCAATACCAAAATGGGCACTGCGCCTGCTGGGATGCGTTTGCATCTACAGTGTTCGTGTGGTTGAGGTTCAGGTGAATCTGTCTGCTTCAGGTGCAGTTTCATCACATCTTCACCTCCAGTAGGATGCTGACTGTCGACAGTGACATGCAGAAAAAGAGACACAATATTAAAAATAGCCCCAAAACTGCAATCAGAGTGGGATTATGGTGTTTATTATTATTTTCATCTCTTTATTATTTTGTATTTTAGAGCACCTACCCACTGGACCCCGTCTTCCTGAATGTGTATATTACTGTGATATTAAAGTAATCACTTTGTGTTCACCTTCAGAGACAACTGGAGAGCAGGGTGAGCGTCCTCAGTCAGGTCTGTGGTTCGGTTTAGGCACCAGAAGTTCATGTCAGAGAAACACTGAGGTTTAGGCTGAATCTTTATCACATTATGTGTTTCATGATTGAATTCACTGCAGACATTTTCTGTATTTAACCATGAAACCATGATCTTCCTCTCATGATGAGCGAGTGCTGTCAGTGTGTATAACCATGAGAAGCTCTAACAACGCTGCAGTGTGAACCACACTGATGGTGTGAACAATGAAATACTGTGCACATGAACATTTCACCATATGTCCAGTATCAACCGGCAGGAGGGGAAAATCTATTTTCTCTTGACAGATTACGCCTCGATGCAGAAAATCCAGTAATGGGAAAATCAAAACCCAATTCTCAACCTGATTATTGGCCTGCAACAAGATCAGGCTGTTTGTCATGACTGAACCAGCTGGGTGGGGAAATGTGATGGATGTCAACATGCGCATGTTTTAAATTATTAAATTATTAAATTATGCTGTAGTGATCAATAAAAAAATCCAGATGCATCGACTATCCTTAAATAATCACATCATAGCGCTCTGAATGGGAATCGTATCAAATCAAATGGTGAGGTGCCTTCAGACCTCCACCCCTCAACATGTCTGTCTGTTAGCAGGTAACGTTTCTGAGATCCACAGGTACGGCAGGGAGGACAGGTGTACCAGTCGTGGCAATAATGTTCACATTCTACGTCACCTTTCACTTCAGAAGGTGGAGGTGATGGTGCTGCTGTTTTTACCGCCAACAAGGCTGCCAAATTGCCTACTGCAGTCCAAGTCACACCAGTGGATATTTTGAAGGACACCTGGGGACATTTCCCAGCATCTCTGTGGCGACGACACCTGGCTGTTATTCAAAGGAGGTGGGACCATCTCCAGCCGTGATGGTGGCGACCAGAACAGGTATTTAGGCCAAACCATGATGCTGTTGTGACTTCAACCAGGTGGTTTCTGTGCGTAACCTAAGCAGAGTGTCGAGCACAGCGTTGTAACCAGAAACACACATTTCTACCAAAACAATCGTAACGTTGAATGGATCTGTGGTTTTCAGCAAACATATTTCATTCATTCATAAACATTTAATCTGGTGATTGGGTTGTTTGTCACTTTTCTGATTGGTTAGTGAACATTTCTTGGTTGTAGCTAACATACTGGGATCACTTCCCTTCAGTCTGTATTTGCTGCTGCTAAATTAGTTGCATACAAACAATTCCAACCATTTCTAGGAGATGATTTCTCAGGTTGGCCCACGACAGTCTGAATCTGTGTCAGCTTAGTGATAGAAACTGTTCTGGTAACATGGTCTGTCATACAGTCGAATGTCTCATTACACACTCCGTAATGTGAGGTTAAACGAATTATCACCACAAAGGAGGTTATGTCTTTATGAGACCAGTTACAGTCAGTCGGTGCCACTGTTTGGAGGAAATCTGCTCTCTTTGTAGTCCAAAGCCGGCGTGAATCCTGTTTTTCCTTCTTACGTGAGAACCACAGCATGGTTTCCTTCACAGACACCAGAAGACAGCGAGGAAGAAAAACAGTAACAAATTCATGATGAACATCAATGAGGAACTTCAGATGTGTCTACAGGAAACATCCATCACACACTCACACACTCCTGATGGCCACTTGACAGGACTCCCAGAGGCAACGAGATTTACATGGCGAGATCCACGATTATTGTTTCCCCCACCCCAACTTTTCTTTCTATTTCCAGCTTTAACACAAGATCTCAGTTAATGAGCTCTTCAGCTGGAAGTAGGGCAAGGCGAAATAAAAAGCACTCATGTGGGGCTCCATTCACTGCGGCAGGATCCTGCTCACCATCTAACACAGCCGGGAGACAGCAAATTAAGGGTCCTCGGGTCAGTGTCGCTCACAACAAACCCTTATTACGCCCCAGTGTACAGTCTTAATGAAGATTGGCCGCAGTGAGAAGGGTGAAGAAGGAAATGGGAAAGCTGGGAATTGATGGTGGTCAGCATTTTGAGAGCAGCTTCTCGAGCTCACTGGAGAGGAACAGAAGCGTTGTTTGGATCTTCAAACATGGGGGGGTTAACGCAGTTCAGATATCTTTAGACCTTTCCTTCTATAATCGCACAATTCGCACAAAGTTTTCAGAGTAAAATGAAATCAGATGTGAGACCCTGAGCTCCGGTCAGCGCGCAGGCTGACTGTCACAACAGGAAATCTAAATAATAAAGTGAGTCCTTGTTCAATCTCATTACATTCATTTATTTTCAGCAGCAAGCTGATGTTGAAATTTACATTTCCTTTCATCCAGTTTCCTGTTTTATGTTGTGACAACCCAAAAACCTCTCGGTTAGGATTCATGTTCGGACTTCGAATACCAGATTCTGTCGCCACAAACACGTCTGTCTCGAGGTCTCTTGATTATAAATCTAAATATCCAGTGGTGTCACGGTTACAGAGCACAGCCTGGAGCTGAGGCGCTGCTCCCTCCCATCGGGCTAAAAATAGTGATCAGCGCTCATTATTCAATGTGGAGCGACAGTCGCACAACACAGGAACACTGTTGATGCCAGCTACAGGCCGACAGTCAACACATGTGCATCAATCAGCATTCTGCTGCTGTTTATCGCTCGCTGCAGTGCGATCGGTGTTTTCTGATAACATCTATCTTCAAACACTCAGGTCTTACTTCAGCACATTCGCTCTGAGATCTCTCTGCTCTTTCACTTGGTTTCATCGACTGAACAAAGAAAACTAAACAAACTTAGCAAAATTATTTTGGCAAAAGCTTATTTTCACCACTTCTCAAGTCATAAACACAGGAGGGAAAACAATTTGGTTCAGAAAAAAGAATCCTCACCTGCTCCTCAGCCCAGAAACAGAGAGAGAATTTAAAACAGACGAAGAGATAAAGAAGCCCGAAGACTTCCTCGTCTGTGTGCCGGCCGCTGTTTACAGACGAGGAGTTGAAAGATGAATTCAGATCAGTTGTTGCAATCATTCTTATTTTTGTAAAAGACTTTTATAAAAACAAAAGAAAGGGGCTGTGGCCTCGGACCTCGGGCCAAACCACACCACTGGAGGGGACAGTATCACAGCCTGGGTCCAGTTAACTAAGTACTTTTACTCAAGTACTGTACGTAATGCATTTCTGAGGTTGCTGTATTTTCCCTGAGTATTTAAATGTTCTGCTGCGTTACACCTCCATAATTGTTGTACGTTTTAATGCATTCATTGGAAAACGTTGCTAATTATCTACAGATCGCTCGACGCAGAGGAGCTCGTTTGGAAATTCATTTATTCGATCAGCTGGAAAATCAACAGGATGAAACACTGATTTAGATTATCAGATCAATAACTGTATATAATATATACTGTACATACGAATAATTTACTTTTACTTGCACTTCAAACACTCAACAGACAAGCTTTCTGCTTCATCGAATCATCATGAAGGAAACGCTGACTGCACAATGTGATGCTGCAGAATAATTCAACTATCTGCGTTTACTTTGGTTCCCTATAAGCTCCGTCTGCCATTGGGCTCGTGGTCACCGGGGGAAAGCAAGGTGATCCATTTCTATTATAGACAACATGATTGAATGAACTCGTGTTTGTTCCTGTGTCGGTGTTTCATGCAACAGCTGCACAAACTGTAATATTACTTGTAAAGTGGGGGAAGCTGTCTGTACGACTCCTCACTACTTTACTTTTTAGACCGTGGAGCGTATTCATGATGTCAAACCAAGTTGTCCTGACAACTACAGGGATGAACAACCATCACTAATTGTTCAGCTACACTTGGACATGTGAGCAGTGGTGTTCTCCCTGTGCTGCTGTCTTTACATTAATAAGGAACATTCAGTTCACACTTGAGTTTTGTTGGAAGCTCTATCTAAAAATACCCATCATTATTTCCCAGAGCCAAAGGTCACGTCTTCTAATTACATAGTTTTTTCTGACCAGCTGTACAAAATGAGAATTCATCCCGTTCACAGTGAGCTGATACAGAGAAAAGCAAGAAGTCCTCACGCTGGAGCAGCTGAAACCAGCAGCTGGTTGCCAGTAGGAACTTGATCAATGGCTCACCTTCCTGTTAATCAACTGATCGACTACTTGACAGATCATTTCATCACTAGAATACTGAGTAAATGATTGAATATTTCAATGAAGGACTGACTCGTTGGAACATTAAATCAGCGGTCTTGTTTGTGCGGTTGGGTTTGAAGCTACTCAAAGATTATTTTACGGCCACTTTCACTTCCGCTGTGATCGCAGCTGCTCTTGATTAGCACCCGTCCCAGAAACAGCAGCCCAAATCTTTACAGTCTCGCAGATTTTCAGTGTTTTAATTGATGGCGCCATCTGGACCGCCTCCTCTCGCAGCAGGTTTGTTTGTCTGAGCAGATCCTCCGAAGAGAACGTACAGTTGTCTTCCATGATTGTGTATCAACGAGGCTGAAACATCACAAAAGTTGGCACTCTGGAACAGAACTATTTACATTCATATCATTCTGATGACAATGTGAGGAAGAGACATCTCTCTGAATCCTCCCCACAATGAAATATACATGTGCAGTGGATGTGCTTGTGATGTACAGTATAACACAGGTGGAAGTTTTAATGACTACTTTCACTCTGCATGACTGCCGGAGCTCTGATCTCATCGCAATTATGAGCCCTCCATCGAGAGCACGGGTCAGGAATACGTATCGGTATAATTACATTATTATGATGAAGCGTGGATGACCTGAGTTCTGATACATACATGTATAATGTGGAGCTCTCTGGGCCAGAGGTGAGTGGAAGAAGGTTCCCATGAGCAGCACAGCCGGGAATGTTGGTTTATATTCAGCCGCTTCATGTTTTATTTCTTCTGTGGTGCTTTGATGTGTGAATCATGTATTCAGTCTGTCCTGAAACAGTGTGAGCTCTGGTCCTTAGACCCGCTCTAATGGTTAGAGCCTGGTGATGAGGGTTTTATATATTTCAGTCTTTGGATCTGTGCAATGCAAATTATGAAAGTGATAGAGAACATGGCTGGAGGACGTGTTTCTGCACTGTCTTGTCTTGTAAAAACAGCTAAACTGATCGAGGTCAAAGTCCTTAAATTGACCACCGACTTGCCAATCCTTGGCCCGACCCAAATGTCCACACTGGCAGACTCCGAGGTGCGTACCTGGAAGTCTGTGAGGGTTTAGGGCCGTCCACTGCCAAATCTCCAAGTGCATGAGGGCTCTCTCGCGAATAATTTGAGCCTTCGATGGCCACTTTCCACAAGTCCGAACTCCTGCAGATTCACCTACATGTTATAGGATTGTAACGTTGAACCCGGGGTTACCGTGGGTTACCAGGTTAACCCTGAATAACACTAAGACACTCAACCACAATCCAGACACTGTTCTATATGCAGCGTTTTTTACTCACAGTCATTTTCTACATCACAACTAACATCTGACATGTTCTCCTCGACCTGAACCTCCACTTAGATCAGTTTATCAAACAACTACAGGGCAATGAGCTCTAATTTGACCCCACAACTCATCCTACACACGCTTTAAAACTGTTTGTTTTAGTTCAGTTTCTTTCTTAATATAAAAGGACTCAAACTAAATTTTTGTTTTTCAGCCCTGCTGCTGTAACCTTCTGAAATGTAAAATAAAAAGTCAACAACTGTTACAGCTAAATATTGATATATCCGATCCCAGATGTCTCTGTTCTGGGATTGATTTTCATATGAAAAGACATCTAGGCTCAGTAATGTAGGGTCAGTGTGTATTGTGCCATCAACAAGGACACAGCAGAGAGTAAGAACAAGAATCTGAAACCAGAATCTGGTCTACGTAGCGTCCCGTGGACAGGACGTTCTGCTGTCGTGGTCATGTGTGAGCTTCAGCAGCTCTGGAGGTGTGTAAGGTTCAGTCCTCACTGCATGTGATGTGTGTGTGTGTGTGTGTGAGGTCTGTGAGATACTGTGAACACCACTAACCTTGTTAAACCTCTGAGATTTAATCACCACACAGAATATGAAGTTATGCAGCAGCGGTTCATAGAAGAGGAGGGGAGCGGTGCTGCTCGGCCCACAGATCACATCCACAGTCATGTGGGACGGCCAGCCATTTGTTCAGTGTGTCTGTGTGCTGATGAAGTCTCACTCTTCAAACTACAGCGGCTGTTTTATTAAGCAAGCAGTCATGCTATTACTAAGTATCTGTGTGGTGCCTGCGTCAGTGATGACAGCCTGGATTTCACTTGGTGTTGGAACTGGAAAAGAAATAAGTGATATGACATCACCAGTGATCGACTGACAGAAACCAACACGGCAGATTTGACCAAATGCCTCTTTCCTTTAAAGATGTGCATAAGAAACTAGATTTTTCTTTCCAGGACGTCTGGAATAATATAAGTATTTCTTCCTTTCCTCCATTTCTGGGTCCTTCTCACAGTAGCTGAGGAGGACGAGGTGCAGCAGCAGACAACACGCTGTGCAGAGCAGAACCAGGCTGCGCTGGCTCAAAGGGGAAAACGCTGTGAAAATGTGTCATAAATTGTGAGAAATGCCTGAAGAATCGTGACTCCTGGAGGAAATCAGGAGAGGGAAATGATTTGTCACAACCTTTAGGGTAATTTGCTACATATAGGGATCTCTTCAAGTTGTTTGGCCTTTAACACTCTGAGTCCCTCTGACATTAAAACAACAGCTACTGTTCTTTTCATTAGCAGCCTGATCTAAATCCTGAAGGCTCTGGTTCAAACTGTTAATGTGATAATGTTACTGCTTTGATATGGACGATGGTTGAATGATGCGATACGCTGGAGAGTCCCAGGCAGACGACTCACAGCACTGTGACTATTAACTGCTTTACTCCAGTGGACAGAAGATAAAGTTCCTCCAGCTGCCGGAGGCTTTGTCTCTTGAACATCAGCATGTTTTGGGGCATTTCCTGAACTAACTGGTGCTGTCAGTTTTCTTGGAAGGACAGGCTCATTTCAGCTCAGCTCTTGGTCTATGCCAGCTTTTGAGAAAACATACCTGGCTCTCTAACGGCTCCATGTTTGACTTTCTCCAGCAGCCACTCGTTTGCTTTGGTCCGTTGCCTTTTGCTGCTGGGCGAAGCTGGTGCCGGGCCGGGTATAGTGAACGCTTTGGTTTCAGCCTCAGGGCCTCAGAACCAAAGCTGGCTAAAATGTGTGCAGAGCTGGGTTGGGTTTTGAATGGGTTCAACATGAAGTGGAACCTTTTCGCCTCACGTAAATCATTTCATTTTATATCAGAAATGTAACTTAATGGAACCTTAAACTGTTTTGCCCCATTAGGCACAAAATTCAACTTAAGTATTTCAGACTTTGATAGGCCATAAAAGCCACTGACATGTTTAATAAAACTTCTCTCAGACAGTGTCGGCCCAAAGGCACATCTGTAGCATTTCTGAGGGTCTACATGTTTCATTGGATTAAAATTTGTGTCTGACATTATTTTATTTATATCGACACCCAGCCCACACACTCCTCAGATGTCACTGAGCAACTTTTCAAAAGACCACAGCGCTGCCAAAATAAAACCGTCTGCCATGTGGGAGCTGATCGCAGCTGAAGCAAACTGTCTGCTCAACATACAAAGCTCCACCATCAGTGTTTGTCACAGTGTGAGAAGCAAAGACTTATATAATACCTGTATAAAACAACAAGTTCTCATTCACAAATTAATGAGAGGGGACATTTAAATGTTTAAAATAAGACTCATAAAAGCTTTTTCTGACCTGCCCTCTGGCGTCTTTGAGGCCACTGAGGACACTCAGCCCGGCCGCCTGGACAAATGGTTCTGCACCATATTGACATTTGTACAAAACGGGTCATATCACGTGTTTATTACCTGACTTTCACATCGGGAGGTGGAGGCGATGTTGATGGAGTTACAGGAAACATGGCTGACAGGCAAGCCAGTGACCTCTGTTCATGTCTGGGTTTCTGCATTTGTAAGCGTGACACCACTGGATATTTTGAAGGAGACCTCGCAACATTTCCAGTCATGTTTCTGGTGACAAACCAAGACCTCTCAACCTTTCAATGCAATTTAATCACTCATTAAATAGTATACCATTCATCATAATCTTTATATTATTATTATTATTATTATTATTATTATTATTATTATTATTATTATGTTATATTTTCCTCCATTTACAGAAGGATTCAGCGTCGTTCTGTGCCCCTTTGAGGAAGAAGAGGGTAGAAATCGCTCTTCCACTTGAGCATAGTGAGGATGAATGTGAATTAAGTAGTAATGAAGATGAGCTGCAAGAATACTTGTCAGGAGAAGTTGAGACTGATGAGGAGGATGAGGAGGATGAGAGCGAGAATCAGGATGAGGATGAGAGCAGTGAGAGCGAGAGTACAGAGACAGGTATTTCTAGTACAGTATCAGATAGTTTGTACTGTAAAATGTCATCATAATTAATTATTCTTTATATTTTTATTGAATGCTTAGCAAGTTTGCTTGTTTTTCAGTTCCTCTTCCAGAGGTGATACAAAAGGCCACACAGGATCTCTCTTTTTCATTTACGCATCATTATGGTACAATGTTGCCTGCAGGCAACGAGGAAAACTAAATCTAAAAAATGTCTTTAGATTATGTTTATTTAGTCTATTTTAAGACATAAAACACTCCAAACATTTTGTTCCTAACTCACATCGTAATGCGAGTTAGGAAAAGGGTTGAATGGACTGGATAGTCTTTGGACTCGTGCACGGCTCTGCTCACTGAGTGTTTCTTTATCAGCCTTTAACACGGACGGACACGTTTGTTAGATGAAAAGCTGTAAAGTGATCTCGAGTAATAGACGAGGTTAACTGGCAGGTTGTAGAGTTCGACTGTTCCTCCTCAGAGATGCTCTTTTCATCTCGGCTGAGGGCGCTGCGCTTCTCCTTCATGTTTGAGATACAAACGACTGTCGCAGTCAGCAGGAAACCCGTTTTCTCACCATTCAGTCAGTCCTTAACTTCTACTGGAGGCAGGTGAAGGACGTGCACTCTGGTGGGATGACTTTTCTCAGATATCCATGTCTCAGAAACCAAGGCCATGATTACAGATTTTTAGCAATTGTACTATTTTAAAGTTTTTGTCTGGTGATCTTCTTCTGGACCCTGAAGGTTCAGGATCACTGGAGCTGGACTCAGCTGGCTGAAATCGTTGAAGGGCGTTTGCTCAGCAAGGTAAAAGCCCTCCTCGACAGTCGTGGTCACGCCCGAGTAGAGGAGTTTTAAAACTGCTCTTTGAGAGACGCCTCAGATGGCCTTAATGCAGCAGCAAAGAGAAGAAACTGTTCCTTTAATATAATCTGTTCTGGGATAAAACCTCTCCTGCACATTAAAATGGAACAGCTTTAGCACTTTAAGTATTTGTAGCACCTTTACCATTTTATTATGTATTGTACGTAATACCTTTGAGTCTTATAAAGTCTAACGCTGCTCTGTACTGCTGTGTTAATATTTCTCCTTTTTCATTTCATTCACTGCTGCGTTTCTAATTCTGTTATGTGTCCCTGTAGTCCCTCAATTCATGTGACATGGAGCACCGTCTGATATCAAACCTCCAATCCTGTCAGAATGAACTTAATTTCCCCCTGATAAGCAGTTTTGCACTGTCTAGGGCTTTTATTGTGAAAGGCACACAAACAGAGCGTCTGTATACGCTCCAGCTGTGGGCAGAATAAAAGTTTACTATCTTGCTTTCAGACTTTGGAGCCTCTTATTATTGTTTCATTACCTTCACGAGTATACGCACAACTTATAACTCTCTGCTACGCTATTCATGAAAATGCATCTTCTGTGAACACGTCAGCCTACAAACCCTGCGTGAGCCGTCTTTAGATGTTCAGCTTCCTTCACATTAGCGTTGCGGCTGCAGGTGGATATTTGACCCACTCCCTCTGTAGGTAGAAAAGACTTGTTTCAGGTTATCGGACCGTGCATCCTGCCATCAGAGCCCTCTAAACCCCTCCACATCCTACACACTGGGCCTTTAATGATCCCAAATCAGGCTAAGATTCTGTGTTGGTGGGTAAGGCATTGTGTACAGGAACCAGGAAACCTTGGGCTGTTTGCTAGCGTCGGATTGGGAGTTTAATGACGATAAACATCCTGCCCGTGTTGTAAATGAGCATGCAAACACCAAACCTCCCTCCAGCAGCTCCGTGTCTGTTTCTCTCAGAGCTACAGTTCAGAGAGACGCTCGAACCGAAACTCAAACACATGCAGCAAACAGCGCATTAGAAAGGTGTCACCAGCAGAACATACTTCTAATTAAGGCTGCTTATGAAATGATGATAAACTAGCATCTCTAGGCCAGTGTGGCTGAACATATGTTTCCTGAATAAAACTGGTAATTGAAAATATTGCATATTTTATCTGACTTGCTTCCTAAATCAGTAGCAGCTGATTAACACCAATCAGGTTCCACGCCAGCAGCCCATTCGCAAAGACAAATTAATTTGTTTTAATTAATTCAAAGCCAACCATCCCGTTCATTTTTCACTGGAATTAATGTACAGCTACGCCCATTTTCAGCTCGTCTGTTCAAACTGAAGAGCAGAAGAGAAAGTAAGAGAGGAGCAGCTGAACAGAAACACACAGCGTGTTGGTCATGGACAGGACTGGACCTCCAGTCACAGCACAGGCAGTAACAGAGCATTCAGTCCACACTGATCTGGTTTTTAGAGGGTGGTATAATACGACTGTTTTAAAGCTCCTGGATGAAAGATTCATTTACATAAAATCAACCAAACCTGGTAAATATGAAGGGAAGTGCTGAAGTTGCTTTGTAAGCTTTTGATACTCAAACTAAATTCTGCAGTTAAACACTCTCCGGAGTCTAAAGAGGCTTTATTAAGATTAACATAAACCTGTTCAGGTTCATCCGTTATCTCTCCACTCTGCAAATATTTTGAAATGCAAGAGCCTGGAAAATAACCCAGGTGGAGTGTTTGCTCTGTGGAGAGGCGACAGGATGTATGATGGAGTTCATCAGACTGAGCGCTGTCACTCGTGGACCGGTGGAAGTGTCCGTCACGGTTGTCTCCAGTCCTGCCTGCATAGAAACACAGCATCAGCATCTCCTCCCTCAGATCTCTTCTCTGATCTTCTCTGACTCACTTGATTTGATCTGCCAGCAGTGGAGATTATCTCCAGAAGAGGAGCTCCTGTAGGAGGTTTCCTCTCTCCCTCCTATCCTGTCATCTCACTTCTTTCAGTATTCCCTCCTCTGCTGGTCATGTGACCGTGTTTTACCTGTACATGTGTTCCATGTTTCATGTGCATCATACTTTATATAATCAGAGTTTCCTGTCGTTCTTCCCTTAATATTATGTGATTGCTGTTGTTGGGGGGTTCTGAGGGTCCCAGATTGAGGAAGTGGGACAGGCTATTTCTGGTGCCGCTGGTTCTGTGACTTAAAGTCCCATTAATTTTCTCATGGATAATGTTCCATGACTCACAGTCAGAGCCCTCCTGCTGGGCGGGCATGAAAGTCTCCTGGTTAGATTATCTACCAGCTGCCGACCCGTAGCATCAGTAAGTGACAATCTACGTAACATTTCTTTAAAGCTGCATGCTAGCACCAAGTGGAAGCTATAGATACAGCTGAGACCACTGACAATACACTCTGTACCTCAACTCAGCTCACATCGGATCCTCCTTCAGTTTTGGATGGAGTCAGTAACTACGGCACCACATGTTCAGCACAGACTGAGTGAGAAAGCTTTTTACATTCACTTCCACATTCATTTGAGTCAGAGTGGATTCTGACAGAGTGTAATTATACTCTGAAGATTTGAAGTATTCCAGGAGTTTCACTTCCACTTTCCTTGTTGTTTTTGACCTCCGATATCAGTCAATCAAACTTCACACAGTCATCTGTAGAGCATTGATTTAGAAGCTGCAGCTGAGCTGTAGTTAAACCTGTCAGGCCAGAGATGTCTGCTTTTTAACCACGTGTTGTCGTAGAGAAGCGGCTGCATCGTGAATGTAGTTGTTCACAAACTTGACTATATGTGTGTTATTGGAGAAAACTGCAAGGTACACGCTGGTCCTCAAAACCGTTTCGCCCGTGTTGTCCCTGCTGCTGACTCTGTTACTGAGCCCGACTCTGTCGATCCACAGACTTGCATCTTGTAGACGCATAGCATTCATTTCTGAGGACGTGCACGACCGCCGCTCCGAGGCAGCCATCACGCGTAAACTACCGCGATATTAGAAGCTCCGTCCCAACTTCCCAACCCGCTGCAGTAGAGTAGAGGTAGCCTCTCCTCTGAGGTGTGGTCAGCGTACCATAACATCCTCACTGGGTGTGTGTGTGTGTGTGTGTGTGTGTGTGTGTGTGCAACAGAACACAGAGCCAGGCATCAGTACTGACTCTCAGCTTGTTGGGTCACCCTGCTCGCTGGCTGGACCACAGATTTAACACTGATGACCTCCTGACATCTAGGGTTAGGGTTAGATGGTAATCTGGTCACCTCTTCTCAGAGAACTGCTGCAAAACCTTTCCTCCGCTGCCAGTTTCTCTACATCTGGGTCCTAGCTGTTGTTGCCAGTGACAGTGAACTGTGACAGTATGTGAAGGAGTTTACTGGCAGGTCACATCGCTGCTTATTTCCCAATGCTCCCTTTTTTAATTCACATCATGCAAATGTTTTGGGGTGGTAGCTGGCATGAGCCTTTACAGCGGAGCCAGAGACGCTGTGGTGCTGTGTCACAGTGTGTTCACCTGGTGTAGGTGTGTTCTGAATATCCCTCTGACAGTATGCAAGTTAGACTAATCCAATCTCACCCCTGACTGCCTCATCCAGCAAACAAATCGCTGCTTTTTTTATCTGCGCGACTCCTGCACAGGGTGCACGGAAGGATTTTCTATTACATAGAAATGTAATAAAAGCTGTGAGGGTTCAAAATAATATCACTCACACGATAAAGACTCCCAATCAGAGGGTACAGTATGATGTGATGAAGGAAATGAATAGGATTCAGTGAAGTCACTGTGAATTAGTTACTGAATGACAATGAGACATCATGAATTACACGCATACAGGAAGAAAATCCTTCAAAGCAATAAAATGATTAAATAAAAGACTTCATAATCTGTCAGAGAAATAATGTTTCTGTGTCCCCGCTGTTTTGATGTTCATCACTGTGTTGCCTCCCTATTGTGCGTGTAATGGAATGGATAATAATGGAGCTGAGGCCACATTTACAAAGTGCAGCACAAGAACAAAAGCCTATTCATTTTCTAATGGAGACTACAAGGCTTAAGTAACTCGTTTTGTCTGTTTTCTCTGTTTAATAATTGATTGAAAAGTATCCTGGTGAATATTTGCCCACAGCTCTTCCACAGCTGTCAAACAGCTGTGTGATCTCTGTTTCACGTCTTCATCGTCACAGTAAACTAGCATCATCTTTCCCTCACCGAGTGTTTTAGTGCCTGAACCTAACCACAGCACGACCTCGGCATCGTCACAGCATAAACTTACAGCTGTAACGTAAAGAGAATTCAAGTTTGAACACATCCACGTTCACTGCCTCCATTTGTTCTGGAGATGTGGCTGGATTTGCTCGTGTTGTCTGGCAAACCTGCCCAAACACTGTGCTGAAGAATAACCCAGGTAGTTAATGACAAGCAAGGTGCTTATATAGCAGTGAATGTAAGTGTTATAGAGAATACTTAATAGTCCAGAGGTACTAGAGGTAGAGGTACTAACAAAGTACAAATGGATCAGAATGTAACACTTAGCATCAAACATCCACATCGAGCGTCACATCAGTGAATCAGTGTTCTCCTGTGTTTGTTACTGTTTGATACGATAGATGATAATCATCACTTCCCTTATAGAATATAGATATATAGAGAATATTTTCACTTTTAAACTTAAACTATAACATGAAAACAAAAGAATTTCCATTTATCAACTCTAAATATATAATATCTTTGAACATGAATAAAAACATCGAAGTGAAATTTACATTTTCACATGTGAACTACATCTATTGATGTAGGATGTGACCAAAGACATGCAGGTTAGGTTAACTGGCGACTCTAAATTGTGGCTTCTTCTGTGCAATTAAAAAAAAAAATCAACTTTTTGTAACGTTAATATTTCAGAGTTAGTTTCCTAAAAGGTTTAATTTGCTAGCAGCACCAGATATCAGTTCCAGTATCGGCATCAGTATAAGCAGAGCTGCCAAGCGTCACGCTTTGAGTGTGACAGTCACGCAATTTGACCCATTCTCACACCACACGCCACACATGACATTTCTCACGCTTATTTCCCCATTCAATACTCGTACGCGGCTTGCCCAGAGAATGTCTAATAGGATAGGAAGTGGACGGGCTCTGGCTTGCCGTAGTTCGAGTAACTCTGATTGACTGACCGAGATAACCAATCCCAGACCAATCCATCAGTCCTTTGTGCCTAAATCTAACCAACCACGGAAGGCACCACGCAATATAAACCAATCAGAAGCAACGTAAGGCGGGTCTTGGCGTCTCTAACTATCTTTCACTCACAACGGCGCCAACATTTAAAACCCACTCGACATTCTCCTGCTAGCTAGAAGACGGACGGAAGGTAACTACCCAATTTTGTTCCCTGTTGATTCGCTGTTTCTCCTTGAGTTTCCTAGTTAATATGTACTACTTTAAGGCTGCTATAAGTCTATCATTGGCCTGTATTTGTTGCAGAGCTGTGTAACATTTATTTGCCTCTTCTCTTGCCCAGTTCACACTTGAAAAAGAGACTCTAACGTCAGTTACAGACTTGTAAATATCAATTTAGACCCCCCTAAAGCAGTGTTTTTCAAAATTCTAAATTCCAAGGTCGATCCTTAACTCTGACAGTGTACAGGCTGTCAAAATCGCTCTAGCGATTTCCTCTTTTCGTTTCTAACCGGCGCATTTCAGTTTTTGCTGAAAAAACGGGCAAAAACTGAAATGCGCCGGTTAGAAATGAAAAGAGGAAAATCACAGAATACAGGAAATGTCCAGGACACTCAGGACGTGAATGAGGGAGGATCGGATGGTGGCTCGGGTAGCGATGAGGAAACTGTCACTGTAAGCTGCACATCTGTCAGCTGCACACCTGTAAGCAGGTGTGCTCCATGCTGAGACTGCTGCCTGCTGAACAGCGGGTCGCAGGAAGAAGGATCTGAAGTGCCCGTGTTTCGGCTACAAAAACCCGCCGAACTGATCCGAAACCAGCACTGATGTGTTTTTTTCCACAGTCGAATATTAATTTTCACAATCGAATATCCGTTTTTAAAAAATTATTTGAATATATATTCGAATTTAGAATATTCGTTGACAGCCCTAATTTGTACACTATCAGAGTTACAGACCTTGGTCGTGTTTCCCAGATTCGCTCTTGGCGCTTAAGAAGCTCTTAAGCGCTAAGAGCTTCTTAGGAACGCTCAGAGCGCTGTGAAAGAAGGACGTGTTTCCCAGAGTCGTTCTTAGCTTAAGAAGATCTTTCACTAAGAAGGAAGTGTCAGATCGCCCTGACCCACTCTGAACAGCCTTCTTAGCGACCAAACGCTCAGTGCAGCCGCATCAGGGAAAGTTATATCGGACACTCAAAGGAATACTAAAACCATGTGTAATGATGAATGTGCGTTCATTTTCTGAAACTTGGCAGCCCTGAGTATAAGTGACTCATAATGGACTTGTGATTCTCTGAATCGACCTGGACGTTAGGAGCCTCTGGACTGAATTACATAACTATATTTAAAAAGATCAAAACTATCTGGATCTCAAACAGCTACAGTAGTAAAGATGCTGCTTCCACAGCACTGAGTGTAACGTCACACAGGATCATAGATCAGTTACGGTGGAATGAAAACTTTTACATTTGAGTTTTTAGGTACATTTGGCCAAAAAGGCTTCCAGACTTTTACGTTACTTATATTTTGATTTAAGTGACGGATCAGAACTCCTCCACCACAGCAAACATCCACACACATGTAAGTGTATGTGATACATCCACACACATGTAAGTGTATGTGATATATCCAGACATATGTAAGTGACCCAAAGGTGTTTTTTAGTTAGATAATGGAAGAAATCAGCCATTCAATCACACTCACTCTGTTATTTCCTAGAAATAAGTTAATAAAGCCCCGACAGACACAGGAAATCCTCTGTAAGCCCCGAGAGCTTCCTTTCTTTCCAACATTCAAATGGGACTAATGACTTTCTCTGACTGAGTGTAGCTGCACGACTGAAGGCTGACTGATAGTATTCATGATGGCAGGATGTCACAGTGGCCCCGTGGTTAACGTCGATGCCTCCCAGCAAGAAGGACTTGAGATTAATTTCTCAATCATCCTTTGTGTGACGCAGACGAGCTCGATCGGTGAGCTTTTTGTGAGTGTGGTTATTGTTCAGGTGCCGGATGAAGAGGTGGCTCCCAGCGTCTGCAGACCGTTGCCCCGTGTCACCTAGCCAGCCCTCTCTGACTTCCCCTCAAAGACTTATTGATCGATGCTGCTGCTGCATCTTATTTGATTTTCACTCAAAACATCAGCGCCTGAGACCGAAGATTAAAAAAGTGTCAGCAAAGTGAAAATGAATGTTTTCCTTTAATTTCCTTTTGGTCAACAAGGAAGTCAAAGTCTCAGCTAGATGAGCTGTCAGCGGAAAACTGTCTTCAAATTGAATTTTTCTTTTCATTATGCAGCACTAATTCCAGTTTTTATTTAATTATCTTACGACCTTCGATGTTTTCAGGCAGAATATAAACAGGTTCTCACTGGTGCTGTCTTTTTATTACATTCTCTAGGCAAAAAATAATAACGTTTCTCAGACTGACAGATGTTTGAACAACCTCTTCCACACATCAGCCTGATGTGGGGAGATCTGTGGGCGTGTCACAGCGTGTTCAGATATGTTTTATGTAAAATTACACATCGTGACGATCCGAATTTAAGCCTCAGGGAGGACAGTTTAACATTTTCCATCTGGCAGACCCTAACCATCTAAGAAGGGGAACAGTCTCTTTGTTGAAGACGTCTGAAACATGAACATGAACCCCAGCTAGGTCTGGAGCCACAGATTTAATCTGTAAAGACTTGTTGTTTTCAGTCAGTTTATCGTATGCGTCTGTGTGACCAATGGTAATGTGAAAAGTAACTGAGATAAATGTAGTCGAGTACGTGCAATATTACTCTCTGACACGTAGCAAGATAGTCACATACGGCAAAATCAAGTCAAGTGCCCTCTTATTAGCACTTGAGTTAATGTACTTGGCCGCCTCCCCACCACTGAATACTCTGCGTCTGTTCTGCAGCTATTCTCCTTTGGATTTGGCTTTCTACCCACACACACACACACACACACACACACACACACACACACAGTGTGTAGTGTTAGGTTGTTTGTTAATGCTGGAGATCGCCTCTGGCACTGCCGCCTGAGTCTTCAGCATCTCCTGCGCCTGGCTCACACAGCGTTACCTCTCACAGCTTG
This sequence comes from Lagodon rhomboides, assembly GCA_039737535.1. Classification (NCBI taxonomy): domain Eukaryota; kingdom Metazoa; phylum Chordata; class Actinopteri; order Spariformes; family Sparidae; genus Lagodon; species Lagodon rhomboides. Next base: position 6,528,802 of record CM077784.1, on the reverse strand, counting down.
TATTAGCCGCTCCACACCTGAAGGAAAGGCCACACACGCTGACCTACTTTCTCCCATAACAGCCTGACAGCTGCTGGAAATCCCTTGTTCTCCAACTCGTAGGACGAAGGAGTCTTAACAGTCGGACAGTGTGGACCGGTGTGGTCAGCAGAGTGAGGAGGTTACAGGATGTTGATAAGAAGAAGAAGAAGAAGAAGAAGAAGAAGTGCAGAGTGACCGTGAGCAGAATGAGTAACTCGTGAAGCGAACGATCTTGTGATCTTGAATCGCAGTAATCAGATTTAAAGTCACTCTAATCCGTCAGCTCCAACCTCTCTCTTTCCATTTAGCACATTTTACATTTCCGTTACAGTCCCGTCTAGTGAGAGAGAGGGTGACAACAGTAACAACTTTAATTACATCAGAATTTACAAGCAGCCGAGACTGTTTCTGGGCTCTGACTGATCGGCTTCACGGATAATATAAAAATAAAAAATAAAAAGAATCCAGCTGGTTGTTTCACTTCAGCTTCTCCTGGAATGTAAATGAATGTAAATGAAACAAGGTCTTTAACCTGGCGGGTCAAACTGTGCTGCTGGTAGCTTAGTCCCAAGGTGCTGTGTGTGTGTGTGTGTGTGTGTGTGTGTGTGTGTGTGTGTGCGTCTTACAGTCTGTTTATCATCCAAATGAAATCTCAACTCTCAAACTACGTTAGGATGCCCATTACTGAGCACTCAGGGGAGGGAGGCTCGGTGAATACAGCCACGCTGCAGACGTCTTGTTCCCGTCCAGAATCCATACCAACACATTTATCTTGCGTAGATGGAATATATCTGCATCTGACTGTGAAGTGTATTCATGGCGCCATTTTCTATTTAATTAAGGACATAGATTTTTGACCCTGGGCGCTCTGGTGGGGCTGACAGCATCTTCACTAAATTATCTATCCATGCTCTGCACAGAATTGCAGAAAGACATGCTCAGATACTTAATATCATCCCGTGTGTTAGGAGGAGTGCAGCGGGGTAGAATAAACACACAGCCCCTCAGGTGTTTGGATATTATCACACTATCAAAAACCTGAGAGGAAATGCCGTGTAGCGTTCTGCCGTCATCTTCCCACACCCACTCTTAAAGCCTGGGACACATAAAAATACTCATTTGGGCTGGAGGCATTGTCTAAATCTGGCTTTTGTTGCCAGGATGGAGAATAGGCAATTTGTGAACCTGCAGGGTGTTGAATGGAGGCTTGGCGTCTCCCTTGACAGGTACAAAAGCAGACAAACTCATGAGCTCCCTTCAGTGCTGCGGATTAGATGTTCCGCCTCCTTACTGCATTATTTTCTTTGCTCTGCTGAAGGAGGGACTCTTACAGGAAACTGTAATACCCACAGAAGTAACTGATCCTCCTCCGATAAAGATTTTCCATCAAGAGCTCCAAATTAAATGACAAAATGCTTCGTTTGTAGTGGACCTCCAGAACAACACTTATAAACGTTTGCTAAACCTTTCCTGGGTGAGACGGAAGACAATTTTCCTGCTACGGCTGGACGATAAAGTTATTCTGCTCTAATTCAACACCACTGGTGAACAAATCAGTTTTATGAGACCACAACACTGTGGTTAAGGTTGAGCTCAGGCACAAGAATAACGTGGTCATGTTTAGGGACCGATTATGGTTTGGATTAAAATGACCAGAATGCACCAGACCAACGCTCACAGGAAGCTGATGCCAGCTGATCACAAACAATAGTGTCTCAAATCTAAACAGTACACTTAGTATGTTATGAGTCATCTGAGGGACTTTCACTGGAATAAGAGTGGGGGGCTCTGGGTGCAGTCAAAATGAGGGAAGTACCACTGTTCAGTCGCATATTCTACCAAGACTGTCGTGACACAAGAACCCCATTCACACTGGCGTTTGGATGCGGCTTCAGTGTGCCAATTCTCCGCCTCCGTCCCAGTGTGAATCTCTTGGAGGCGGCCAGGGGTGAAATTTCCCTCCGACGCTGATCCGCCTCTGGAGGTAGTATCAGGGGCGCATTATTGGCGAGCCGAACCAGTGTGAACGGATAAGCCGGCCGCATGTATCGAGGGCGTGTCGATCGGACGGTCTGATAACTACACAGGTCCTTCACTCAACTAAATACAGAGAAATGTCCCACAATGCAACGTTACAAACAACAGTAACGTAGTAACTGTAACTGTCTTTGGCAACTTATATGAGGAAAACAATACTGCAGTTGTACATGGAGAAGCGTCTGTCCTCCTGTCTGTCCTCCTGTCTGTCCTCCTGTCTGTCCTACAAACTCTTTGTCACATTTCTGCCCGAAAAACAGCGTCTGTCATCGGCAGAAAAAAAAAACTTTAACTCACCGAGTGTTTGTGATGAAAATAAATCACGGTGACCTTCAGACCTCCAGTCCGAGGCTTCAGTGAACTTTGCCCCAGAAAACAGCCTCCGTCCCCGCGAGTGACAGAGTCAGACAGCGTCCAGTTTACTGATGGTGATGATGTAATTATGTAATTTAGAGCGAAAAACGTAACTTTGTCACTTTCCAGGATGGTTGGTGGGTCAGGATCTCAATCACAACACATTATAACAGCATCCATAGGATTATAAACTGTCCGCGGGTTTAGATTGACAGGAGGACACCTGGGAAACACCTTGAAAACACACAGACGTCATCATCATGACGTGGACCGCCACGCCTCTTTATTGACTCAACAGCGCCACCTGCTGTTGTGGAGTGCGAATTACAGGACATTTGTAAGAACGTTTACGGTCATTTGTGTGTGAATCTGCAAGGCGGAAAATCAGTGCCAAAAGTCGTTTGACAGTTTTTTCGCACTTGAAGGATATTAGTTTGTACTTGATGTCTAAAACATGCTGGATTTGTTTCTGAAGCATGATGTGTTTGTTTGATAATTATGTTTCGTATTTGCAAACCACACTGAGCTTGTCTGTGAATCGTTGGGCGTGAGTCAAACATGTTTTGTGTGTTTGTGAGGTTTTGGCGTGATTTTAACTCTGCTGTTCTGTGCGATAGTATCACGTGCGTGCGATTGTGATCTCTATGCGCTGGCTCTGAGGCTGATGATGATGATGTTGCCACAGAGGAGCTCCATTTCTTGCTCTTCACCAGGTTTTGGCCTATTTCTGGTGCAGCCATCCTCTTAAAAAACAAAACAACAACAACAAAAGGCACCCGCAGCATTTCCACACTGATAATACTGGTGGTTACCATGGCGACGGTCGAAGCTCCGAGGCACTCGGGTCAGCCCTCGTGTTTTCACAGCCTGATACTTCTGCAGCTTTACAGTAGTTTTACTTTCTGGACTTGAGTAATTTCTCTTAAATGTGTAATCTATGGCACGATTCAAACAGGATCAGAAGAGCATCATCTCCCATGATTCACTGCTGTACATATATTTTTGTCCACTTAAATATGAGCGTCTGACATTTTTGTGCGATTGTGGAAATGACTGCTGATGTTGTTTTTCTTGGAGAACAGTCTCATGTTCTGTTTCCTGCTCGTGCTGCTGAGGATATGATTCATTAGCGAGAGTCCACGCAGTACAGCAGGTCTGCCTTTATGGGAAACCGCTGCAGCCGACACATCCTGTTGTAAAAACCCCGAAGCCTCCAGCGACTCTAAACACAAACTGCCAAGTCTCAACCAACGCCTGCCCCCGCACCCTCGTCCTCCCCAGCCGCCCCCTGCACTCCCATTCATCCATATTCTAAAAGCATCATGATCAAACACAGCCGGCACAATCACTGACATGTCTACATGTTGCTGTTTTTCTCTGCCCATCAGAGCCGCTGAGGCAGGGTGCATCCTGCATTTACATTTTAACATTGTGCTTTAAAAAAAGTGCAGCTGTGCGAGACATCGTGGCGCATCTTTAAAGACCGGGAGAGGACGGGGGCTGCTTAATAAAACAGATTCATCTTCTGCTTCCAGAAGAAATGATTTTGGTGCACTTGATAAGCCTCTGGAAGAATGTTTTAAGAGAAGGCAGGTCACTTGAAGTCTGTAACATACTGCAGAGCCAAAAGCACTGCCCTCTACAGCCCTCTATAAATAAACTGAGAGAATGGAAGACCCGGAGAAGAAGGAGGGAGGGATGGAGGGAGGAGAGACACTGCAAAGGGTAATCAATAAATCTCTAATCTCTTGAGTATTCTCTCCTCCCCCATCTCTCTGTGCAACCAGGAGCTCACACACACACACACACACACACACACACACACACACACCTCTGGCTGCCTGCAGGTCTGCTCTCATTATATCGACTGGGATTGGTAGGAGACTGATTTGTTGCAGCGGCGCCCGGTTTGTCAGACATGGTGACAGCAGTCATCTCGTCCCAGGGCAAAGTCAGTGTGGAGGCCCCGGCTCACACACAGCTAATGTGCTGCAGCTTATTTCCCTAATGCCAGGTGCTAAAAACTACCCCATAAATCATGCATTACACGTGTGCACATCCTAAATGAGGATCCAGCTTGGCAAACACTGAGTCGTGTGGAAACACATTACTGTCGCTTATGTAACCAGAGTCAATAACTGTTTAGTCTCTCCTCTGGATAAGGGACAGAGGTCGTCTCGTCTGACCTGCAGAGATCGCTTTCTCTTGCTTTCTCTTGCTTTCTCTTGCTTTCTCTTGCTTTCTCTTGCTTTCTCTTGCTCTCTCGTGCCCAACACTGCAGATTCGGTTTGGAAGCTATGGAAACCATCACGGCTCATTTTGGATATTCCTTTGATTTCTGAGGAGCCATTTTTTAATCCATTACGGAGGAAGCATATTGAAGTAAATTACCTTCAGTCCCCGATCCCCTCAAGTGTTCTCTGATCATAATGTGCCCTCATCTGAGAGCAGGTTCTGTGTGCTGCAGTCAGTTAGCCAGATGCACAGAAGCACATAAAACTCCCCGGAACAATATTAACAAATATGCCGACCAAATGTAAACCCACAGGAACGTCGCCTGTTGGTTTGTGGACTAAACTGGTAATCAAACACTTAAGAAAGACATACGAACGTAACAGAGGCAGAATATTTCACAGTTTTACAATAAACTTCTTTGTCCAAATCGGACACTGAACCAAGAGGAGAACTTCACTGGAATTTAATAATCATAACCTACCAGAAGCATCTTCACTGCATTATCTTCTGTAAAAAAAAAAAAAAGCATGTATCGGAAAACTGATAGCGATATATCTGCCATCAACCAACCCTGATCGATAATATTGGCGTTACTGCCGTCACTGTCGTAGTGTTTAGGAGTCTGAAGTGATCTTTTCTGGACGAGAGGGTGAAGCTGGGGAAGATACCCTGACTAGATCTGACGGAGAAGTGACCTGTCAATCACAAGGTAGCCACGCCCCAGAGCATAAACTGCTGTATCGTCTATTTTGATCTAAATGGGAACATAATTTATTAAATGAACATCATGTTGTATTGATGGAGACCTGAAACTAGTGATTGAGACCATAAGCTCAATAGGAAACTGTTGACCAAGTGAGAAGTAGGGTCATTTTCTCATAAGCTTACATACAATCAGCCTTCTTTTTGAAACCAGTAGCGTTGCCTCCTGCTGGCTGTTAGAAGAAATGCAGCTTTATGATCTTTTCAATTGGCTGAAAAACAGAATATCTGATAAGGAGAAATGACTTCCTTTGACTTTAATGATTCTTCATTTAAGCTTTAATTTTATTATCAGTATGTTTTAATCTTTTCTTGCATGTGCATCTGGGAAACGCAGTTCAACACTTGAACATATAACTCCTGAGATCGAAATACACAGAAAAGTCAAATAAATCTACAGCGTGAGAAAGGACACAAGCATAAATCAATACCAAAGCAATCAGGCAGGTAGATAAAATCATCCGGAGATAGATGTCGGGGAGATATTGCACAGTTATCAGGAAAAGCATCATAAAGTGTATTAGGTAAACCTCTCAAACACGTCAATACATTCAATCTATGGCAATATACCAAGGAATCCACATTTAAACCCCGAGGGTGCACAGGCCTCATATCTGTGTCTGACAGACAGAAGAACAGTGGCTCAATCTGCTGAATGGAGAATTACATTTCAAGAATGACCTGAGGCAGCGCAGGGTTAACCTCTTCAGCAGCTCCTTCATTATCAATGCATCCGTTCAGACCCTGAGAGCTTCACTTTAAATTGTGTTGAGATCCCACGATGCCACATATGTCACGCTGAGCTCCATAAATACATTGAAACATCACATATTTCCCTCAGTATGAGCCTCATGTATCTTCACCGCAGCGAGATACAAACTGTGCATCGCTGTTTCCTCTGACCTGGACAGGTCACCTTTAGTGCATGTCATGAAGTATTCAGAGAAGATATTTAGGGAAGAGGAGTACAGTAAACACACGTGCATCCTGCAGGTGTGTGTGCGTTCACATCCTACACGCTCGTCACAATCCTGCAGGAACAGTGAGGACGTGAAACTTAAACATGTGCTGGTGTTTTATCTGGATTTAAGTGTCCACTAAGCCACCCTTGAATTTAATTGTTAACAAATAAATAGGTGGCAGTTCATATCTGGGGAGTGAAAGAACACCTGACGGGAGCAGTGTGTGCACTTCAAGGTGCACCTGATGCTATAAAAGGCCCTCGTAT
>CM077784.1:6294665-6517165 GCA_039737535.1 Lagodon rhomboides | reverse complement strand
TCCCCCGTGTTCTGTTACACCCTCCTCCTCCTCCCTCTTCCTCCCTCTCCATCATTAGCTCTCTGCTTTCACCACCGACTCAAACATCCCTCTCTCTCCATCGCCCTGCACCTTTGCTTCCCTTTGTATCTTACATTCTCATCCTTTACCCTCCATCCACCTCCGGTTTCATCTCATCCCCACCTCCCTCTCCTCTTCCCTCTCATCTTGTCTGACCCGTGTCCACTATCGCCTCCCTGGTAAAGTAAATCCACCCAGGGTGAAGGGGCTTAGACCTGAGCAGGCCTAACTCGCCCAACGCCGGCCCGGAGAGCGGACATACAGGGCTGTGTTAAGAAGAGGATTAATCAAATAAAAGACTGGTTCTGAGCTTTATCTGCTCTCACACACACCCACACAACAGCTGCATAGCAGGGAGCCTTCTGCTACTGTATATCCAGTTGGATACGCAGGTAATAAGATGGAAGGGTGAGCACTGAATATTTCAAAAGGCCTGTGCATCAAATAGGACGGGGCGGACCAGGAAACACAGGGGCAGAAAAAACCGGGGTTGTGTTGTACTTTGCAGAATCAAACGGCTTTGAATGCGCCAGGGAAGTAAAACTGGTGCACGGAGCGCGAGAGAGGTGATCAAACGCAGGCCGGCTCCTGATCAGGCAGGAGGGAGCCCTGACACAGCACACCGGTCTGACAGAGCGCCGTTATAAAACCAATCAGTCCTGCAGTCCAGGCGCTCACCACGTTTGTTTCACGCATTTATCCAGCCATTAAAGTGACACAAAAAATCACATTGGCCTTAATCGTCTCTCGGCTGAGGAGTCCAGCACAATTATGAGCGGCTAATTTGGCTCAGGGGCAGAAGTTCCTCGAGAAAACCCTGAAACAGCATCCGTGAAATCATTTGAGCCAATAGCAGCTGAGAAGAGACAATATGTCAGAGGAGAGTAATCACTCCGAGCCCTGATTCATTAAAAACCCAGACTTAAGAGAGATAACACATGTTTAGCTGAACTATTCTCAGTGTCATCAGTGCAGCTACATGAATGTCAAGGGGCCAATCAACCTCGTAAGAAATAGTCGTCCATGATGCCTAATTAAATGGCCTCCTCCTGGCTGCCCAATCACGCCGTCTACTCCAGTAATTATCCAGATTAGGAAAGCTCTTCAGTCTGGAGTGAGCTTCACAGCTGCAGATACACCCCTGAGTTCTCCACATGTTGAGTATGATGTCTCCAGTGTCAGACAATTCTACCTTTTTGTTCCTATTATTTATAAAAATAACAAATGAATTCATGGCACAGATGATGCCTCTGCAGGAGATCCGCGGTGTTTCTGATCAATACTCAGAAATGACTTTTTCTCGCTTGCAGAACCTCAATTTGCAGCCTGCTGTATTTTTGCTTCTGTAAACAGGAGAGAACGGAGCGAAACCGGCACCACTGAATAAAAGCCCGGTGACAAAAGAGATGTTGGAGAATAAAGTGGAAAGAGTTCTGAAAAGAAATATGGAAAGTTGAAGTTTGCAGCCAAAATGATTTCAGTAAGAAGCCTTTTGTTGCTCTTCCATCACAACCCGTCTCAGCAACGTGTCCAATTACTTAAACTTTACATTTCTGTATTGTGAACGGTGTAAAGTCCCATTTTAGAGCTGATCCACAGTCAGGTGACCTTCAGTCACAGTCGGGTGGCTGCAAAGTGTTTTCCTTACATTTCATTATGATCACACCTCGAACACAGCCTTGTTATCTCACCTCGACTCATTTTGATGCAAGCTGTTTTCATTTCCTGCTCGTCCACGCCTGCCAACCTGTGCACACTTTGCATAGCAGGTATGCATGTAGCTACGCTGCTGTGTGTTGTATGTGAAGCACTGGTGGCGCCTTGTGATTTTGACCTATAGTGCAGCAGTCCAACACGTCTAGGCAGCAGCAACATGCTAGAAAAAGAAGAGTGTGACTCTTCGATCTCCCTCCTCACTCCAGCTGGCTGCTTCCTGAGGTGAAGCCCGTTCTCTGAACTCTTCTGCAGAGCCTGGCACTGTATTAAACTGCCCTCGGGGCTAAATGATCGTAGTATCGATGAGCTTGTTGCTGGATCAGGACTTTTACATTCTGTGCTGCAGCCTGGCTGTCATGTCAGACACAGAGTAGTCTGTGTGAAGGAGAGCAGAGGTCGTAACCCCGGGATTCCACCGGACACGTCTTTGTCACCGGCCGGGACTTCATATCCCTCCAGGAGCGTTTCAGCAGCGGAGCGTCACGCCTGCCTGATGCTGCTGACTTTCTCAGACTGTTTAATTCATCATTTCTCCCTGATGTTAGTACTTCGGTTGAGTCAGCTACGTAGCTGAACCGTTGCCCTTTTTAAGTGAGTTTAATGTAAATATTTCTGACCTCGTTGTGTGTCTGACTTCCTGTCTGGCTCAGTGCATCACAGCCGCAGCACACTGTGGAAACCCTTCACTTCTGATGCTCCTTACAGAGCCGCTGCTTTATGAACACACCTGCTCAGCAGACACGAACATGTTGCGAGGTGATATTTCCATCTTCTCCATCCGTAGTCTCTCACCCACCACACACAAGCACATCACGCTAGCTCCGCTAATAGCTAATTAACCCTAACCCAACAAAACAGAAGCTGTCTGTATGTGGTGTAACTGTCCAACTTAGCTCGACATATAGCTGAACATTTTCAAACTCTCGGCTGAAACAAATCTGCCCTCCTCCCTCCACCAGTACCCACATTTTTTTCAAATATAATGTCATTTTTAAAAAGTTTTTTTTCATGAATAAAAAAAGAACTGCTAAGAGGTTCTATTTTTTGCCTCACACCCGTGAATGCCCCAAAAACTTGATTCAAGGTTGGCACTTCAGCTCGTCCCATCTGTTTTACCAACCTCCTTGTGTTCTTGTGCTTCTGTCTTATCTCTGGCATCAGGTGCGTTTGTTATATATCCCTGTGTGCCTCTGATAAACTCACCAACACTGCTGAACTGAGCTCTGCTTCTTTTTACTGCGTTTTCCGAGCTCGTTGCTTCAGAAACTCCAAAGGGTTGAACTGATGAAGCCGTCACACCACAGGTGACCTTCATCATCCACAACACAATAATAAAACACAATACTGATTATCATCAGGATCAGTCTCACTTTTGTTAGAGAAGTATGTGATGTAAGTAAATACAGAATGTTGCATCCTGTGACTTTTGGATTAAAACCCTACACAGTCTCTGTGTAAGTCCTGTTTGTTTGACCCAACCTCTGCTCTACCTGGACTTCCTCCCCTTTATAGGACATCACCTGACATTTTTAATGTGTGATATTTGGACTCTTCTGTTTCAAACAGACTTTAATGGAAAGGGGTGATGTATCACTGCAATCAAATGTAGACTAATCTCTGGCATACGCACCGCAGGTGGTTTGAAAAGCTTTAAGTCGTGTTATTTGACTGCAGATTCAGGTGACCGTCCGCCTCCACCCATGGCCATCAGCTGCCACAGATGGTTAACGCTGCTACTTTATCAAATTTTGTTGTTTGTTTCCTCATTTAGTGGCCAAAATGAGTCATCGCCAGTTTCCAGTGTATACCACGATCCCCTCAATTGTGAGGAGAGTGCAAACTGCCATGTTCCTCCTCAGATACACATGGCTGCACGACTTGTCACCTGGCAGCGAGGCGTTTCACTAAATGTGTGAATATGCAGGAGCCCTCTCAGTAAGGCTCCTTATGTAATGAACTGTATTTATATACCTTCAGTCCAATTTATGTACAAGTGAACAGAAGAATGAAAACTGTTGCGTTCCTGCCTCAATTTACTTGCAAATACTAAAACTCTAGATTACTGACAGGTCCCTCAAATCACACAACAGAATATGTGGTTTGTGATTTCCTTCACAACGACACAGAAAGACTGTGATGGTCTGACATTCCTGCAGCAGCACTGTGTCGTTTTGACTCTGCCTTTCAAAGTCGCCTCAAATCACTGGTGAAAAACAAAACCAAGTGTTTTCTGATCTGACACTGCTGTCGTTATTTTAACTCCTGATCTTTCTGGTCCTAACCAAGCTACTGCTGCTCTGCTAGACCTTAGAGGAATAGTTTTTACATTGTGTATAATACATTTAATTGCTTTCCTGCAGAGTTAAAATGAGAAGATTGATGCGATCTCATCTATAAATGTGTAAAATGTTAAGCTTCAGTCAGAAACTTAACCAGCCGGCCCCTCAGACGCTCACAGATCCACACATTTAACCGTGTTGCTTATATCTCTGCATGAAGAACAAAGTGTGGAAACAATATTTTGCCTCTCTATGAGTTATGTGCTGGACCGGAGTAGGACAGGATGATGGCTGCCAAGCATTGGACGGCTGTTTGAAACCCAATCGCCAGAATAAATGTTAGCTATGTTAAATCTGAACTTTTCTTTGTGTCTCCACTTTACGTTTGTTCAGGTTGAATTTTCTGTTTCTCTTTTGTCAGAGTGCTGTGCTTATGCTTCTGTTGGGTTTGGACTAAAACATATTTAAAATAACTCTGTAGTTGGGGTTAACATCGGGGTTTGGCGTAAATGCTTTGGTCGCCACAATCACAGCTGGAAACGTCCCCTGGTGGCGTGACTCATGGCAGCCATGTTGGCCAAATCAATTGTTGGTGCTTCTGATTGGTAAGAATCAATACATGGGATATTCTTCATCAGGACATCAGGACGTTTTCCAGCTGACTTTGTGGTGACAGCTGTTCACTAAAATATGACTTTTTCCTCTGCTCTGACAGAACTAATAAACAATGATACAGTTTAACATTGGATCAAAGGACCATAACGGTCTGCGTATTATCAGTTTATTTCATTATTCAGTTCGATCTAACAAACGAAAAATTAAAAAAGCAAGTGAGAATTTCATTTATTAATATTTTCTTTAGGCTTTTGATAGAAGACGTTTGTTTTCCCATCTTCCATTTTAAAGTAACGTTTTGGTTCAGACAGGAAAACATCCAGAGTCATAATTCTTATGCAGACGAAACATCATTTGTCTCAAACACATGCTCCTTACGAGTCTCCAAGCAATCTGTTATTAAAGCATGGCACATTTAATGTAACCAGAATCATTACAGGAGACGTTTACCCTCATCAATTAGCAGGCTGGACTCAAATTAGACATCGTGTTATGAGGACGGATCTCATCATTTCTGGTCAGAGCGAGATGGCACAAACATCACATGCAGCAGCATGTATCAGAGCAGCAGAGTGACGACTGCTCACCACACGCCTTAATTGGTTTCCCAGGCATTTGGGGGAAAAACAGATCTATAATTAAAACTGTTGATCTCCGGCTGCTGTACGTATCCGTTAGCCACATGGGAGAATGATCAGCGTGACAGATGGTAGACCAGCTAATGCACTGATGCTGTTTGTTTTTAGCTTTCAGTTAGAGCTAACATATGGAGCTTTATAATACCTGAGGAAACATACAACTGTGCGTCCTCTATTAACTGTTACTGGTTAATTATCTGACAAAGTAAAACCATCTCCTCCATGTTTTACTCTTCTTCACATCTTTCCTTCAAGTGTGGAGAAACTTGATTAAGATAACACAAAACAAATGATGCATGTTTTATCTAAAGCAGAAACAATTAGTCGATTAATTGATTTCCTAATTGACAGAAAATGAATCAGCAACTATTTTAGGTCAATTAAGCAGAATTACAGTCAAGAGGCTTTCTCCATTTTATATCACTGTAGATTAAACCTGGGGTTTGTTGAACATGATTTTTCTTCCTCAATGTTTGGGGTGTAGAAATTTTTACCACAAACTGGATTTGAATATTTTATGAAGGATACAAAATATGGGAATAATAATAAAGTTACTTTTCAAGACCAATGTTGCAAAGTGCTTTATGGCAAACACGTAAAACTCAACAATAAACTGAAGAGAGATGTGTGAAATAAGAGGCAGCTGTGAGGGGTGACAGAGGATTAAAACCTAAAAACAAGTGATGAGTAAAATCAATCAAACATCAGCGATAAGATGAAGAAACATGCGTGACTTTGTATTAAATCAGAGCAGAACAGCTAGTGTGATATCAAGAATAAAAAAGTGTAGCACAGTGAGAATAATATGCAACTCAAGATGACATCACATCAAATTGTCCATGTTGTAGATCTGAACAAAAAAAAAAAATAATGTTGACATTATTTTATCCTAAATTCTGGTTTTAATGGCGTTCGACATTGTTGAGACTCCACAGAGGGTCGACTCTCTGTTGGACCTCTTCTGAACAAAGTGCTATTAAACTCCATTGACAGAAATCCATATAAACTTATTTGGGATTTGAGAGGGATGAGCGGTGGTGCATAAAAAGTAATTTCAACACCAATCAGAAGTATAGAGTGTATGACAATGTTTGATCAGACCCGATCAGAAATAATGACTTTTTCTGTAGCAGAACTCTGAAACTTGTCTTCAGTTCAGCTTCGTGTTATTCCACAAGTTTCCTGACGAGGTCACGGGGGAAAAAAATTACTGCTGCTGGGTAAGGATATTAGTGAGTAAAAGATATCCTGATATTGATGTATTAACCAATATTCTTACTCAGAAAATACACATAAACACACATTTTTGCAATGATCCCTCAAATGACTTCCAGCCCTGATTTCTTTTGACTGAGAGCTAAAGCAAAACAAACACAGATGTGGTTTTAGTAAATCGTGATACTTTTTCCATCCAGGGTAAATAGGAATGCCCTGTGGTCTATTACCTCGACATATCCAGAGGAAATGTTCAGAAAGTACTGAATTATAGGGAATTCTGGAGGCAGTCGGCGGTACACAACCGGCTTGCAAAGAGCATTTTGCTTTGTCATCATAGCCTTTGCTCGTATTACAGAAAATAAGGTCGCTGGCAGATTTTCATGTTTTATCACTGGCAGCACACAGTCTTGGATAAACATGCCCTGTATCTCTTTGGAAAGTTGCATATTTCATGAGGGCATTTGGGTTTGGACTCCATGTTTATCTTGTCAACAGGTAACAAAGCCGTCTGAAAGGGTATCACCTCACGACCCACGGCGAGGCCACGGGGCACCTGCCCCAAAGACTTGGACTTACAAAGTGTTAAATGAGAATGGATGTCCTTCAATTTAAAAAAAATAAATAAAAAGATGGCAGGTTGGCCTTTGATCAGTACAAGAGTCTGCTGAGGATTTTATTGTTGCAGCTACAAAAGAGGACAGGGCAGAAGAGCCTCTTGGAAATATCTAGGCAGAACCCTCCTTTGTCGCGAGATTGATTGGACGAGCATTCGTCTCCTTAGAGAAGCAATTTCTCTATCTCGCCTGAGTATATTATTGTGTCTAAGGCAGAGTCACTCTGCTTTTTTTTCCCTAGGACAGACAAGAGTGTTTGGGAATGATGAGGCTTGCGATAACTCAGATACCTTGGGAAGACACATGAATACTAAGTCATCAGTATGTGTCAGGAGCAGCAAGGTCGAGCTGAACCCGTTGGCATGTTTCCATCATGGTGTGGAGAGACAGATGGCACCAACTTGATTAACGTGACAGCAATATTGAGCCATTTCAATGTAATCAAACAACGTTAGGGTCAGAAAAGGGGGGATCAATGCATTTTTTATTTTCGCCAGTGGGAGAAATCTATATTCAGGCCTCTCTTGGTTGATTCATTTAAAAAGGAGCTTAATGTTTTGTTTACCATTTGTTGTACACAAGTTACTGAACAAGTTACCAACAGCTTTTAACACAACTTCTGCAAATACTGTGATTGAATTGTAGCCTATAAAAGTGACATATAATAATAAAACATATAATAAAATGAGGAAATCCCAAGCCTCTAAAGGGATGCTTTCTGAATTAGAGCTAATGATCTTTCTATCAGATCTATATCCTTACAATGATTCAACCATTGATTTTCTTTTATTGATAGAAGCCCCGGGGAGAACATGAGTGTACCAATAATCTTCTTAGCGGCAGTTAAACCTGCAAATTTGATTTTTCTGTGGTCTGACCTGTTGTTATCACTGAGGGCGGTGTCATCACTGAATACAAATTATTTGGGCTATTGAGGAATTGGAAATTCAAGGATTTGTAGCCACCACAGACCAGAGGTTAGATGAAGAAGAGCATTCCTACAGACAACAGTAAACGACAATAATATTCTGGCTACACAACAGTTGGGCTACCTGTGAGCTTTATTTAGAAGCACCTGCATGGTGTGGCATAAATTAATACACCACACAGTGAATGAGCTCATGTGCTCCTGTCTTTGATGAGGTGAATATATTATCCAATTTTTTTTATATTAGCCAAATTAAAGGTTGTGTCCCTCGAGGTCCTAATTCCAGCGTTTGGCACTTTTAGAGATCAAAACATTATAAATGTAGACAAGAATCCAGCTCTATTCACAACTCTCTTTAGGCTTCTGACATGAAATCAATCAATTTCTATCATATGGACTCTCCTAAAGGCCCAACTATCATTGAAATATGAACCAGACCTCTGTTGTAAAATGTAATTAAACTAGACTGGGGGACTATCACAGATCCTGACAATACAACTCAAAGGTTTCTGGTGGAATTTGAGGTATAAACTTGGAGATATTAGAGCACATCGTCTGCATAAAGAGAGATTTCATGTTGTACATCTCGACTGGGCCACCAGCTCTAGTGATAATGCAAAGTCATTTTAACTTACAGTTACTTGTTTATACTGAATCCAAATTCCTTCAAAACCACCCATAGGTCTTTAGTGCCTCCACAGCTAAACTGCATTTGTTACTGAACATTTAAAATCCTGACTTGTTGATGAAATAGCTTGCCCACATGTGGCTCCAGGCTTCTGACTAAAACTTAAGAAAAGAGCTGAGGCTATGATGTAGATAGTGATATCAGTCTATAACTGCCACATCTCACAGGACGTTTATCTCTTTTATCTTCTGGTTTTGTTCAGTGTGAAAGGACCCAGTGTCTGGAGCATTATTAGGAGAATCTAAGAGGAGTGGCCTGATAACATCCCACAATCCTAGGAACATGTCTGGAAGCAGACCCTTGAGGCCCGAAGGAGCTCAAAGCCCCTTTAAATTCTGAGAGACTAAGTGGTACCTCAAGGCCTTTGGCGTCCTCATTAGTCAACAAAGGGAGGTTGAGCTCTGACAGATATGATTTAAGGGCAGTCAGATCAGGAGTGGGATCAGCTTGTAGAGATGAGAATAAAACGATCCAAAAATACCATTTATTTAGTCTGAGTCACGGGTAATCGGTCCTGATGGAGTCTGGATGCATTAATGGTGGAAAATTACTCATTTTATTTCTAACCTGGCAGCTCGAAGTCTTCTTGAACTTTCACACTGATTGTAGTATGTAACGTCAGAATGGTGGATTATGAATTCAGCTGTAGCCCTGAGCGAGTGGTTTTATTCAGATTTCAGAGACAACAGACTTAGTGAGTCTGTTCAAATAACTGATGCAACTGATCACAATCTGGGGTCTGTATTTCACTTTGTAGCTGCACGATTCTGTGTTTCACTGAAAAACAAATGAAAAGGAACGCCCTCTTTTAATGCATTTAGTTGTTTCCCAAAGTATTTTGGGTCAAGATGCCATCTCTGAATCTCTGAACGACTCATTCTTAATTCCTTGTCACCACTATTCCACAAATCCCCCCCTTGGGTAGATATACATGTATTCTTTATGTTTGTAACACACCAGTTCCCCTGAAAATACAGCAACATCTGAAAAACACATCTCAACTTCAGGCTTAAATCAACAACTTCCGTCGGTCTCCGTCAGCTGTAGTCTCGTTTCAGCACCACCGACTTCTGTTTTTCTTCCGTCCCAACTGATACTGACTTGAGTGGCTTCACTCGAGGCAGCTTATCACATTTTTTGCAGTGCCTTCTGGAGACACAAAAGGCTTTACACAACTTTGTTCACATATGCTCAGACACCTGTAAACGGCGTTGTGTAAAATTGGTGGAGGGGGGTGAAGAATATATTAATCAGCCTGGGCAGGACCGGCCCAGCCCCTCATGGTCCAGCTCTCAATGTAAAAATGAGTATAAATACAGCAGCCATCAGGGAATCAACTAAAATATTACTCTGAATAAATGATCCAGGTTTAAATTCTCTATATTTTTAGCTCATTTTCCACAAAGAAGCGCGATTGGGTCATTAACGCGTCATCAAGGTGCTTTATGGTGCAGCCTGCCGGTGCTGCTACCAGGACATTTTTTTCCCTCACTCCCTCACCACCTGCTGTTTCCCCACCTGTTCCTCCACTTCTCCCCTGCCCCCTCCTTCATCCCTCACCTCACCCCCCTCCTCCTGCCCCTCCTCCACCACCAGCTCCTCCGGCTCTGCACCACTCCACCTGCATTCAGCACAGGTCCCAAGGTGCACCGGCATCCTCTGGTTTGTGCTTCCATGCTGTTCGGACTCTCTGCTGCACCACACTGCAGTCGTTTTCTCCACACTGCTACAACCAAACCTCGATTACACGAACAAGGGCAGTAAAGACAAACCCGCCACAACCCCCCATCACCCCCACCCTCCTCCCTCGCCACCTTCCATTCTCTCCATCTGTCTTTCCCTCCGTCTCTAACTCTCTGTGGTAGTTAGCGTTCTTCCCTCACTCTCCATCCCTCAATGCCCAGTCCTTTTCCCTCCAACCACCATCTGGTCCTCTCATTGTCCAGACTCAATTTGCTTCCATTTGGCTTTAGTATAATACAGATTCTGTGTCCCATCTTTCTCCCTCTCCGCACCGAAACCACCTCCCTGTCACTGTCTCTCTCTCTCTCAGTGCGTCTCAGTCTCTCTCTCCCTCTCTGCCCAGCAGCATCCTTATTCTAAGCAGCGCTGCAGTAAAACTCTCCCGCCCTCCTCTGTTTCCCCCGTCGATAAGAAGATGGAATTTTTATCAGTGTTAATAAAAGCCCTATTTTTATATCCTGCTGAAAAGAGCAGGGCCTCATCTATGCATCCGCTCTCCTCTGTTGTTAATGTGTGAGGGTGTTAAAACGTTTGTGTATGTGTGTGTTGTACCGAGGAGTCATGAGAGAATACCAATGTACTGTACGACCCAATCCCAACACACTCCAGGCCCCTGCTGCTTAGCCCTACTCTTCATATCTCGAGGTAGGCTGTCCTGATTCTGGTCGGGATCGAGGGGTAAGGCAAAGTGTCAGGCACACTTCAAACTGAGGGCTTAACAAAGCTCTGTTGTTTTAATGTATCACAGTCCTTTTCTTTATAACAAGCAGAAAACAACTGCTACTAGTTTGCAGATGTCTCGGTAGCTAAAAAGCTAGCTAGTGATCATTGCATTGTTATTTCTGATTTGTGCACAACAGTCCTACATTTTAATGTATTTGGAAGTCCAGAGCAAAGTTTCTGCACCTTATGACTGATGGACTGCTAATCCCTGACCATCGTAACGTGACTGAGACTGAACAAAGCTAAGTTATGGACGTGTGCTGCGGAGACGAGGGCGCTTTTAAACCTGGCAGAGGGATGTGTGTAGGTGGTAACAGGAGATGGTTTCCTCTGCAAGCTGAGACAACGGTGGGAAACAGTGTCCACAGTAGTGAGCTAACACACAACTGCTGCCTCACGACAACAGTGAGGGGACACGCTGCCTCAGACTCATAAACCACGATGTCACCGTCCATCACAATGTTTCACTGCAGACATCGCCCAGCCCACTGCACTGGAACCGTCCCTCTGATGTCTTTGCAAACTAGGGTTCGGACAAATTGAAAATCTTCAAACTGGTTTGATTTAAGTCTTTATATCCACGAAGGGGCATGTAATGAAACAGTGCTCTTTTTTATGTGATGGCTTGATTTCATAGTGTGAAGTTGTAAATGAATACCGAGCGTCCGTCCTTTCCTGTCTCCATCAGATAAATGGCATCGTCATAATGATCGGCACAATAATGCAAGAGAAATCACCGCAGCTGGAGATGACATACTGGAAATGTCCGGTCGCGTCTGTTTACGTAAACACCATCAGTGACTACTGATGACGTGTGAGGGTCTTAAAGTGTTAAAGAGATTTCAGCCACTACCCCTTTTGACTCTGTTCTGAGGAGTAAGGGGACACTGAACACATGGGGTGAGGACATGTGGGATCGATCCTCAACGTCTTTGTGTGGATGAAGGTCTGAAGGGCCCGAGTCAGTGGAGTTACTCTTTGTGAGTTATATCTCATAACGTTGACTCCTGTGAAGTGATTTTTTATAATGATGTGATTGACAGCTTGTTGACATGAAGCTGGGATGAAAATCAACAGCATGAGCTCTTGATGCTTGTTTAAGTGTCAGCCAGTGATGCAAACACACTCGCAGGAGAAGGTGGAAACTCTGATTAAAAAGGGGGGACATCGGCCGTGGAGAAGGCGGCAATTTAACTGAATATTCCCTGAACTGTTTAAAAGCTGAGCCTGAACTTGCAGCTCAAACAAAAGGAACAAAAAAGCATTGAAATGTGTGTCGGTGAAAAGCATTTTTAAACACCTCAAGGTCTAAAATGTCTCCTTTGAAAGACTTCTTTTTTTGAGCGGCTATTATTTCTACAAATTGAAAGACACATAATTACAAACACTTCATACAAAACGATAATCAGGGATGTCAAGCCTCTACAGCACGCAGCTATCACCTTTTCCACACATCCTGACTGTGATTTGGAGGGGCACGATGATCGCAGGCAGGTGTTGGGCATCATTAAAAAGTAAAGATTGTTGGCATAATGTAATTAAACTGAGGCGTCCTCTTGAAATTGGCGTCTCTCCCGACAGGAAAAACGTATGGTTGTGCGAATGGTTCCGACACACAGATCACAGCGTTGTGGAATCCATTAGGTGAGTGATGTGAAGTTGGTCGTATGTGTGAACGTGTAGTGAGAAGATCTTCAGTGGTGAAGCTGATGTGGGGGCGTGTGCTGTATCAGAGCCAAATGTGCTCTGAAGGAGGAAGAAGTTGGTTCACTCAGTTTACTGACAACACTGACTCACCGCTAGAAGTCACACCCCCTCGACCAGCACGCAACATTTGGTCTTCTGCTCAGTTTTCTACTATAAAGGGTTGTTATGCTCCGAAATAGCTCCAACGTTTGGTGTTTAAGTGGATTCAGAGGTTTGCGTAGCTGCTCTATTGATTGTTACTGGACTGGCTGTGTGTATTTAAATGGGGACCTCACACATAAAGACTAGTCCGACTAGTCTCAGCCTAGTCAAGGGAGCAGGAACTGATGAACTGATGAAGCCTCTCGGATGAGAGGTGAAACGTCTTCAAGACAAAAACCAAATCCAGTTGCTTTCGATTCAATTTCCTTGAGATAACTATGACCTGGATGAATGAGAATATTCACAAGCTTGTTCAGCTTACTTGACACCAAGAACACAACTCAGCCTGTGACAACAGTTGTGTAATATGTTTTGGAGCAGTTTTGTCACATCTGAGAAAATAAGCCTGGCAATGTCATGAGAGGTTATTTTGGGCTTGGAGAGCAGAACTACGTGGCAGAAAGCCGGTGGATCTTTACCAGCTACAGACGGTTTGAAGAAATGCTATTGGTTGTGTCGGCATGGCGACCACCAGGGAAAGAAGCTCAGTGTGTCAGCCTCTGCTCCTTCAATCCCTCCTGTAAGTCACATCGTTGTGTGATTCATCAGTACGATCGAATACACTTTGAGAGAAACATGATCACTCAGTGAATAATGTTTAAGATTGTGTATTTTTCAATGAACACTTGAACTGATGAAGGCGCTGGCAGCTGACACGGCAGTACAAACTGTAAATGCAAACCATACTACCGTACCAGACACTGACAAACAGGGAGATCTTAGGTGGATAATCATCAGAATATATATGAAACCAGATTCAAATCTCTAAACTAAAAGAAATCAGACATTAATACTACGCTTGTTTACTGAAGATTTAGTCAGCACTGATCCAGGGTTGAAAACAAAAAGTGCATCTTTGGTTTGATGGTAAAAACAAGATTGGATGGAAATGCTACTGACTTGTCGAGGCGTGAAGGATTCAAATCTTGGTGCTTAGCAAATATTTATGTGATTTGCATTTATTATGTTTATTTACATCCAGCTTCTGTGGCGACAGAAGCTGGATGTATTTGAGAGGAAGCCGGTACATCTTCTGCTGTTTGTGGCGACCAGAACAGGTATTTTAAATGAAAACACAATCTTTTTCTAAACCGAACCGAGTCATTTTGTGCCAAGCCCAGCCGGATCATAACCACATCACTGTCACAACATAAAAAAGAAAATGTAACCTAAAATTACATTACAAGTTGCAAAATAAAGAAATCTAGAGTTTCGACATCTGCCACCATTTCTTCGGCCGGTTGGGTCTGGACTCTGAACCAGGGACTGGGTTTGCATCATTGTCTGTGTAAAATATGGACGGAAAATCATTCTGCGGGGGGGCGACTCCACTGGTTTCAAAAAGAAGTCTGCTTGTATATAAGCTTATGAGAAAATGACCCTACTCCTCACTTGATTTATTAGCTCAGTAAACAGTTCATGCTCTCAGTCTGTAGTTTCAATACAACATGATACTGATTCAGTAAACTGTGGGCTCATAATACAGTTGGATATCATTTAGGGCGTGGCTCTTTGTGATTGACACATTGCTTCCACGGTGTGTTCCTGGGTTTTCAGTCAGGTCCAATCAGGATATCTTCTGCAGCTTCACCATCGAGTCCAAATATGGTCCCTGCTGTTTTGGTGCCATGCAGTGAGGGAGCAGCGGGTCGGATTTGAACCCTCAGCCTCTGTACATGGAGCTGTTCTCTACCAACTGAGCTACCTGCGACCTGAACATGGTAACTTCTGGCTGCAAAAAACAAGATGGCAGGTCATCATAGTCATAACGCCAAGCTCAAGGCTTCAAACACGAGTCCACAACCCGGTGGTGGACCTCACTGTAGGTTTGTACTCGGTCTGCTCCCTGAATCCTGTGTCTGGTTGGGTTTAGTTGGTCAATGAAAGATTTATGGATTTGTTGAAATGTTAATGAAGTAAACACAAAGCTTCATGCTTCATGTCACTTTGAGCTTTTTCAGTAAGGAGCCAGGACCACGTTCTTCCTCTCACTTTGACTACATCATCTGATGCCTGAATAAAACCAAACCAGACATTAAACCCACAACATCAGCCCTACTTTAATACATTATGGGACAACAAATAGAACACGTCTACTCTCTGCAGCTCATTATGAGTTTCTGAAAATGGTGTGAAATCTCCTGTCGTTGTGTTTCTCACAAAATGTATTTCCTCTTGCACAGTGTTAATACGTAACGTGGAGGCTTTGCTGCTTTGATCGCGCTCGATTGTTTAGTTTGTCTCCTTTGAGATCCCCAGCTTGATGGCAGCGCAGCGCTGAATCACCGGGGCTTTCCTCTAATCACTGAAGCATAATCAGAGTCAATCATCGTTAGAATAGAAAACTTAGTGTGTGTTGTTGTTGCACTCGTACTGAAATGAGTTTCTCTCGTTGAATCTTTGCACTTTTATAAGCACTGCAGGTTTGTTCTTTGTAGTTTTTCGTGCTATTTATTGTAAGTGTGCGATGGAATAGTACAGCCATTAAAAAGTCATTGTGCAATCCGATATTTCACCTCATGTAAGTTTGATCGGACCTCAGTGAATTACTGGATCAGGCGGATACAGAATATTTGCCATATATGCGGCAAAGACAAAAATTTGGGATTTTGAAGCGACTTACTGTGAAATTGAAAGTTGAAATTGCCTTTCTGCGCTTTTTTCTTCTCTCCCTCTTTTTAAACATGGCTGTACCAATTCTTATGCATTTTAAATGTGTTATGAGAAGCACATTGTGTTTTCTTCATGCATGAAATGTAATATATAGAAGCTGGACTGGCTCTGGCCTTTCTCACACTGAATAAGCCCTAAGACCAGAAATATTTCCTGACAGTGAAGAGAGCACAGCTCCTCCACAGATGTGATGGAGACCGTGGAGAGGAGGCAGAATAGCAATAGAAAGGAGAGAGAGAGGCGACGAGTGCGTGGGAACATCACAACCACATATCAGAAAGAAATTCTGTCTCTCCTCAAATTGACATTACTTATACACCAGTGCTACTTCTGTGGCATAAATGACTTGTTACTGAAGGCTTGTACGCCTCCTCCATCCTGACGTCTCTCTGAAAATGACTCACTCAGAACACAGAGCGTCTTTAGAAACAATCGCACCAGACAAACAGTAAAACCAGCCTCTTTTTGATTGTTCTCCAAAACAAAACAGATCCCCAGGTATCTCGCCTTTCTCTCCCGTGCCCTGAGAGATATTGATAATTAACATTGACTTTGTTTTTATTTGCTTCAAAGAAGCAGAAGTTCTGTTCCGGCCCGGTCCCTTCAGCACCTCCTGTGTACCCGCGGCAGGATCCGCTCGGCTCTGATCAGTGTCACTTTGCTGCTGATGCGTTCCACTTGGGACTCGGCTGCACCCTAATCTAAAGCTGCTTTCATGACACCACGCTGTCAATTAGGTGTATCGAGCTGCTTTTCTCCTCTCCACCTCGGCTGAGTCAGTGGGGTGCTAGAGCCCGTCGCCTCCATCTGGTCTCCATCTGTAATGCGATAGACCGACAGAGGTCTCCTGCTCATGCGGGGGTTAACAGCCCACTGCTTTATACTAACACACACAATCTCTCCATATGCACACCTTAGACTCGTCCTTGTCTTACACACAGTCCGCACACTCTAATGAAACCCGCTCCACCTTTCATCACCGCCTGAAGCTGCTGCATGGTCAGCTGGGTAAGACAAAGTGGAACTGGTGGGATTATACCCGCCGCCACCCGACTTTAACTTAAACGGATAGTTATTCAAATCGACGTATCCTCCAACCGACACTCATGTGCCATGTCTGCCATGTGACGTCTTAATCCGTCCATACTTCAAAGTGACCTAAAAAGAGGAGGGAGCACCTTTACAGTGTGAGGCGAGGCTCTCGCAGCAGTGCAGCTCGCTGCTGTTCTTACACTGTGCTGCACATCGCTTTGACACATCAGCCCTCAAGTGTCCTTTATGAATATTTATTAATGTTCATGATTCAGATCTGTCAACTGTGATTACTCAATATTTATTAATTTCAGCAGACTTGCAGAGGCCTTTTGAAGTACAGAAAGTATTTCCCCTGAACGACGGGCCAGTGCATCAGCTTTTATCCTAAATAAACGCAGCCATATATCAAATCTAAATATATACATTAATACCTGTTTAAAGAGATGTCCTTCGCTGCTGTGAAAAGACAAGGTCATCTTTGTTGAGAGAGCAGCCTGACTGATGTCACGCCTGACTGATGCAGTGCAGGAAATCATTCAGTGTCAGAATAGGCAGCACATCCCTCAGTGAGTACTTCCACTCTGTCCCGGGGCTAATCCGGAAAAGTGTTGCAGAGAACTGAGAGCTCTTCCTCACGAGTACAGTGTGGTCGACTGTGAGTCGTCTCTCTCCTGTGTGATTCAGTCAGTAAACATCATCATGTAACAGGCAGCACGACGGATCTACAGAACAGATGTAACCAGAAGTGTGAGGCTGAGTTCAACATTACACACTGGGTCAGGTTCTTTTGTCTGAAAAGGTTGAAACCTGAATACGACCTCGTGTCAGTCATGATTACACACCGATGTTTAAAGGGTTGTTTGACTATTCAGAGCCACCATAGTGTCATTAAGCAACGTGATGAAGTGTGATGAAAACAGACTGGTCACAGGACAACCAATGACCACGATCTTCACCAGTGTCTGCTCGACAACTCCGTTTTGTCTCACGCTACGTTTTCACAATGAATAGAAAAATGAACACATTGGACTCGGTGTGCAGGCTTCTGATGCCACTCTCATGCCTGCATGGTAAATACCATGTTCCCTGAAATATAGTCAATTAGAAGCTGGGCCTATGATAAGATCTTTAGAGTATGATGTCGCTCCGGGACCATCATTTGTGTTTAGGGGTCGTTATTAAATGACACCAGGCTGTGAAACATTCTCGTCACACCACTGGACATTTTCACCTCGACACCTTGAGACACTTCCAGACATTTCAGCGGCGTCCAAACGGCGTGTTTTTAAGGAGAGCTGCAGGTATCTATCTATTCTTCACAGGAAGTTGGATCTCCATCCGTGAGCGTGGCGACCGAAACAACTGTTTTTAAGCCAAACCATGATCACTCCTGACCCTGAACGAGTCGTTTCTGTGCCTGAACAGCTCAGCGTGGGTGATCGAACAGAAAAATACATTTCAACCTAAAGAAACAGGAAACATCCAGTTGAACTTATCTTCGGTGTTGCAGCAACATTCACTGTGCTGATTGGGTTGTATGTCTTTGTTATTCTAAATCCTGCCAACTAAACTCTCCACATGCACAAGCACCTCATATGTGATCAATGTAAAGCGCTGTAGAACAGAGGTTATATATAGTCTGTACTTTATGTTTGCATTTACCCAAGTCTCTGAAGCACAGACATTAATACTGCATGTGTGCCACAAAGTGATAAGGACAGCAGCACAGGGAGTTCTATCATCATGAAACTGCCTCAGGATCATTTTTAAAAGAGACTTTCAATAACCTGTGGAAATGTGAAATGTGTTTGAAAAGAGGCTTTCTGAACGAGCTGTGACGCGACGTGAGGTAAGCTGGCTCTCCACAAAGGGCACGAGTCATGTCATCATCTCCATCGATACGTCTGCAGAGTGTGAGAAGTGAGTCGACATCGAGTCAAAGTGGAGTGTAAACATGCAGGAGGAGAACAGACGTGAGGTCAGCTTTGCAGCAGCTTTATTAAGTGCATGGTTTCCACTTACCGACACGCTTTCTGCTATCAGGGGGCTTCCCTGCATGCACTGACATGAATTTTTAAAACAGCTTCAACATCACAGAATGAAAACCCGTATAGCCGCTTATAGCCGAGCTGCAGCGGCAGATGAAAACAAAAGCAATCTGATCTGAAGTTTCATTAACTGATTTCACTGCTCATATATAATTTATATCTTTTTATATCACAAGCACGTGTAAGGAGGACGGAGCACTGGTGCGTGTTCTGCCTTCATACGCTGAAGTATTTCAGAGGCAAGAAAGTACACTTTCTGCTACTATCATTCCAAAGAGGTCAAGGAAAAGAAAATCTAATTTGTCACAGCCTTATCACGCCTTATTCAATCTAAAAGCGTACATTAACAGGAACAACTCGCGCCAATCCCACCACAAGACGAATAAAGTGGTCACAGCTCACTTATAAATATCACTGCTGAGAACAAATGAAGTCATGACATGATGCTGACAAATTCATCTGGCCGCTGCTTTTCATAACCATGGAAACATGAGGAAAATTGGATTTTAAACAGCTAAAGAACGCTTCAAGTAGGTCAGTGTTGTGGCAATGCCAAAATCTGGTGTCTATAAAAGCTGAAGAGAGGAATCAAAGGGGTTTGAGTATTAAACTGGCAGCGATGCTAAAGCAGCA
This sequence comes from Lagodon rhomboides, assembly GCA_039737535.1. Classification (NCBI taxonomy): domain Eukaryota; kingdom Metazoa; phylum Chordata; class Actinopteri; order Spariformes; family Sparidae; genus Lagodon; species Lagodon rhomboides. The sequence continues at coordinate 6,497,646 of CM077784.1, read as the reverse complement.
GCAGACTCACTGAGGCACCACCTAAGCCTCTTTCTGAGCCAATAAAAGCCCCGGAGAGATTTATTAAGGGATATTTTCAGCAAAATCTGTCAAAAAGTAAACTTATGAATGCATTTAAATGCAAATATTCTAATTTATTCAGCAATATATACCCCGGCACTGGCATGATGCATGTGACAGAGCTGTGAAAACTGCTGATGATGCTGAGAAGCAGACATACGTCGATATTTATAAGACATTCCCAGTGTCCCTCCCTTCTTATTTCCAGAGGTTTCCCCTCAACCGAAGGAGGATGTGACAGAGACAAACATGCCAAACTGCAGGCCTGTTATCCGGAGCGCTCACGCTGTGCTCGCCGCTCCCCGGCCCCGCTGCCAATCGATGCACTGCGTGGCAGCATGGGCCGGGCCGGGCGGTGCTGTAAGATCTGGAATCAGTGGAGAAGCTGATTCCTATTGATCTGACTAAATCAGTGCAGACAGAAACAACTCATTCATGATTCTGGCGATGTATGGATCCTCCGCTGGGCGCTGACCTACATTAGGATGACAAGCAAACACAGCCTCGGAAGACACGTCTTCAGTCTGTCTTCCTGTTCTCCTCTCTGTCCCAGGCTCACCGGCTGCTACATGAGATTCACCCCCTCCTCCCCCCTCCCCTCCCCCCCCTCCTCCCCCCTCCTCCCCCCACGGTGTGGAAAAGCCATGTTTGTGCTAACTAGATTAATTAAAAAGTGGCTGTAAATGAGAAGTCTTCTCGTGCTATCTCGCAGCTGTGAGGCGCTGCGGTGGTTTCCGCTGCTGAAGACGATTAGTGTTGTGCATCATCACATATTTTTTAGTTGCCCACTGTTGCAATTTTCTGCCGGAGTCATTGCTGCTGCGTTTAGGGGATAATCAGCATTTGTCCTGGAGCGCACACATCCGTCTCTGCCTTTTCTTCTCTCTCTCTCTTTCTCTTTCTAAAGCTTTGTCTGAGAAGAAGTGATACCAGGCTTCTGTCACCCACACAGCTGCTGATGGTCGGGGTCAGAGCCTCCAGCTCGTTCCACACGTACAGTCACGGTATGAACACACCAGCGTCTGGCTGAAGCTCTGAGTGGAACCTGCTCTGACTGAGATGTGCTGCCTCCTGTTGACTTTATTTGCACTTAAGTGTGAGAGCGCAGAAATATGGACCTTGTGACTGCTGTTCCCATGACAATGTGCACGCTGAGGCACCTTTGAATGACACAGAGACCAAATGTGTAGTAACAACTTGCATGGCCGTACTTTATCTACCATTTATAGTGTTTAATATTGTAGCCGGTGTATATAAGGGCCGACAGCAGTTTCAATTCTTACTTCTCTACTTTGGTCTTAGTTTACATCAACTGAATGCGCTAAGCCTGAAATCTTTTATTCAACTCATATCAATCCTCTTTTTATCAACTACATGAAACTGCCACAATAAAATAGTTCCTGTCACTGATTTGGAGAAAGCCGTCCGCCCACATGGATGCAGGAACTCTGAGGGGGCTGCAGCGCCAACAGAAGCCTCTCCTACGAATCTGAGAGAAGGAACGCGTCGATAAAAAAGTTGGTCACGAACCTACTGACAAATAGACTGACCCCTCAGCACCCCCGCTGTGACTGACTGCCTCCCTGCATACCTGTATACCTGTCTCCATCACAAGTCCCTCCACCGCCTCCAGCTCATGCTACAAATGCTAAAATGCTGCAGCTCATCTCTCAAAAGATGTGTCAACATCACAGCTGTTTTGGCCTCTTTGCATTGGTTGCTTTTGTCTTTTACAGTGTCATTTATTTTAAATGACTTTTGAGGCTCTATCAGGTTTATAAAGTAAATCTCTGCTCTCAGGACCAAAGTCACAGCTGAACACTGGAGGTCACTTTGTCGTTCACACTGACAGAATCAGCCTTACTGTTCCTGTTTCTTTATTACTTAGAGGGATTCTGCTGCACATTAGCACTTCTTCTGTGTTTTCTCCCTGTTTTCTTTTCACTCTACATCACCAGGATCCCCGTCTGAGCTGTCGACACCCCAACAGGTCCTTGTTTAATGTAAACAGAGCTGAGAAGTGTCTGCAGCAGCAAACTGAACTGGATGCTTGGGGACATGAAATGAGAGTGAAACTAGCTGCTCGATGCTGCTCTTCAGGAAAAAGAGCTTTAAACGGAGGAAAAGAACAACAATGGAACAATCGGCCTTAAATCCAAAGTGTTTCTAAAGGGTCACTATAGATTAAAGTCACTGCTGGAAACAAGTGACGTAAACTATTTCAGTGTTGAGAAAAGTCGTTTTAGAGTTTATAATTAGAACTCAGCGTGCAGAAAATCATCAGCGGAGCTTCAGGTTGATTCACAGTCCATTCACAGTTCTGACCCGGTGGACACCGTCGGCTTCACTTCTTCCCATCATTCAGCGCCGTCAGCGGCTGCAGACCAGCAGCGCTGACCTCAATCATAACAAGCGTTTGCACTAACCCGCCACTCTTTGACTCGCTGATCTCCAGCAGTCGCCTTGGGAGCAAATGAGTCTGACACCAGCATGAGCAGACGGTTTGTCCCAGAAACTCCTGACATCTCCGGCTGCTGTCACATGAGCCTGTCTGATGACTGAAAGCAAAACTCTGTCTATTTTTGCAGCTCTATTTACCACAACCTCTAATCATTGAGTCAAACCATCATTCACTCTCAGATTCCTTTCTAGACACTTTTCCTTTAACAGCGAGTTCCACCCAGAAGGATGTTTGAGATTAGTGTCTTATTTGGTGCTTTTTATGTGCGTCTGAACAAAAGATTGATTCACTGAATTCCTCAGTCTGAGTGAAACAAAGTATGTAGCCAGCAGAAACACAAGCAGCACACAGTGGAATGCTAATGTGTAGTAAAACCTTCTGACTCACTGAGCAACAAACTTTACTTCATCCAGGTCTCTCTGTCATTTTTATAACATCCTCTGAAAACAACTTGCAGTTTAATTTCCTCCCTCATTCGTCAGTACATTATTTGTATTACTTCTCACACGCTGGTTTGACCACGTTTAACTCGGCAGGTTCCAGAGGCAGCAGATAATTGGCACTTTCCCACCTGGAGAGCAAGGTGTTACTGTAGTCGCAATTACTGCTGCTGACAAAATGCTGGCTTGACTCCCATGTTAGGTTAATTGTGAATGCAGCCATTGGTGTTTTTCTGAATCAACACTAATTATTCATTAAGGAATCAACTGGTTGAGTGTTACACCTTCTGCTCTCAGTTTACCAGCCGCAGAGACAAACAGCATCCTGACCTCTTCTACCACATTTGGTTTTTCCTCCACCTCCTGCTGCTCTCGGGACAGCACAGCTCCACTGATGGGCAGTTTGCTGCCCACCGCGACGGAGCAGCGTGATGCCAAGCTCGGAGGAAAAAACAGAGCAAGGAGTTCTGTCTTCAATCCTAAAACCCAAGAACCAATCTGACCTGACACCGTTTTGCAGGGAGACAGTTCATCTCGCCTGCAATTTCTCCTTTCATTCATCCAGTCTGAGTTAACTCCATCGATGGAGAATAGAATAGATTTAAACCAACACACCGGTGGCACAGCAGAGATAAACAGAAGACGCTGCTGATTTTATCAGTTTTCTTTTGTATTTCAGCCCAGTCGCCAAAATAAAATGGCGCCATTGTACGTTTCCAGTCCTTTCTCACTCCCAGTGCATTCATTACACCAGCCGGGTCAGTGGCCCCACACTTCTACCTCTGACGCTGTTGGTACCGCTGTAGCATCACCGTCAGAGCGGGCCTCTGGTGCGGTCGTAAACAGGACAAGAACAGGGGGAACAGGGAGAAGTCGGGTGGGTCGTTCAACAGACTCTCCCTCCAGAGACAGGATTTGAGATCAAGAGACAAGAGCGATTTGCTTTTAAGTTACGTTATGTAAGTGAATTAATGACCTATGTAATTTAGGTTATGTGAGTGATGTAGTTACATCTCTTATGTTACAAGAACAAAGAAGTTATTCTAGTCCAAAGTAAGATCTTTTCCTAAACCTAACCAAAGTGTGACTGTGTTAATAACAAAAGTCCAGAACTCATATGTGATAATATCTGAAGTGCTTGTCAGCGAACATTATTTTGAAAGTCTAACCAGGTGTTATTGCTAACTTGACCCCAGAGCCTTTATTTTGAAATCATCACACATCATAGCTGCATGTATATGAGCTGACGTACGAGCAGTTTCTGCAAAACACAATTATGTCCATGTTGACATTTGCAGAAAGCGTGGTGGCATCTCACGTTCACATGATGTGCTCATTAGACCCGCTCACACCGGGAGGTGGAGGGGCAGTGGTGGTGTTACTGCCGGCCTGCTGTGGATGTGACAGCAGCTCAGCTAAGATACAAGCGTTTCAGCGCCACACTGTGAGCCTACAGACATTAAATATTTCATATGAGTACAAGTTGTACAGTATATTTGCAGACTGATATGTGTAGGCTGCTTCTGTCTGTCACATGTGCTGCTGCAGCGTCTTCTCACGCAGCATGTGGAGGCTTATTTCTGCTCCACCTTCACAGCGTAATTGTGTGAATTTGACAGCGCTGAGTCGACACTGTTGAGGTTTATTTAAGTCAACATATATATTACCAGAAGAAGACTGTGTGTGTGTGTGTGTGTGTGTGTGTGTGTGTGTGTGTGTGTGTGTGTGTGTGGTTTGTCACTTTCTAATCTAGTTGTCAGTTTGTATCTGCACATAACAACTTCCTGTACATTTAGTGCACTTGGCAGTTAAACTGATTCTGTTCGAGCTGTTTAACTACAGAATGGATGTTTCTGGTTCTAAACGCTCGTTGCCAACGTGGTGTTATGATGTTATTCATGTTCGCTCTGCATTGCACAGATTATCAGTCAGTTCAACAGTCAGGTTTGTACCCTGCTGTGATGTCTTCGTCCTGACATTTGCCTGTCTCGGTTTCTCTGAGTGACACTCAGACGGTTTTCTCTTGCTGCCTGTGGAAGGAGACTGAACTTCATGCATGCCAAAAACTGTCTAACGATATACATATATAACTATATAATAATACTGCAGTACAGGTCGCACGTCCTGGAGGATTCTATAGCACTGTTTCTAATGCATTTCTATAATATAACACAGGAGGTGGAGGGTACGTTGCTGTGATATTTCAGGAAGTATTATTAGTCTTGCAGTACAGCCCCTGGCCACATGGGGCAACATTCAGCACAGCGGTGCAGAGCAGAACTTTTAAGCGAGGAAGAAGATTCTCTTGGACTTTACCATAAAAACGTACACTGAGATCTGGACAGAGTTCTGGAGGAGGAGCCTGTTCCTTCCTATGAAAGCTGCTCAGTGGTGCCTGAAGTCAAAAAACACTTCCTGGGTATGAAAATACTGCAGTGTTGTGCTAACTTCTGATTTAGCGCCCGGCTAACTGGAGTGGGGATAAAATGAAAAATAGTATCCGCTGTTTTAAGGTGCTTCATTCACAATGTCAGCTTATGGGAAAAGTGCATCATGTGACTTAGATTAGATTTAACCAGATATATTAAGGCTGAAGCCAAACACCCAGGACAACACTGGACTCTGCAGCCTGTCTGACAGTGGCCAAACGGTGTAATTACAGCATCATGTGCAGAAGTCTTCAGTGTGCTCGCTCTGTGGGCTGCACAGTGTGGAGGCCATGCAGCAGTTGTAGAGTGTCGTTGTCATGCTCCACTGAGCGGCTTTCATTAGAATGAATGGAGCCCCAATGCTGTGTCCAGACGTTTCCTTAGATGATCCATGGCTGGAAGAGTTGTTTTCAATATGGCTCATATATCGCTGATTACATTTTAATTATTATTATTGATATATGATAATATACAGTACAAATAGGAAAAATAGGAAGTTCTCACATTTGAGGGGCAGGAAGCAGCATTTTTTGTGTCTTTTCCTGGCTTTGTCTGCACATTTTGTCCTTATTGCTTGTCTTTTTGCTTTTTATCACAAATATTATGTCTGGTGGAAAAGTAAGTGTCAACTTTACTTCTCCCAAAGAAGATTGATCTCTGTGCAATACAAAACAAGCAGAAAATGAACGAGTATTATTTTCTTGCATGATGTACCCGCTGAGCACGTAGATGAGCACCAGACCAGTTTGTAATACACAAGGCCACAATCTGAGCCTGAGATTTAGGTTGTTCTCAGGCTGTAAAATACAAACATATGATCCCCCTTTGTTGCATACCTCTCCAGTAAAAGGTGAATGTAAAAATGTGTAAAAGACAAAAACCCAAATTTGTTTCTGCCGACATCAAATTAAAACACTGAACCTTAAAAAACAGCCAATCATGAAACCTGTTGCTGCGTAGTGCACAACTTGCTATTTATATGAGCACATTAGCACGTAACGTCACAAGACAATTTAATTTTCCCTCCTCAGAAGTTATGTGAGAACTTGAGCTTGTGGAGTTGGGATTGACGCTGATATAAATAATCTATATGATGATAATCTGTGAAAGTGACAGCTGTGGTTGATGAGAGCCCCGACGGTGCCCCTCTTTAAGAACTTCTATTTGCAGACTGCCAACCTGTACGTATTTTTAGTTCATCACAAACAAGAAGCTGCAGCAGCATGCCAACTGACGAGGATTTGATCTTTCTCGTCCTTCCTCCTCACTCCGGCTGGAAGTTTCCTCAAGTGTGTGTGTGTGTGTGTGTGTGTGTGTGTGTGTGTGTGTGTGTGTGTGTGTGTGTGTGTGTGTGTGTGTATGTAAAGTTTAATTAAATAACCGGAGGAATGGGTATTTTTTTAATGTCCTGTAAAGATATTTGTTTTTTGGTTTTCAGGTGTAAGGTAGAACTCAGCAGCTTTCTCCCAGGCTGACAGGTCTGCACCTGCTGTGTCACTTTGTCTACAGAATATAAAGGGCATGTTCAACGCCGACGAAGTCACCTTCTTAAAAGTCTCATTTTCGCACTTGATGTGCAAAACCTGTCTTTGGATGAACCAGCCGACATGCTCAGCAGCTGGTAAATTGGTACTGAGATTGTTGAGACACTGAGGTTTGACATCAGCCGTCAGCTGCTCCTGCGACTCGGCGCTGTTATTTTCAAAGGCAGAATTTATATTGGAAGAGCGCCGCTGCTCTCACCTGGAGGATCATAATGTGATTGGCTTCTCAACAGGAGAAGGCTCGTTGTGGTCATGCGGTCATTATTATTCCCCAGCAGCACACACACACACACACACACACACACACACACGAGTGCGCTAATAACCAGCGCTGCAGCCCCTCTGACAGCGGTTTATAGCTGACAGAAGATGTAGAGGTGAAGAGGTCACTTATACCCCAGGGGAGATTGCATCTTGGCAGCTAGATTGCATTTCATAGTTCAGAGCCTCATCTCATTCCATTACCAACAAGACCAGCAGTATGAAAAATAAAAGTGACCACAGAAACCAGTCCCCCTCAAAACTCTGGGACAAGTTGGAAGGTTTGCACAAAGGGGGTCTGCAGCAGAGGAAACGCAGATGAAGCACAGATTGAGATCTTTGAATGTGAAGCGCACTGTGGTACATGACAGGCTTCACAGGGGGAATGAAAGTGATCTGCTGTGGGGCTATCGGAGCAGGATTGACAGCAGCAGACAGACACCGAGGCTCAAACATCCCCGCGGCAAACAGATACGATCGGCCAGATCGAGCCGATTGACAGCAGATGCTTTGATGGGCTGAGAGGAGGGTGAGCAGAGGTAGAAGAAGAATTCCAGCACGACGGTAACACTGTGATTAACTAGTGTGCACACAATGAAGCTGAGAATATGCCGAAGCTTAACACAGCAAACAATGCAGCGTACACCCACACTTCAAGTACTGCATGGGCAACAGAAAAGACTGTCCTCACCCACACAGTGGGCTTTGTACACATGATCTAAATGCATGATCTGTCTCTCACACACTCCCCCTCCTCACTCCCCCCTCCCCCCTCCTCTCACATCACACACAGAACAGAGCTCCCTCTAAGCAAGCCAAGAAAAATATATGACTAACAGAGAAAAAAAAGATTCAAGACAGCAAAACATCACTTTAGGCTAAATAAACATCCCCTCAAACTCTCTCTCTCACACACACACACACACACACACTCTGAGAGAGAGAAAAAATAAAATATTGAAGATGAAGCACTCACCCAGAAAAGGAGGTTGAAGAAGACCATTCCATATCGCAGGGCCATCATGCAACCCTCGGCCATCCTGCAGCGCCGCAGTTCTAGGAGGAATATGAAGGAGAGGTCCAGGTAAAACACCACATACTTCTTCCCCTGGGCGTAGCGCCCCTTGGACGTCTGCGGCCCCTTTGTCGTGTGGAAGCCGAACGCAAACGGCGGCCGCTTGTACTCAAACTCCCCGCTGAAGCGGTGAAACCCAGAAGTGAAGGGCGGCGTGTCGGGTTTGCTGTCCAGAGATGGACTGCGCCGGTACGGAGTCTCATCTGTGCTGGAGCGTCTCATTATGAAGCCTTTATGAGTCTTTAATAGTCACTCTGTGTACTTCAGGTCTGAGCAAAGTCCCCAAGTTATTCCACCAAGGGCTGTAAGATGGATTTCAGCAGTTTCAACCTGTCCCCCGTTCAGCTCCAAATAATTATGTCCCCTATCAAACCCTGGAAGGGCTGATTTAATTGTGCCCCAAAGTGTGATCACACCTGATCTGACTTAATCTGGTGAGGAGAACGTGCTGCCATTCACTTGACCGAAGTTCTTCTCTTTAATCCTGTAGTGCCTCTAATTTCAGCAGGAGACTTTGCCTAATCCTGCTGCAACACCTGTGTAATTCTGTGTATTCAGGACATAATCCCAACACACACACACACACCTGCACACCCCTGTTTCCCTCTCTGTAATCGCTCAAACGCAGGTGTCATACTCTGAGAGATAAGCTGGTTTGCAGTTTCATCTCGTAACAGTTCAATCAAGGAAAACGACTGAGGGGATTCGACTCGACCGCTCCAGCTGCTCGGGGCTGACGATACGATCCAGAAACGTCCTACCTGGTCTCATGAGAGATTCCCGAGCAGGTGCTCCCGGCTGGGAGGTAATGGCACCCCTGCTTCAGCCAATCAACTTACTCAGAAACAGATCACACATCCGCTGAGGATGAAATGCAGCGCTGTGGTCTGAGTGGTGGATGAGTGTTCAGCATGTGGTTGTGGCTGTCAATGTGCTTCTGCTGACATGCATTAAAAGAGCCAAACGAGACGAGGAGATGAGAGGGAGGGGTGGTGTTAGGAATGTGAGGAGAAGAAGCATGAAGGGATGAGAAACGCGTGTGAGTGGACCATTCTTTGGCTTCTTGAAGTGATGTCCCCTTTGAATTCCTGCCTCCTCTAACTTGTGTCTTTAGTCTCTGAACAGTGTCCGGGCTGACTCTGCCTCGCTCAGCAGCCTGCTCTTCACACATTCAGCGATTAGCCCTCTTTAACTCCCCCTTATTCTCTCCCCGCACCTCACTCTGAGCCCCTCTCTGCGCTCCCCCTTCTGTGCTGACGCCGGTTAATTAATTTCCAGACTCTCATCAGTGAAGCAAAGTGTGCGCTGTCCCCTCTTCTCGTGTCTCTCCCTCCTCCGCTACAGCATCTCTATCCTCTTCTCTAGGTGGGCAGGGAGATCAAGGTGTCCGCCGGGGTCATGGCCGAGCAGCGGCAGAAGAAAGAGCAAGAAGGAGAGACGAGCAGGGAGAAGAGAAAGACAGTTCCCTCAGAGAAGAAAAGAAAGACTGCAGTGTGTGAGCGGTAGTCCAGTGTGGCTGCCTGAAGCTCCCTCCCTCTTCCTCACATGCTCCCGTTCTCTTCCTCCCTCCCCCTTTTCTTTCCTCCCTTCTCTCACAAGCTCTGATGCTCTCTCATCCGCACGCACGTCTCAAACACCCCAACCCTCCACAGGAACTGTCCCCAAAACCTGGCAGCGCGAAAGGCAGGGGCAGTCCTTCATATCCTGGCCCCGCCCCACAAGGGAGCTCGACCAATCGGTGACTCGCAGCCCCATCCTCCCTCATGCACACGCCGATCGTGCACTACCATCTCCCAGATAACACACACACATGAACACACACACACAACATGTGAGCGCACACAAAACCTGGTGTGCTGTTAACATACCAGCGCTGAGAAGCCTGCTGAACTACTGCCTCCTCCTCTCCTCCTCTCCTCTCCTCTCCTCCTCTTCTCTACTCCTCCTCCTCCTCTCCTCCTCCTCCTCCTCCTCTCCTCCTCCTCCTCCTCTCTCCTCCTCTCCTCTCCCCTCTCCTCTCCTCTCTTCTCCTTTGCTCTCCTCTCTCCTCTCCTCTCTTCCTCTCTCCTCTCCTCTCCTCTCCTCCTCTCCTCTCCTCTCTTCCTCTCTCCTCTCATCTCCTCTCCTCCTCTCCTCTCTCCTCTCCTCTCCTCTCCTCTCCTCTCCTCTCCCCTCTCTTTCTCTCTCCTCCTCTCCTCTCTCCTCACTTTCTCCTCCTCCTCCTCTCCTCCTCTCCTCTCTCCTATCTCCTCTTCCTCCTCTCCTCTCTCCTCTCTTCCTCTCTCCTCCTCTCCTCTCTCCTCTCTTTCTCCTCCTCCTCCTCTCCTCCTCTCCTCTCTCCTATCTCCTCCTCCTCTCCTCTCTTCCTCCTCTCTCCTCTCCTCCTCCTCCTCTCTTCCTCTCTCCTCCTCTCCTCTCTCCTCCTCCTCTCCTCCTCCTCCTCTCTCCCCTCCTCCTCTCCTCTCCTCCTCTCCTCTCTTCCTCTCTCCTCCTCCTCTCCTCTCCTCCTCCTCTCTTCCTCCTCCTCTCTCCTCTCCTCTCTCCTCTCCTCCCCTCTCCTCCTCTCCTCTCTCCTCATCCTCTCCTCCTCCTCCTCTCTCCCCTCCTCCTCTCCTCTCCTCCTCTCCTCTCTTCCTCTCTCCTCCTCCTCTCCTCTCCTCTTCCTCTCTTCCTCCTCCTCTCTCCTCTCCTCTCCTCCCTCCTCTCCTCTCTCTCCTCTCCTCCTCTCCTCTCCTCTCTCCTCTCCTCCCCTCTCCTACTCTCTTCTCTCCTCTCCTCTCTCCTCTCCTCCCCTCCTCTCCTCTCTCCTCTCCTCTCTCCTCCTCCTCTCTCATCCTCCTCCTCCTCTCCTCTCCTCCTCTCTCCTCTCCTCTCCTGTCTCTCCTCTCCTCCTCCTCTCCTCTCCTCTCCCCTCCCCTCCTCTCCTCTCCTCTCCTCCTCTCTCCTCTCCTGTCTCTCCTCTCCTCCTCCTCTCCTCTCCTCTCCTCTCTCCTCCTCCTCTCTCATCCTCCTCCTCCTCTCCTCTTCCTCTCTCCTCTCCTCTCCTGTCTCTCCTCTCCTCCCTCCTCTCCTCTCTCCTCTCCTCTCTCCTCCTCCTCTCTCATCCTCCTCCTCCTCTCCTCTCCTCCTCTCTCCTCTCCTCTCCTGTCTCTCCTCTCCTCCTCCTCTCCTCTCCTCTCCCCTCCCCTCCTCTCCTCTCCTCTCCTCTCCTCCTCTCTCCTCTCCTCTCCTGTCTCTCCTCTCCTCCTCCTCTCCTCTCCTCTCCTCTCCTCTCTCCTCCTCCTCTCACATCCTCCTCCTCCTCTCCTGTCTCTCCTCTCCTCTCCTCCTCCTCCTCTCCTCTCCTCCTCCTCCTCCTCCTCCTGCCTGGAACTCATTCCACATGCAGCGGTGGTTCTCTCCTGCTCTCCTCACGCTTGGCTTCAGTCATGTCCTCCCCTCTCTCTCTCTCTCCCCTCCCTCTCTCCCTCCGGACCTTGACTCGGGTCACACAGTTCCCATGTAGTCGTCCTTGGCACAGATCTCCACACAGAAACGCTTCACCTGAACTGTGTCTTTGTATGAACGAGGTGGGAAGCGTACGCTGCCGCTGACAGTTACACAAAATATCTGCATGCTCTCCACAACCTGGTAACCATCTGGGTCAGTGGCTTGATGAGTCCGCGGGGACGTGACTGACTTTATTCATGGCTGCATCAAGTATTTAATGGATTTTGTTTTTGCCTCCTGTGTGTATTTTTGTCAGACTGCGGAGGCGGCGGCCGAGGAGAGTGAATGTGACTTACTGACTGACGTCCTGTACGCACAACTGTTGGGCTGATGTTGTTTCTCCACAAACATTACTGGGAATAACTGGGCGATATCAAAAAGTTAAAGGGTCCGTTCAAACAAAAATGAGGATTCAGTCATGATCTACTCAACCCCACGCTGACTGAAAGTCGGGTGAAGTTCTGTAAGCCACAAAACATTTTTGGAGCTTCACAGCAGAACAGTGTGGCAGCATTCTGCTAAACAGCTGAAGTATAGACGGGGTATAAAACATAACATGGCTCTATACGGTTCATCCGGTGTAATCCAAGACGACAGAGGCCCCGACATACCAAATGGTTTCGTAAAAAAAAGATGCTATTTTCACCCTTTTTAAAGCTAAAGTCTTGAAAGTGTTAGCAGCTCTTGGGTTCTCAAGCTCAACCAAGAGGGTGTAAATAATGGAGCCATTTAATATTTTGTTCTTTTCAGTTGTTTTATACAATTTTAAAATAAGTCCCCAGCTACTTCACTTGTTTAGCAGAGTGCTGCAGCACTGTTTGGCTGTGAAACTGTAGAAATGTTTGGTGGAACATTGAAACTTCACTCGGCATGATGGTGAGTAGATAATGACTGAATAGAGTTTGGACTTGAAACAGGTATTTATCCATCCGTCATGGCTAGGGTCGTTTCTGTTCTACTACATGAACGAGTATCTTCGGCACTGTCAGCCTCTACGTGATTTCTACAAGGTTAAACAACAGCAATTAGCAGCAACACAGGAGCGACTAGCAATGGAAAAAATGGAAAAGGTTGACATTTAATGTTTTTTCTACTTTGGAAAACTGTGTGTGGAAGTTGAACAGTGATCACGTAACGTGTTGTAAAGACTCAAACGGTGGTCGCCTTGTTGGTCTCTAATAATGCAGCCTACCTCTCGTCCACCTCCTGATGTGAAAGTCAGCTGAGAAGCATATCATGAATGTGACATTCATGTCAATCTGACGTATCTGGGATTTACAGAATGGTTAACAGCTCACATTACATCCTGGTGACTGGGCTGTAGTGCCACAAGGCTCAATTCTAGGACCACTCAAATCATTTTTTTCTCACTTGGGGATGTGTTTGTATATTTTTATTATTAGCAATTTGCTAAAACCTTTGCTACATGAAATCTCTTTCTCCTTTATATCAGGTTAAGTACCTTTGTACATCGTCTCTGTAGTTAACAGCAACACACTGGCAAAAAGCACGTTTCCACTGGCCATGCTTCCATGCTTCGTGCTTCTGTACCATAAATGTATCCAAATTTAAAGAAACTTTGCAAAAGAAGATGCAGATTAGCACCTTTTTCATCCACTGCACTGCGAATATGAGTCATCAAGATAAGCTGCTGGTGCTGCTGGTTCTCCAGTTATTATTTTGTAAATAATGTGCTTGTGTCAAGTTTTACTTTCCACTTCCTGCCTTTGTCTTTTTCCTGCTCACCTGTGTTGCCTTAGTTAATCAGCCCGTATGTATTTAAGTTTGTGTTTTTTGTCTTCCACTTCCTGTTGGTCTGTCTGCCTCTCATGACTTCCTGTGTCTGTTCTTCAGGGGCTTTCTGATTTGTTCTTGGTTTTTGTTTAGCTCTTTAGTTTTCTTGGATTCTCCTTGCCTTCCTTTTTGTCGCCTGCCATTTATGTGCTTGCATTGTGGATTTCTGATTTTGGGACTTTAGCTCTGTTGTTCCAGGGTGAGGTGTGGGCAGAGGTGAGGTACCTGCCTGCCTCTGTGTCCTGCGTTTGTTCTGTAGCCATAACAATAAAACTACTGCAGAAGAGGAGGGCGCAGACAGATCACCAAGAGCACAGGTCAGACTTCACCCAAACAAATAGTTACGTAAAAGTCTTAATCTAGCTGATAGTGAAAAAGCACATTTCTGGCAATAACTGTATTTAATGATAGAAAGTCAGTAAAAGTAAATTATACGACCCAGGCTGATAATTCAATCTATTCTATCAAAAGCCCAACTGTAGACACAAGCTCCAGCTGATCCACACTGCAGCGACGTGCCTGTGACATTTACCCAGAAAGTAGAAGAACTGAGGAATCCTGTTCATCACAAAGGTAAACAAAGCTTTCTGTCCTCATACTGAGCTCGTTCATACGTGGCCTGTATGACTCTCAGTACACGGGAATAATATATGTCGAGTGTGATCCATCTCACTTATGTGTCAAGCACGTTAGTAACTGGCACAATCTTCTGTCACTTTAATGAAACACAAAGTGGGATGAAGCAGGAAACTCATTAGTGTCTTTCGTTAACACACTGTGACATGTTAGCGCTCCACGTCCATGACATCACTTAACCCAACACATCCACCGCCACACACACAACAGAGGACACGTCTACCCACGTCTACCTACACACACACACACACACTGACGCAGACACACACACACACACAGTAAACGTGCGGCGGCCCCCGGGGGCCGGCGTGTCTTTGATGTGCTCATCATGTACAAACACAGAGAAGAGAAAGGAGGTTCTGGCTGCGGCGAGGAAACATGATGATGAAATGATTCTCCAGCTACACTGAAGGTTTATAAATAAGAGCACATATTAAATCTCTTCATGGATCGCTGCGATGTGAAAAAAGGTCGGTGCTTAGTCAGACACACAAAGTGCGGCGTGCTGCTGCACTCTGGTCTCCGTGCAGCCATAAAGGGCCAGCAGTCTGGCTTGGTTTCCCTTGTTTAGAGCTGGAATATGAGTCTCCTCTGAATATCGCCACTAAATGACAAAACAGGCAACAAGGATAACTGCAGTGCGCACACAGCAGCATTATGAGCATGTGAAATGAGAATGGCTTTCCACAAGACTGGCAAATTATTCAGAGCTGTGTGTCTGGTTGAGTTTTAGCTCATGCTACCCACAAAATCTTTTCTCTTCACGCCTGTAATGTGGGGCTGTTTGGGGAAAAATACATTTTCAGACTTAATGTTCCTCTTTTTAGGCGACCTGTTTTATCCTTGGATATAATTAGAAGGTTATAAATCAAGGTTACAGCTTAACGATTCAATTAAGCGTTGGTTATGTGAATTCATAATGATACAGAAGCCAAGAGCAGCCTGGGCTCCTAATGACATCTTATCTCAACATCTGAATGGTCCTGTTATATTGAGATAAACAGTTTCTCTTGATCACAACTCAATGCTTTTCTTTACCAAGGTCACAAAGTATATGTCTCATACTGACACTATTTGTATTAAAGATATTAATAGAGTCAGTGGTGTCTCTGTCTCAGCCACTCTGCCCTCCATCACTTGTGTAACTTCAGTGAGAGCGTGGGATCACAGCGTTACATACGTGTTTACTTCAACACAGGGACGGACTGGACCCTTTTTTCAAGTCTGGATACTCCCAAGAATCCAGGCCACCAGAAGTGTTGCAGCAATGCGCGTGGCGAAAAATTGGTGTTTTTCCACCCCAAAAAAGACAATTTTACGCAGTTTTTACAGTTATGCGATAGCAATTACAACACTATTAAACTGACAGCCAGACAACAACACTCTATTGTACACAACCATGATGTCAGCTCCACACAGTCCTCCATAACGGTACTTTTTTCTTCTCTAAAGTCTTTTCTTCTCTAATCTCTTCTCTACCCTCACACATTTTCCTTTTGTCCTATATTATTTATATAATATGCAGAATTTGTCATACAATAGCTAAGAATACCATATATGCAAAGAATACCAATATTCAATGTAAAACTGAAATATGTAGGTCAACAGCAACTTCAACTTATTTCAGTAACATTAAATATTGGAGTTTAGACAGATTACAGATAGCCATGAAGGATGTTATTGTTGCACTTGCAGTTAGAAGAAAACAAAGGCCATCAACTGTGTGCTCATCATGGTATTATCATGGGCGCTCTATTTCCCAAGAAATGTGTATTATGTGTATATATGTGAAATATAATGTGATATATTTACACAACATTTTTAAGTTTTCAGTATCAGCGTTATAAATCCACTGTGTGTAATTTCTAGTGCAGCTGACAAAGCAACAACACATTTATCAGACCTCGACACGTCACTGTAGTGGTGATAACACATTAATAACCTGAATGATGTCATAACAATGTAAACAAATGTAAACATGTGTGTGACGCTGTGATGCGACCCTCTCACTGAGGAGACACAGAGCAGAAACAAGTGATGGAGACACCGTTCACCTGGTGACGAGACACTCGAACCATCAGCTAAGGTAATGTTGCTTCATGGCACCTTGAAGCGTCTCACCACCACCTTCACATTGTGCTTCACTGCACAACAATCCATTCTGTGGCCATGATTAATGTGCAGACCAACGTATCACATCGGGTTTAATCATCAGAATCTGAGTATTTGCCAGGCTCAGGTTCTGTCAAGATATCACTCCACAAACAGCCACAGCTGTGTGTGAGGCTGATGAGCCGACGGAAAGCACATTTCACAACAGCATGACAGCGAGGATGATTTAGGAAACAGAGCCACGAGGATTAATAAAAACAGCTCTGTTGGGAAATAAACATGTTTTACCCAACCAGGCCGACTCATGAGGCATTTAAGATCCGCTTCACTGACAAAATAGAGATGAATGGACAATAAAACTAAAACAGATGTCTCAAAATATGACAGAGTGGAAACTGGAAACAGCATTGTATTCATAAGAAAGGAAAATACAACAGAAACAGATAATGTAAGAGTCTCCTCGTAGAAATCGGAATATGATCAAATATTTCATCTCTTATTAGTCTCTCTGTACATTCAAAACCCAGCGGGACGATGTTTTTGTATGTTATTAATCATTTATATAGTAGAAAACAGATATCATTCTGACGCACAATGGCAACATAACAGTGAAGTGAATTCGTGGGTGGATGTACGATGTTCAGGACCAGAACCGCGACCTCGACTGTGTCTAAATTTAGCACATTCAGAAAATGTGGCCTCGTGTACCTGACAACAGTGGCTGTACAGCAGTGGTGCTGCAGGAACATACTGCTGCTGGCACAGTAAAGAGGGAGAAGTGTGAGGCGGTCTCACAGCTTTAACAGCAGAACCGTGTACATAAATATCATGATTTGTCTTTTGCTTACTTTCAATAAGTAAAGTGAAGCTGTGACACAGAGAGCGATGATGAATATGAGCTCTGACAGCAGTGGCAAAGTGTAAGACACAGTGATAAACTGGGAGGTCTGATGGGACGGCACGAGAGGACACAACGTCTCCAAAGTCAAGTCAGCAACAAACAACAGCATCCGTCACTGCAGCAAACGGCCCAGAACAACAAGCGTGTGCGAGTCAAAGCCCTCTAGTGGTCGTATTAATGATGACGGACCAAAGGAGGAAGTCAGGTTACAATATGTTGAGTTTAACTGCCACAAGGGGGAGACAAAAGTCCCTCACTCCAGCTTGAACTGTGACCATAGTTGTTCCATCACCCCAACCTCTGAACTTAAAGGTCATATCAGTCGTTATTATTGAACAAATCATTTGTTAAAAATAAAACTCTCCCCAGGAATGAGGGCAGAAAAGTGCTGACTGTCAATCAATCATTTTAATGAATGTTTTGTTGATCTCTGTGTACAAATTCTGATGGTTGGTTCCAGCTTCAGAAGTGTAACGCCGTTGGTATCATGTGGCATCTGTGTTCATCAACACCTAGAGTCTTGATAGTTGACAGTTGCTGGAAAAAAAAGGTAAAACATGCAGATTTCTGCAGTACGTGCTCAGCATACTGCACTGCCCAAACATTAGCTCGCTAGCTAACCTCAAACTGGCAACACCCTGAAGGAGCAGATGGTTTGAACCACAGCGGTGTTTCAACATGAGTGCAGTGGTCGGGGAAAGTTATCAATAACACCTTTAACAAAGTAGTTGTAGTAGTAAACCACCGTCTCTCCCGACATCTAACCAAACCACTAACGGAGCTTCGGCACATGGGTTGGCAGCATGTACCTTCACACAGCTCTGTGTTAAAGATCACCATGTCACAGCACGAACACTCTGGGGCTTATAATTATCATATTAAAAAATATTAAGACACCAACAAGTTTCAGACCGAGTGCCAGCATCGCTCATCCGACATGCAGAAAACTCTCATGGTTCAGGCGTCACTGAGTGATTAGACATCTTTATCCTTTTCTTTCTCTTTTCTTTTTAAATATATTTTTTAAATGCATCAAAATAGACAATAAGGCAATTTAGGAATTAGTTTAATCTCAATAGGAAGGCAGGATCTGACGCAATGAAGCGCTTCATACAGACGGATTTAATATACTTAAAGGGCACTTTATAGGTCTGGAGAAGAAATGTAATATTTATAATACTAACGAGGTAATATTACAATAACATCCCATAAGTGAATGAACAAGCTGTTGTCAGAAGAAGATAAGGTCCCATAACACTGTTAGAAGATAGAAAGGTGGCAGGGTCCGCCACATATCAACAGAGTCAAACAGTATAAGTTGTGTTTGTTCAGTTTATTCAGTCATGAAAACAAAGACAGTTTGTTATTTTCAGTCAAGATTTTTCTCGTCTGAGAATTTCTTCCCCAAAACTACGTAGTGCTTTCAGTGTTTCAAACTTTTCCGTATGTGCAGTAAAAACTCCCGGCTCATTAAAGCAGGAGAACTAAAAGATGTAGCTGTAAACTCTCGGTGGAGACTGGAGACAGAGCTCACGTAGAGCTGCCGCGTCGGGCCACAGATACTTGACTTTTATTCAAATACTCCTCGTGTGGGCAGTAATAAGTAGAGCGCTGCCCACAGAAACACCCTGAAACTGTTAACAGATGGCTAAAATTGTGAATTAAACATGAATTAAAAAATTAAAACACACATTAACCGTCATGAATGAATAATAAGAACCCACAAAGCCCAAGAGTGAAAAATAAATGAGTCACACCTTTGTCACCATGAGTCGAGTGTGTTGCCTTAATACCTCTGTGCAGTATGATTTGGCATTAATTACTGCGGTTAACTAAAAGATTTAATTAATGTATTAATTCAACAAGGGGATTTTACATGAGGGGACACAAAACAATTAAGTCACCATGAAAGGCATGCGAGCCAGCCGATTGTTCGATGTGTTTGTGGATGAGCCCGTTGATGTCTGCAGTTGTGTAACCCGACACGCTGAAATGTAATTACGCTGTACGGCACGCTCCGAGCAAAACAACATTCTGCATATGCAAAGAGTTGAAATGTGGGCGGCGGTAAAGAGTGGATTTATACGCCTACCTGCATTCATTGTGTGAAGAAGGAAATAGAAATGAAGACAGTGTTTTGTATTCCCGCGCAGCAGCACAGATGGATATTAAAACGACCCTGCTGTTGGCTCGAAGCTGCTTAGTTTCTGTGGCCTGAAGTAGAAGCTGCTCTCTTCGGACCTGCCTGCCTACAGACAGGGCACATTTCACAGGACCAGCTCCTGATATTCTCTGGTTTCTTTCCTGACTGTGAGGAGGCTTTAACAGAGAAATCCAAATGTGAGATGCTGCTCCATCCTGAAAGCTGCACCCAGTGATGTACATCAGGTGGTGTACCAGCTGAGCCACCAGGGCCTCAGTATAAGAGACTTTCTCAGCATGAATTGGGATTTAAATTAAAAAAAAGACTTGATGCGGAAATGTATGTACATTTACAGAAACTTCGACCAATGTATAGAAACATTTTGGGGGCGGAAGAAGTTGACGACGCAGATGGTGAGGCCAGGCTGTATAGATTACATGTGAGAGGCATTATTCTCACATATCAAACGTTAATTATAGGTCAACATTATCACATTCAGCAGTGTTGTTTGTTTGTTCAAACAGTTGTAACAGAGTAAAAAGTCTAATATTCTCCGCTTCAAGTACAAGTACTCCAGATGTGCTCCTAAGTTCAGCACCAGAGTAAACGTCATGATTCAGTCCCTGCAGACGAGACAGGAATCTTGGAGGTTGATGTGCAATTGTCTTATTCTCTGTTGCTTTAGTTGAAGATATTAAAAATACATTATTTAAAACTGCAGTATGGGTAAAAAAGGATGCACATCTTTTACCGTTTGTTCAAACTGCCTAAAGGTAAATTACCTATCATCAGGAAGGTGAGCTGAGGAAATTGAACTTTAATTATTTATACAGTGTTTAGAGCAGCGGCTGCCTGCACAGAAAACAGAAAACTAATCAGGTTTAAAGTTGTTCTCTGCAGGTACGTCTGTCCTCGTGTTCTCAAACGAGTCAACACGAGCAACAACGGACTGATCTAATATAGTGCCTAATTATAGATATGAGCATAATACGCATGTATATTTAAAGAAGACCTGTCAGGTTGTGATTACACTACAAACACTAACTCACACAATGATTGTGCTGAACAGTCTTCAAATATTCATAATCTTTAGCTGCTGCATGCAGAGCTGTCTCTTTGTTTCTCAGTGGCCGTGTAGCTTTAGGAGTCATAATAAATAATAAGCCAATCAAGTCTAATAAAAGCACTGTGATTCTGATTATGAAGCAATTTAATCACTATTAAAAATAAATCTAAACAGGTAAGTGGAGGAGCACGTGGGAGCTCCCAGAGGTCTGGTTGACTTCATGTTGATTTACAAATGAGCTCCAAAGAGGCCGAATCCTCTGGGACCAACCTGCAGCTGCATCAGTCAGAACCAACAGGGAGATTTAATAATGAGGAACCACAAAATGTGTGGACTGCATCAACGCAGAGAGACAGCACGGACTGAGCAACACCAGAGGAGATGACAGAGTGAGACCTGCCTGACGGATGTATAAAGCACCTGTAGCTGTGTGCACACGGGGGATTTAATTACTGCAAACTCAGAATCCTTCGTCAGCAGAGGGAATCACCCGGCTCTGCACACACTGAGTCCCTACGAGCAGAAGAGCAAATTACATCTGTGCTTACACATCCTCCTCTTCTCCTCTGTCAACCTGATGAACAGCACTGATGACATCATTTCATCATTATTACTATTACTTTGAATGCTTAAAGTTGGACATTTTACATGTATAAACTTGTAGCTGATCTTAGCTTAGCTCAGGAAAAAGACTGTGACTGTGGGAGGAAACAGATACAGAACGAGTAGAATAATAAATAATGTACCTGCAGCACACTCACCAATGAATGTGTTATATCTCGTTTGTTTCACGCACACGAAACCAGAGTGTAAAAAACACTGAACACATTGATCTGATTGTTTTCCTGGCAACCTCACAGTGACTAAAGGCAGTTATCGGGCTGAGCCAAGAAAAAGTCTCTGCACTCAGATCACTCGAGTTCCTTCTAGTGGTGCTCAGAGGAATCCCTGATATGTCAGGTGGCCCTGGTGAGGAGGCGGAGGTAGAAAATAAGGAGAAACTGCGCCAAATGGGCAAAATCATGCACACAACAGCAGCAGGTTCAACTGGTTCTCCCTTTGTTTTTCTGTGCACTGATTGGCTCAGCTGAACAGCCATTCATCATGTTCAATCAGCCAAAAGGCTTCAGACCACGGCTCCAACATAAGCCGATGGCCGACCGTCGGCTTGGAGTGTTTGTCTCTCTTATTCAGCTTCATCTGATTTCCTCCATTGTCCCGCTCATAATTACAACAACCACCGAGCAATAAATGTCATTTCAGGTCGTACTAAGCTCCGTCCATGCACAGGTGACCTTAACGGCTGTTGTTCTGCTGAGGAAAGGCTGTATTTACAGGCGGAAACAAAAGTTATCTCGATATTCTCAACTAACAATCATACAACCCAAAGTCTCAAGCAGCTCTTCAGTGTGGACAACTTGTGATGGTGTGTAACTTCTGCATTAGTGCTCAAACTGCCAACGACGTGGTGAACAGCAGTGACAGGCTGAAGTCAATGAACACATGACAATCCGAGCTGTGACGATCCACTCCAACACACGGCAGATGAATGTTAAATCCTACATGTGTTCATTGAGTCATGGAGGCAGCGCTGGGATTAACAACTGAAGCTATTAACAAGATGAAAGTGTGGATGGCTGCCTTCCATCATTCACACCTCATGCCTCTGACATTGGTCTAGTAGTTCATACGATATAATACTGATGACACAAAAGCAAACAACGGCCCTCTCTACATTCACCATGCTTTAATTCTTTCACTTTACAAACTGACAAGGAAATGACATCCAGATGCAGCATTAGTCAGCCTGTGACAAACGAACGAGGAGGAAATCTCTCAAACATAATTTACGGCTATAAATATCTCCATCCATTCACGCCCATCAAACATCCTGTCGTATGTGGTGTCAGCGGCCTCATGGCTGATTCCGATCTGATCCCGACACCTCCGAACAGCCGGCGTGAGAAGAAAACCCTCTGCACCTGCACACATGATTTATGCACACGTGTGACACCTTCCATTTGCATTCTGCTGCTAATCCCTTCTAGCGGGAAGGTTATTACCCTGCTTGCCAGTCAAACGCTGCCCAAGAACATACAAATATGCTTTCCGTGTGGACATGTATTTATGGACATGAAGGCAGGAGAAAAAAAGAAATCCCTGTCGGAGGAGAGGAGCAGCGTGGGTTTGCTGTACATTCATCCATTTCAGAGACGTCTCACACATGTAAAATCTCAGTGTGGTGCTGCACACATGTATGAGCCGCCGCCCCCACTGTGTTAACATGACAGACTGCTGACAGCCTCATGCATCCAGCACACCACTCCCACTGACAGATTATATCCTTCAGACAAAAATCTGTTTACATCGAGTGCTTTAAAGACAAATCCTCTTTCACAGAAATAATCCTACTGAAACTTCTCTGCAGGTATAATTGAGAGAGTCGTTGCTGTAAAGGTTTTCTTCAAGTGAGCTTTTTTCTTCAAGCGAATAAGATTGTCTCATTTCAGAACCACACGTGCCCACACACGCAAGACCGACGGAAATCTGATTTTCGCAGCCATGCTGAGACACAGGCCTTTAAATCTGAGTCGAATATCACATCAATGCTTTAAATCTGGTTTGTGAAAATCAATTTCCGGGTGTGTGTATCTTGCTTTCGAGGCTGAAAAGCATGAAATGTCTCACATGTAACTTGGACCGCCAGTCGGGTGTCGTTGGCTGCTCATTATACAGAAAATAATCTCTAAGAGTGAATATATGGATGTCCAATCAGAAAGTATTTTACTAATCAGAATCTTTGATTAGGACATGTTCCTATCCTTTTATATCTAAGAGTGTTTGGACTGGTCTTCAAGCCTAATGAGATGTGGAGAGTTTCTTTGAGTGGAGATTGAACATATTAATTAAGCTAAATGTGTGTGTAATGCAGTGAGGCTATGAATTTGCATTTGCTCCAGTCACAGTTGTAGAGCTTCGTCGTATTCAGTATAAAGTAATAAACTGCTGTTACATTTCAAATAAATCCACCGTTTCATTTGTTCTGTCAGCCACACATACATTCTCAGAAACACACGGAGACATCTGTCCTCCCTCATTCACAGCATTAAGAGAGTATCACATCAAAACACATGCAGAAAGAAACCGCTGCCAGAGTCCCAGTGTGAGTAATCTCATCAGAGCGGCGTTCAGACAGGTGATCCAGCAGACAGAGAGCAGCTCAGAGATGACCGGCGATAAAGTCCCTGGAGCAGACATCAAACAACTCGGAGCGAGCCACATCAATACATGCACAAGTGTGTGTGTGTGTTGGCCCACTGTGTGTGTGTGTGTGTGTGTGTGTGTGTGTGTGTGTGTGTGTGTGTGTGTGAGTGAGTGAGTGAGCTCCATCTTCCCTCAGGGGCCTTGGACCATTGTGTTCTCCTGAGGCTGTCGATAGTGTTTCAAAAAGACAGATACAATACCACTGGCTTCAGTCTGAGTCTCAAAGCATGTGACGCTGTCTTATTCAACCAGCTGCTAATGTCGGTTAATGTTAAATCACAGCATGCATCACACATGCATGTTGGAAATACTAACTGCAGAAGGACTTTCAAGCAACAGACGCAGTCTTGTGATCAAGTTTTATAGGGCAATTGGAATAAAGGTCAAAAAGCTGGTCAGATAAACAATTCCTGCCCACAGTAACTGTAACATCAGGTTTCTTTAAGGCTCACAATAATGTGGTCATTTCTCTGATAGTGTTACTATGGTGACATCGCACAACCCGCCAGATGATGATGTGTAAGGCTTCTGGTGAAGCAAAGCGAACGCACCATTTATATATATATATATATATATATATATATATATATATATATATATATATATATATATATATATATATATATATACACACACACACACACACACCACGGTCTGGTTGATTGCAGGGCTGCTGGACTTGGACTCGTGCCTCAGCATTGAGAAAAGGATTTCATGGCCACATTGTTTGGTTGTACCATTAACTCAGAGATGCCCACATTTTACTGTATAGTTTATTTCATTCAAGCACATAATCACAGTACAAGGTTTGCCTGTCGATGGACCAACTCATTGACAATTCATTTACAGAGCTTTTACAAGTTGGAAGAATTTACCCCTTAATATCTGTAATAAAAAGGTATTTATTAGCATGAAGCTAACACAGTTTTTAATTAGTATATGAGCAGAGTTTGTATGGTAGTGATGGCTACAGAGAGGTAAAAACATAAGGGAGGGTTAGAGCGTGGCCGTCCCACCCTCCACCCACAATGACGAGGGCCCAAAAGGGTACCTCACATACAGCAGGAAAATCAATCCATTCAAACCAATCATGTCAACACGCTCAGTCTGTTACCACCACCATCCATTTCCCCATCTAACCACTCGCTCCATTCACTGCCACTCAGCAACTTCTGGTACCTGAGAGATGGAAGAGAAAAGGAGAGCAGCTTAAAAGGAAAAATGATCATTTAAGACAGACTTTAAAGAGGTAGTGCATGCGATAGAGCATCCGCCAAAACATTATCAGACCCCTTAATATGGCGAATGTCTAGGCTGAACGGCTGAAGAAATAGACACCACCGTATAAGGTGCTGACTGGGAAGAGTTTAAGAACGTCAGGGGGTTATGGTCAGTATAAACAAGTGGCTTTCCTCCACCACTAACATAGACCTCAAAATGTTTCAACGCCCAAATAAGAGCCACGGCCTCTTTCTCCACAATGGAATAATGCAGCTGGTAAGTGTTGAACTTCCTTGAAAAGAAACTCACAGGGTGATCAATGCCATCCATACCAGTCTGCAGGAGTACTGCTCCAGCCCCCAAATTGCTTGTTGACACTGAGGGGACCAATCAAACTTGACCTTTGAACTTAACAGGTTAGTAAGAGGGGCCACTACTGTAGAAAAATTCTGGCAAAACCCGAGATAGTACCCAACCATGCCTAGAAAGTGCATAAGCTCTTTCTTAGTGGTTGGCGGTGGAAACTGATCAATATCCAGAACTTTCGCTCTGACTGGGCGTACCTGCCCCTGGCCAACAATCTTCCCCAAATATGTGACTGTCCCTTGGGCAAACTCGCATTTAGCCAGATTCACTGTGAGATTGGCCCAAGCAAGACAATCAAACAAAGCTCTGAATTGGTGTACATGCTCCTCCCAGGTATTACTATATATTACAACGTTGTCTAAATACACTGCGCATCCCTCCAATCCTGCCGCTACCTTATTCATCAACCGTTAAAAGGTTGCCAGTGCGTTTCGCAGCCCAAATGGCATGACAGTGTAGGGGTAAAGGCCTGAAGGTTTTATGAATGCTGCAATATCTCCAGCCCGTTTGGATAGGGGCACCGGTAACCCCTCAAAAGATCAAACTTGATTACAAATTTAGCTGAGCCCACCTGATCAACACATTCCTCAATACAAGGTAGTGGAAAAGAGTCTGGCTTGGTGACATTCACTTTGGGAAAACCTGAAACCACAATCTGGAACCTGGCATCGCCTACAAACCTATCACCTTGAGGCAGCCAGCCATTTTCTCACCAACATGCCCTCTTCCAGGAAGTATCCGTGTGCCACACTTTCCATCTCTTCCACTGGACTCACCTGCTGAAACACTTCAACCAGAGTCGGATCGTTCTGCTAGGTCAGAGCGAGACACAGAAGGGAAAAGCAGGCAATCTTTGCTTTATTCACAGATGGAGTATGGGTAACTACGGGAGAAGGTTGGGAATCTGGCAGGCCGCACTCCCAACACAACCTCACCTTTAACCAGATCAGAACACAAAACAACCTAATGTTAAGGAGCAGGGACCAAAGTCAAACCCATACCTCTAACCAACACAAAATGTCCTGTGTCTGTGTCCAATGAGAAAAGCAGCACTGATGACAGAATGAACGAGTCCAAAGCTCCAGAATCTCAAAATCTTAACAGGATTTTTTTCATCAGACCCTGCTAACGATACAAACCCACTGGACACAAATGGGTCATAACCTGGATCAGTTTCACTGAACAGGTCAGTTTCAGGTGACCCCCCCTGGGAGAGTCCAGGCGATTCCACAGGAGAAGGTGCAGGCTCAGCAAACTAGGAGGCAAGGGCATCCACTATGTTTGACTTTGTGTGCTGGCGAACTGCAGCAACAGCATCAGAAAGGGCCACAGGTTTTACATGACGGTAACCTTGCTGTGATTTATGTTTTGATTTCAGCACTGGACATTCAGCTTTCCAATGACCTTTACCAAGACAATAATTACAAACCAGACTGGGATCCAACTTACTGTCACTGTTACCTGACGTGAAAGGTTGGAGCTCATTTCCTGACCCTTTCTGATGACCAAAAAACACCTGTGTCGGTCACCTCGTACTTTATGTGTCAATGCATACTCATCTGCAGTGGCTGCTGCTTCAAAGTTTTAACATTTCTTTCACTCAGATAAGTGGCTATATGCTCAGGAAGAGTGTCGTGGAACTGCTCCAACAACAATAGGTCACAGAACTGTTCAAATGTGTGCATCTCAGATGCCAACCTCTTGGTTGTAGTGCTCCAATTTCAGCTTCTCAATTTCCACAGCTTGTTCCTGTGCCCGAATTGTATGCTCTCGTTCCAGGGCCCATTCTTCATGCTCCAACTCGTGTTTATGTTGAAAAATTAACAACTCTTTGTGCTGTTCAAAGGTCAAACCTACCCCAGCTACAGGCTGCACATTTTTTACAGGTTGGTCAGAGAAACTAATCTGGGGAGCAACTACATCCTGTTTGTCCATTTCTGTTACCCCAGCAACCAAAACCCCCAACTGAACCAACCCTTCCTTGATTAACCTGGAAATGTGGTCCTTACAAATCCAGGAATGGATATCGTTCTGATACCTAATGGGAAAGTAGTTCCACAAACGAGGGTGGTAGCACCAGATCAGGGGCAACACAAAATGAAAGAACAGTTTCTCAGTGCAGGTAGCCACCACCTTACTGGTACGATCAACTGGGAGCCCTGAACCTCAATCCACACCAATCTGAACCACTTACACTACCATCCATGTGTGTTGGACTCTGTCCAATACCACTGCTCAATTCAGGCTACAGCTACTAAAAAATGCACAGAACCCCAATACCAATCACTAGATTCTGTTCTCACCATAACAGAAGGATTTCCATACTCTCTAGCTGTATAGCCCTACCAAACACTAGTAAATATTTAATACAAAACCAAAAATCCAAGATCCCGGACAAGTCCCCATTTGTTACAAACCTGGCTCAAAGGCTCGCAACAAAAGGAGAAGAGTCTATATGCCATTTATTCAACTACACATAACACAACCTGAACTGTGTGAATGTTAGTTATCAGTGGTGTAAAAATAAAATAAACTGAAATGACCATGGCTGCCAGAACAAAAGAGAGAGAGCCTCTAAGATGGCCACCCTATTTATATCCTCCAGCTCCACCCTCTAAAGGTGCAGCCAACCAGCTGACGGCCTGGAAGATGCTTGAAGGCTTCAGAGAAGTAAAAACATAAGGGAGGGTTAGAGCGAGGCCGTCACACTTCTGTTGAGTGAAACAATGTTGTTCACTGAGCATTCATTTTACTTTATTTACAACAAACTGAGACTTTCTTGACTTGGAAAATAATTTGGAATTGACAAACATCATAGGTTTGATTTTGTGGCACATTTTAAGCAGGATCAGAAACTTCATCGTCTCTCTTGGTTCACTTCGACACCAAGTTTATCTGAATAAGGTCCCATGGGGAAGGGCGTGACTGCAGCTCTCTATATCGATTTAATTAAACGTTCTTGCCCTGTATCTTATTTACCACACTCAGTATGTGTCACTGCATCATCCTCTATACCACAAGATGGCGTCTGTAACACACAAGCTGCAAAAACTAGCCTACACTCAGTCAGGTTGTGCTAGAAGTAAAAAGTGGGTCACCTAACTAAGTGTCTGCTGACATTCCAGCTAAAATCAGTAATGATCACTGATCAAAAGGGGAGTCAACCTGTTTCATCTGGACAAAAGTGGGTTTGTTGTCACTGCTTTAGATTGCAGCCAACATCACACCTGGCCCGTCATTTGTTCGTAAACAGTGACGTGTCGGGTTAGTCAGCTAGTCTTGTTGTTAAACATTCTGTGAAATCTATTTACTGTTTGTCAAGTTGAATGACTTTGAATCTTGCTCGCATAACGTTAGCTTTATGGCTAATAGTGTTGTGAAGTGGTATCTAAGGATTGTCCTATTTACTAGAGCAACAACGTCTCCGTTACATTGATGAACAAGAGAAGGCGTCATTAGGTGGCTGGTATCTATGAGTGAGAACAGCTTAATGCAGATAAGGAGGATTGTTGGGCCCTGGCAGAGGTATGAACTCTACTCGCTGCCATTCTAGTTTCGTTTTTGATTGACACATTTCATTTAGTTTTAGACACTGCAGGCCTGTCAGCTTGCTGTGGCTCCTGATGGCCAGTCCAGGGGTTGGGGCCCTTCGAAGAGCATCTAATCTGCCCTGATCCAGCATGGGTCAGCGATGACTGTTGATTAATGAGTCATTTGCCTCCGCTGATAAAAGGTTTGGATCATTCAATGTGTGCTAGTATTTTTTCCAAAAGCAATTACATGTTTCAATGAACTGAATCATTTTCTTAAAGGAGTTTGTTACCAGCTAGCAGGCAGCTGACTGCTTATGTGCCGTCCTGTGACAGGTGTTCTTTCAACTTCAAGAAATGATCATAAAAAACACTACTAAAAAAGCATCAAACCTGCTTTCATATCTTCCTCCTATTTTAAAACATTCAGACACATTGTTTTGCTGTGATAACTAGTAATCAGAAGCTATTGTAGCTGCTTTTTATCATGCACAACATGAAACACAATGGATAGTCTCACGCATTCTTTCAAGTTCACAGGACACCTTCGTCTGCAATTATCAACACAACTGTCAGCTGAGCGTTCATTATGTGGAGAGACGGGATGTCTCACATGAATGTAAGCTAAATGCAGCTAGGCTTCATTGTGAGTGGATGATGTGTAAATTGGATGAAAGCACAACAAATAAAGTTGTGACTGATGCAAAAAAAAAAAAGATTTGCTTTGTTCAGAGACAAGACTGGAGCGTCGTGCATGTAATTCAAACTCTAAACCTTCAGATTAAAGGATGAACCTGAGCCCATCGCTGCAGGTTTCATAGACTTGGATTTAAATCGTTCTCTTTTAATATATTTTCTCTTGCTGCAAGGATGAAGTTCTCTTTATTCCATATTCTGCTTATTGCCAATAAATCTCATGAAAAGACCAAAACCAACAAATCAGATAGTTTGTCTTACAATACTTTTGCATTTCCCTGCACCGTCTGTGGCATGAGGCATCGCGTTTAATAGAATCAGAACTGTTAGCTTTAGCTGCGCTGTGCAGCCATGAATGGAGCATTTAAAACGTCAGAACATCAACACAGTTTTAGGCTCGTGTCAGCAGGGGGCGCTCACGGTCGAGCACTGTTTCATCCTGTTCGATTGGATCCTGATGTAGGATTCTAATCTACTAAAGGCAGCCTATAAAAATTCAATGAACAGGCTTCCGTTGTTCGACATAACAGCTGACTGCTCTTCTATTATTCATCTCATGATTCCTTAAATTCATTTTGTCACTTGGCACAGAGGAGTGAGCTGTCTCAAGCTCTGGCTACACGGGTAATACTTGTAATGTAATAATCAATTCATTGTTGGTTTTGTTATTCTAACAGTAAATTAATCATCAATACATTTTATTGAATACAGTGACACCAGTGCACTGAAACAGTACATTTCCCCTAGAATCTTTAAAAAAGGTTTCATTTCTGTGCCTATCTGACAACATGCATGTCTGTGATAGGCCAACATCGGCCAATAATATCATCTAACCGAAGTATTTGGTCGAGCTCCAGTATTTCAATAGGATCTGTTGAAAACAAAGAAACATTTGGAACACTACCAGCCTTCTCCCGTAAACCAGCTGATTCAGCTTGTGAATATTTGACATACATTCACGTTCACACCTTGTATCTTCAGCCAGGTGAGATTCTGAGTCCTCTCTGAACTTGAGCTCAGGAAGTCATCCAGCTCTGTCCTTTCACCAAACTCTCTAAATGGCTCATTTAGCCCCCGGTGGCCGACTTCCAAGCTGCGAGCCGGCACTCCAGTGACTCCAGTATCCCCATTATCAGCAGGGAGTGAAGAAGCTGTACAGTGTCATCTCTGATCACAGTTTAACAGCAACACCTCCTAAAACCCTGACGTGGCAAGAAAAGGCACTCAGAGGAAGTGGCATTAACACAGGCGGTGCTCTCACTGAATAGCTCTTGTTTTGGATATCAGACATGATTTCTATTACTATTTGTAATTATTTTGAAGCACTAAGGACTAAAAGCTGGAGACCGTCATCATAACAATCAGAGGTCGTAATATATGCAAACAATTCAAGGTTACTGTAGCTCTTCCTAGTGAATAATTCATGAGGGACTTATTACGTTATTAATGCAAGGTCTGGTCTGATTTAAACGTCACAGTTGGATTTGGATTTGATGAATATTCACCTTAATATTATGTGCAAACACTCCAAACATGAAAGGTAAACTCGGATTCCAGTCCAGAGCAGCAGAGGATGTGCAGAAGAGGAGAAATACACGTCAAGGTTTCTCCGACACATTCAGTCCCTGAGAGCGACCGAGCCTCCGTCAACAACACTCTTCAAACTTTCCTGCAACACATCCTCCACTGGAGGAAGCAAACACAAGTATCGGCTAAAGTATTCCTCCCGACTTCCGACAGCTTTGTTTCCATGGCAACTAATCCGCAGGCTGTGGCAGTAAAGGAGTACCTTGTGAACTTCTCAATGAGAACAAGTCACTGTGGACCGAGGAGTGGCAGCCTGTGAATGTTAATTATATCTCAGACCCAGATAGGAGCACAACAAATAAGAGCAAAATCAGGCATTTAGTCCTCCGTCATGATCGTGTGTGTGTGTGGGTGTGTGTGTGCATCTGTCCGAAAGTAAGAGCAGACCTGACTTCCTTTAATCACACTTAAACAACACAAAGCATATCTAAATGCATGGGTGGATAATTGGCCCCTGGGCACAGACATGTAGCAGCCCCGTGTGTCTCTTTGTAGTTACATCAGTGGACTATTACATCTTTTGTACTCCTTTAATATCTCTTTGAGGTCATTTGGTGTCTCTTTTCAACCATTTGGCCCATCTTTAAAGCCATTTTATATCTTTTTGTGGTCATTTAAAATATCTTTGTGGTTGTTTCATGTCTGTGGGGATATTCTGCATGTCACAGTCATTCTGCATTTCTTTACAGTAAGTTTATACTCATTTTCTGTTCATTTTGCTTCTCTTTGTGGTTGTTTCATGTCTCTTTTGCATCTCTTTTGGTCATTTTTCATCGCCTTGTCATCTTTGCAGGTGTTTTGTAGTTGTTTTATGTCTCTTTGTAATAGTTTTATGCCTATTTGTAGTTGTAGGCCTCTTAATGGTTGTTTTATATCTCTGCAGTCATTTTGTAAGTGTTTTATGTCTCTTTGCAGTTGTTTATGTCTCTTTGTGATCATTTTGAGTCTCTTTTTGAATATTTTCCATTTCTATGTAGTCACTTTGTGTTATTTTGTAGTTGCTGTGTATCTCTTTGTAGTCCTCTTGCATCTCTGTGCTGTCATCCTGCAGTTGTTTTATGGCTCTGTGTTTTCTCGTTGAATCTCTGTCAGGTTGTCCTGCAGTTGTTTCGTAGACGTTTGGGCTCGTGCCCAGTGAGCCTGTTCAGTAACCCACCCATGTCTATAAGATGACAAACTAAGCTCGTGTGTCTGTGTGTGTGTGTGCAGGTTTGGCCAGGATGGAGCAAAACTTACAAAGGGCACAGTAATCATGGCGACAAAGGCCTCGACAAGAGGGTTAATTACATTGCCGAGAAGATTATTGCTAACAGGGGCTAATGATGTGTGACATTAACCACTGTGAGCTGATTGCAGATATAATTAGATGAATCATCCCAAAATAGTTTGAAAACAACATTTTCTGTTAGTTAAGATTATGGATGTTCACTGCCTTAAAACAAGGAGGCAAATGAAGAAAATCCAATTATGAACACTACTGAAGAGAAACATGTGTGGCGTAGTTGTCATACTAATAATAAGCTGAAAAATAAAACCCTCAGTCCTTCTGGGCTTCGTCACAAGGAAGATCTTCTGGTTAATCAGGGCAACATGAAGCAGTTCTGAAGGTAAAAGTTAACTTCATCTGAAAGAGACTGAATTAGGATGTTTGTGTTTGTGATCGAAACAGACTTACCCACAAATGTGCCTTTTAGTTCCCTTTGAGTTGTTTACAAAGGAATTAAAAATGAAACGTTGAAGAATTATTCAAAGCCTTGCAGCAACACTTCCAAATCAAATTTGGTTGCATCCCATAAACTTTAAATGCCTGGAGGGCCCGTCCACACGCACAAGGAGATTTCTTAAAACAAAGCTATTTCTGTGTGTTTTATAAACTGCGTCTCAGGTCACTGAAAATGGATCCTCTCTGTTTTCAGTGTTCACGTCTGGACGGGCAGAAACCGGGATGATTATCAGTGTTTGTAGCATCATTGGTGAATCTGAACTGAACTGAACTTTGGAGCATTTGAGTTTGGTCATGGATGATAATACAATGATGGAAAAGAAAGATAAACATGTTTTGCTGAAGATTTGATGAGGAGCGGTCACGTTTTCCTGCCTCGTCCACGCTCCTTTCTGTAGCTAAGCAACCACACGGCACACACATGGGATATGTGACAGAGTTTATTTTTTAAACCCTGTGACATGATTTTGGTATTTGGTATGGACTTTTCAGGTTTTCCAATTCTGCTTTTGAGTGTCGGAGGTTGGTCAGGCAGTGAATCTCCTCATCACCCGTTGGTTAATTACCTCGGTCGACTCTGCATTCGTTGCCAGATTGTTTCCGACACCTTTGAGCCAAATTCTGAGAGTAATTTCCTGGTGCTTCTTTGTCTCCCTACCAGAGTTAACCCTTTCCTTCTCCTCGTCCTCCCCAGTGTTGGCCTCTCCATCCTCTCCACCAACCAGCCTCCTGCCTGCACACCTCTACTACCAGCCACACTCCACCCGAGATTTCTCCAGCCGAGATGCTCTCAGGACCCCGTCAACTCTCTGGTAACCCTGCACCTTAACCCCGCCAGCCGCGATGCTTCTCTGCACACTCTGGAGCTTCATTACCTGAAGTAACCCCTGCTTCGCCTGTCTCACCACCTACCCCTGAACTGCACTATTATCCCTCTGATTGCTGAATAAATTATCTCACCTTATCTCACCAGTCTGATTGTCCGCTTTTGGGTCCATCTACAAACCTTCAAACCATCACACCCTGTTGCCACAGCAGGAAGCATCATTAGGAAGCAGAAAACCTCACAGGTTTTTGCTAGAGAGATTTTTTTTCCCACAAACTAAATGACCAAGAGAAAAGGGGTCAACCGAGTTCAGGCCACAGATGAAGAACAGACATAAAGATTTCCTTCTGATGGAGTCAAGTCACCTGAACAGAAGGACGACAGACGTTTGTCAAATCTCTGGAAAATGAGAACATGATGGCAGACTGCAGACTGTCGTACATGAGTAGCATCAGGCAAAATGTTTCTAGTTCACATTGTAATAAATATCTAACTCAACTTTTTAGTTGTGATGAAACATATACACAATCTAGACACAGGAACATCACATGTTGTTTCATCATTAACATCCATTCCTCCTCTCTCAGTCTCTCATATCCTCTCCCCGTAAAAGTGAAACGTTATTCATTCTTCAGTAGACGTCCTGCTAGACTATTTCCTCAGGGCATTAAGGTCACTTCATGGCAAAGACATAAGAATTACTCACTTTCTTTGCTCACTCTCCTATATTTTCTCTTATGAGAAAAAAAGGTACGTAAGTGGTAGCAATAAAAAATCTAATTAAACCTGCAGGAATAAGCTTTAACTTTAAAGTAAGTTGACATGGTGAGTGGCTGTTAGCAGCAGGTTCACATTCAGGTGTCATGGAGTGACAGCAGCTTTCATGTGTCATTCACAGTCCTGTTTCTGGTCGCCTGGCAAATGCAATCCAATGCCGCTGTCTTTTAGCTTCGGCAGCCATTTGAGCAGATAGAAGCTTATATGCCCGACCTAGTCTGACAACAGCCAATGAGTGATTGTGTAGACAAGTGAATCACTCTGTCCTCCTTCTTTTCTCTACTGAGCCACGTACACACCAGCCTCCAGATGATTTATGCATCACGTTGCCAATGAGACTTCAAATCTAGTTTTATGCATTTTTGCTCTTTGAATAGGCTGTTTTTCCACTGAAGCATTTGTTTTTGACTATTTTATATCCATGAAATTAATGAGAAAATATAGAACTATAATGGGGTTTTGCCCAGGTTACTCTCAGTCAGGGTAATTTGAGGTCCATTTTTTTACATGCGTTAAGAGTAATTTGCAGTGATATTGTTCAGACTTTATGATGTGGACCCATTCTGTTTAAGCTAATAGGACCAGTTACAGGTCATCTGCAGGCTGATTTATGCATTTAAAAAATTAGGCAAGAAAAATACATAAATAATTCAGTCACTGCCAGAAGCACTTGCCAGAACTTCAAACGCTTCAATAACAGCTTTTAATTTACTTTGGGTTGACTGAGATAGGCCTTTTAGGATAATTTAAATATATTTCGAGGAGTAGTAGCAGGTGACAAAAATAGTTTCATCAAAGAGGGATTTGGACAGATACGTATGGGACTGTGTTTGCCTGATTTGAGTCTCATCCAATCATGAATAGCTTCAGTAAACAGTGAACCCACACTTTAAAATGTCCCTTCTTCAGCAACCTGAGGATACATTCATGTTTACAATAGTCTATGATAGAATGATTGACATTCATTTTCCATCATAAAAACCTTTCTGTAAAAGTTGGCAGACGTCTCTTCTCCATGACAACATGAAATTATTCCATTCAGTAGTCTATTCATATCATATATATTCATACCAAATCAAGAAATGAAGAAGAAGACAGATATTTGACAGCAAACTCGAAGCTAGAACTGATTGTGTGTTACTGCTTTCTGTTCGAAAAGTGCATGAGAACCAGTCATAGAACAAAATAGAGAAGCCTCGGTGCTGGAATGAGTAAGTGCTTGAGTGGCTGAGCCAAAAAACAAGCTCGAATGCGTCCCATTCAAAGCCTCTGCAGTGGCTTGAAGATAGCTGTTCACAGAGGCTCCCTGTTGAGATGGAGAAGAAACTGCACATTTAAAATGGTAAAAAAAAAAAAACAAATCCAGACGGGACAAGCAAACAAAGACACATGTAAGAAGAGCCAAAGCTATAATTTCAGCCTCAAATGGTCACTATTTAAATGGGGAAGTGTTTTAAAAGCTGGAAAAAAAAGGAGAAAGCTCTGTTAAATCTTTCATCATACGGCACTCTGTGCTGGTTGTCTGCAACAGATCTCAATTTACTTTGTATTCAAAGTGGCACACTTTCACCACATCATGGGATTTGGAAAGTTTCAGAAAGGCGTTGTACTTCAAATCTAGTAGACAGATGCTCTCCATTTTAAAGTCATGGAAATTGATTTTTACTCTGACGCTGTAGCATGATCTGCATCCTGGGAGCCGACCTCTATAAAGTTAGACTAAATCTATTAAGATCAGCAAAGACTGGCAGGACTGACTGCCAGAAATGAATGTAAATGAGAGTCAATGAGATGTTTCATTCAGTACGGGCCGCTCAGACAGAGCTAAAAATGTAGTCGTATCAAGAAACTGGGCATGTAGGGAGGAAGCTTTGAGAGCAAATGGAACTGTGACCATACAAACATACGTTCAGGAAATGCTTGGTCTTTGTGGGATGCCTGTATGATTCAAGAATTCCCCATGCCATGTTAAATTACATGTTATCTAAAGATTAGTCTGCAGTTGCACCACCAAGAATGCCAAAAAGCAGCAGCTATATACAGAATGTAAATGCTTGCTGCTATTTTTAGCACCTACGGAGAAAATTAAGGAGTCTGAACACAAAAACTAAGCAGGATATATGGCTGGGAATGTCTGCCAGGAGGAGTAAATTGTAGTGGCCAGAGTGAGATATAGGGTGTGAGGAAGGGAGGAAACAAAAAACCCTCCTGCCTTGTATTTCCTCCGTGTTAAACTGGGCGTGAGACTGGGAGTCAGCAGCAGAGAGAGTGTGGTTATGGTCTGTGGTTTTCACTTGGCACTAACATCTCAGCAGAGCTCACAACAAGGAGGAACAGAGGAGACAAAATAGACCCTTCAAAACCTAAGAGGCTGCGCAGCCTGCGCTGGTGCTGGCATCCTGAGAGGACAGGCAGCAAAATAAAACAAACAGTGAGACTGACATCAAGTATGAGCAGCTAAGTGCACATTATTTGCACTGTGCCTGCTGATGTCAAACACACTCTGCCTTCAGAAGTTGTCCTTTTGTTAAGGGCCTTAAACAAATCTGCCCTCTACGTTTCGTAGATACGTTCCAGTGTTGGACTGTAACTCTCTACTTTTACTCAAGTACTAAACACAGAGAGTTAAATCATTGGTGCCTTCTTGTTAATTCAGCAATAAATTCAAAACAGATTCTTTCCTTGTAAAAAGTGTTGGTTTGTCGCGACATCGCTTTGAAAGCCTTTCTGTTTTTAGTGTTTAAGTGCATCCTGTCAGCCTCCGTGTCTGAAGTGCATCTGTCCTCCCTGCAGCTGTTTGAACACTCTATTTCAACTAATTCCAACATTTACACCACATTTATTAAAGAATATATAATGTTTTACATTCAGTAAATGGTAAGCGTTAAATCTTTAAGTGTTTCCATATCCTTCTATTGTTCTTCTACTCCACTGACTGTTGATACCAGCCTCTGGACATGGAGCACATGCTCATCGAGCTGAGCTACCAGGGCACCTGAACAGAACTATATACAGTCTATGTGGTGGGTCGGTCTTGCTCTATCTCTCTTATCAGTCAATGAGTCCTTGGCCTGAAAAGCCTTGAAACTGTTTTTGCTGTTGTTTCCTATTATTGTCATGGACCTGTCATTTCTGTCTCCTTCTGTTTGTGTTTAATGCGTTTTCTGTTTCTTTGCGGTGTCTGTTGCTGTGCGGTCGCCCTGTGCTCTGGTGTTCCTGTTCCGCCCTGTGTTTCCCTCCACAGCTTCATTAGGCCAGCCCTGTTCCCAGTGTCGCTCCCAGCCCCGTTCCCAGTGTCGCTCCCAGCCCCGTTCCCAGTGTTCTTCCCAGCCTTGTTCCCAATGTTGCTCCCAGCCCTGTTCCCAATGTCACTCCCAGCCCTGTTCCCAGTGCCGCTCCCAGCCCCATTCCCAGTGTCGCTCCCAGCCCCGTTCCCAGTGTTCTCCCCAGCCTTGTTCCCAGTGTCGCTCCCAGCCCCGTTCCCAGTGTTCTCCCCAGCCTTGTTCCCAGTGTCGCTCCCAGCCCCGTTCCCAGTGTTCTTCCCAGCCCTGTTTCCAATGTCACTCCCAGCCCCATTCCCAGTGTCGCTCCCAGCCCCCTTCCCAGTGTCGCTCCCAGCCCTGTTCCCAGTGTTCTTCTCAACCCCGTCCCCCGTTCCCCTGTTCCCCCAGCCCCGTTCCCAGTGTCGCTCCCTGCCCCGTTCCCAGTGTCGCTCCCAGCCCTGTTCCCAGTGTTCTTCCCAACCCCGTTCCAAGTGTCGCTCCCTGCCCTGTTCCGAGTGTTCTTCCCAGCCCTGATCCCAGTGATCTTCCCAACCCCGTTCCCAGTGTCGCTCCCAGCCCTGTTCCCAATGTCACTCCCAGCCCCGTTCCCAGTGTCACTCCCAGCCCCATTCCCAGTGTCGCTCCCAGCCCTGTTCACAGTGTTCTTCTCAAACCCATTCACAGTGCCACTCCCTGCCCTGTTCCCAGTGTTCTTCCCAGCCTTGTTCCCAATTTCGCTCCCAGCCCGGTTCCCAGTGTCGCTCCCAGCCCTGTTCCCAGTGTTCTTCCCAACCCTGTTCCCAATGTCACTCCCTGCCCTGTTCCAAGTGTTCTTCCCAGCCTTGTTCCCAGTGTTCTTCCCAGCCCTGTTCCCAGTGTTCTTCCCAGCCTTGTTCCCAATGTCGCTCTCAGCCCTGTTAACAGTGTTGCTCCCAGCCCCGTTCCCCCATTCCCCCAGCCCCGTTCCCAGTGTCGCTCCCTGCCCCGTTCCCAGTGACGCTCCCAGCCCTGTTCCCAGTGTTCTTCCCAACCCTGTTCCCAGTGTTCTTCCCAACCCCGTTCCCAATGTCGCTCCCTGCCCTGTTCCGAGTGTTCTTCCCAGCCTTGTTCCCAGTGTCGCTCCCTGCCCCGTTCCAAGTGTCGCTCCCAGCCCTGTTCCGAGTGTTCTTCCCAGCCTTGTTCCCAGTGTCGCTCCCTGCCCTGTTCTGAGTGTTCTTCCCAGCCTTGTTCCTAGTGTCGCTCCCAGCCCCGTTCCCAGTGTCGCTTCCAGCCCTGTTCCCAGTGTTCTTCTCAACCCCATCCCCCGTTCCCAGTGTCGCTTCCTGCCCTGTTCCGAGTGTTCTTCCCAGCCTTGTTCCCAGTGTCACTCCCTGCCCCGTTCCCAGTGTCATTCCCAGCTCTGTTCCCAGTGTTCTTCCCAACCCCGTTCCCAGTGTCACTCCCTGCCCTGTTCCGAGTGTTCTTCCCAGCCTTGTTCCCAATGTCGCTCCCAGCCCTGTTCCCAGTGTTCTTCTCAACCCCGTCCCCCATTCCCCTGTTCCCCCAGCCCCGTTCCCAGTGTCGCTCCCAGCCCTGTTCCCAGTGTTCTTCCCAACCCCGTTTCAAGTGTCGCTCCCTGCCCTGTTCCGAGTGTTCTTCCCAGCCTTGTTCCCAATGTCACTCCCAGCCCCGTTCCCAGTATCACTCCCAGCCCTGTTCCCAGTGTCACTCCCTGCCCCGTTCCCAGTTTTCCTCCCAGCCCCGTTCCCAGTGTCGCTCCCAGCCCTGTTTCCAGTGTCACTCCCTGCCCTGTTTCCAGTTTTCCTCCCAGCCCCGTTCTCGTTGGTACGCCCAGCCCACCAGCTCATCTCCTGCTAGCTTATCTCTTCACATCATTCCCCTCACTGTGCCTCGCTGCCTCTCTCGTCCTGAGCCTTATCCCCTCGTCTGTATTTAATGCTGCATTCAGGAGCCAAAACTCAAAATGAAATACATGCCTTTGATAAAAGTTTCTTACCATCAGCCCATTATTTACTTTTGTCCACCATGTTTCAGCGACATAGTAGATCAACTCATGTACCATCATTTTCTGTTTGACTGTCAGAGTTGTTGTTCTGACTTGAGGGGGCGTTCGTGCCTCCCAGTCCAAATAAATGTTTTTCTGTTTATTCCGACACCACATGATCACACAGTAGGTGCAGTCGGTCCTGTCATGTATTTGTCTTTGTGTTAACCTGCTCCTGTTGGTTCTGGGTTGCTCTTGTGCCGTCTGCCTCCTGTTTTCTGTATTTGGGTCCACCGTGTTTGCTCTTAGTGTGACAGTCATTATGTTTCCAGCTGCAGTTACCTAGTTTGACCAAGCAGAACCATTAAAGTGTAATCTCTCTGTATCTTATCTAATGCTTTGCCTATTAGTGCAATAATTAATTTATATCGGCCATTATCATATTTATAACATCTGAGCTAATGGTCTGTAGCGCTGCATCTCATGTGTTTCACACTGTGTTCCTGTACAACCTCTCACTGTGCATCCGTGCTGAACAAAATCTAAAACTGGACATCCTCTCGTATCACCTTACTATACCTCCATCCTGGTTTCTCTTTAGATATCATATATATTTCATTCCTATGCTCATGCAATTCCCTCTACCAGTGAAATCAGAAAAGAAACAGTACATTATCTATATCCAACATAACATATACCGTCCGCCTCTCAGCCCTTTCTTCTTCTTACAGGACTGAAGAGAAGTGGGCTTCCCGAACATGAGGCATGAAACATAAAACATACTGAGGTAACAAAGTGAGACAGGCAAAAGAAAAAGGAATGAAGGAACAGAGAACCGAAGGAAAGTGAATTTAGAGCAGAGCACACACTGCGCACACACACACACACACACACACACTCAGCTGCAGCAGCGGTACAATGCAGCCTTGTTACATCCACCTTCAGTAGAGCCACTGTTCAATTATCCAGAGTCACCACACCTACAGGAGCCACAAGTCAGCCACAGAGCTGTAGTTGAACGAACACCAGCTGTGACGATTAAAGAAAACACTCAACACCTCCTCTTCCAAACATATTTTCTCTGTTTCCATCCAAACTCACTGGACTGTAAAGCAGCCAGGTTGAATATACTCTGTATCTGCAGCAGTTCTGGTCTTGGCTTTTCAGGCTGAAATGTAAACAGTAGGCAGCCGCCAACTGTCCAGAGCCATCAACTCATCAGTTCAGCTGCGCTGGAGTTAATGAAATGTGGGAGGACATGGAGCTGCCTCCTCCTGTCTGCTGTCTCTGTGCACATCCTGGAATGTGTCAGGACAGCCTGACTGTAACTGTGAGCTTGTAGTGAACAGCAGTCATTAGGTCATAAAGAGAACATGAGGTTATTTATGAAGGAAAAGCTGATGTAACTGACCTCTTTAGTGCCTGGTGTGGAAGCTCGTCTGTCAGTGAAATCACTGTGAATGGTTTTTATCTGACATGTTCTGAATTAGAAGCTGCTCTATGAGGGAGAGTGGTGTCAGGAAATGCTTCATCAGAGGTATTTCCTTTAACACGGGTGCAGAGCGTACAAGCTCGTCGGTCGACGGCTGTAGTCTTTGCGATGTGTTGGTGTGTCAGAGCATTTACACTTGCTTCCTTTACTCATTGACTGATTGATAATCATTATCATTTAATCTCTGAGTTTGATCATATTAGACTAATGAGAAATGCCCATTACAATGAGGGATGCTCCAGTCCGATCCCGTGGATCTGAATCAGCCCCAGTCCTCGTTGCACTTGAGATAAATACTGGGTTGAAGGACTGTGAGGCACCAGTCCTGATTACCACCTCTCCCAACCTGGAGTGTCACCAGAACACTACTTATGGCTGGGATGCACTTTCAGAGGTACAAGCGCAGTCATGGGCTCCAC
This sequence comes from Lagodon rhomboides, assembly GCA_039737535.1. NCBI lineage: Eukaryota > Metazoa > Chordata > Actinopteri > Spariformes > Sparidae > Lagodon > Lagodon rhomboides. The sequence goes on along the minus strand of CM077784.1, from coordinate 6,456,087 downwards.
ACAAGAGTCGAGGATGAAGGACGGTTCAACAATATTGTATTTTTGTGTGTCTTTTTCTGTCATTGACGCACACACTGAGGAGAATCACTTGTGTCAATAGGTCGACCAGCCGATTAACGAGCACTTCGACCTTTTACCCGTCATTAGCCGTGGTGATGATGACAGCACTCAACCCAACTGAGAAGCATCAAGGTGCAAGACAAACCTAAAGGAACCATGTGGGTCTTCTGTGTTGTGCTGGAAGCTATTCTATTCTACAACTTTCAGCATTCAAATTAGGGACTGATCGATTATGGGGGATGATACTCAGCATTTTTCGGATTATCGGTGTCAGTGATTTTTCTGTCAGATTGCTGATAAAATAAACTAATTAAAAAATGTTCCGCTTTGACTCTGAGGAAATGTCCCGCCAACAACAATATCTGATTGGTAACACGTCACAATTAATGTCCTATAAACACTGAATCATCTGAATCTGCGAAGTAACTACAAACTAAAGTTATAGGATAGATATAATGGAGAAGAAGTATAAAGTAGCAGAAAAAGGAAATACCCAAGTCAAATACCTCAAAATTGTACCTAAGAACAGTACTTGAGTATATTTTACTTTGTTGTTCATTTCATCACTGGTTGTTCACAATTTTGACACAACGAGTTTAATTTTAACTGCAAATGAATATCGGTTCCAAATATCAGTTTTCAGTCTCCACGATTTAATAATAGTCAGTATTGACTCTGAAGAAGCCACATCGGTTGACCACGACTGCAAATGACCAGACAGTTGAATCAAACCTCAATCAGACAGTCAGAGAAACTATTAAGATTGTATTATTATATTGTAATAACACACACTGAAGATGTGAGCAGAAGTTTAGAGGTCAGAACGGCTAACAGTACGCAGCAGCTCCTAGAGGAAGGGTGTGAACGCTCAGTTTTCATCCACCATGTGAATATTTAGTATTTGTGTAGCTCCATGTGGAGAGAGAGTTTGTCTGGCTGAGAGAGAGTCAGAATAGTGCTTCTCATTCAAACTGCAGCTGCATTGCATTATGGTCCATTGTGGTTTCTGTCAGTGCACATAAAATGGCACCTCTCACTCAATGACCATATATTTCTCCGTGTACGACTGTTGAGCATCAGCGCGACATTTAGAGCCTATAAAGAAATCGTTCTCTTTCATCGTTCAGGACCGATGTCTGAAACTTGTCGCTCAGCGTTGATTGTTCTGGACAGCCGAGAAGTTTTAACGGCGTTCAAATACCACTGCTGCTTTTCTGTCGATGCAACAATTTAAAAAAACACAAGCGAACAGCAGCAAGGTCACAGGATGACAACGAACAATCAGAGTCCACAGTTTTAGGGTGGCTTTCTCTTGTCCACAGCCTTCCTGCCCTCATTACAGTTCAGATTAATATTTAATGTGCTACGTGTCATATGGAGCAGCTCTGTCTGGGAGGATTTAAGCCCTCTGCTCACCTAACATAAGGGCACATTGTATGGCAGTGAATTCCTCTGCACTCTGCCAGCCGGCCTTGGCTTTGAGAAGTCAGTGAGGCCTTAAAGTTCCTGAAACCCCTCCAGAAAAAAAAAAGAAAAACTGATGGGAGGGAATAGCTTGAGGAATGGTTGGTATTCTGAAATGTTGTTCTTCTCCACAAGTTTATTTCCGTCTTTCATCGAGTTCCAGGGGAACATTCCTCAGCCAATCAGAGAGCCTCATTCTCACACATCACCACATCTCCACGATCATAAACCGAATATGGACAACAACTTACAAGCGTTAAAAACATACATTATTAAAGAGCTGTTTTATGAGCAAATCATACAGTGAGCTCAAGTATGATTAATGTAATCCCACCGTTAAGTAAACCAAGTGCAAGATTCATTAACCAGTTCACACAAGATAAATGGAAGCAGGATGCAGTTTATCCCTTCTAATTAGACAATCTCAGCACATAAAAGCTCCCAGTTTATCAGAGCTAAGGCTCTAAAACAAGGTCGCTGATGTGTGAACATAGATTAAAGAGAAGAAGTAGGGAAGAAAATAAAGTCAGAACCAAAAGTTTGTGGATACAACTCGTGTGAAAAGTAAAAGAAAGGTGAAAAACACTCACCACTAAGTTATCTCCCACAGTTCTGTCCCGGTTCTGTCTGCTCCCTCCAGAGTGACACAAAACTTCACTAGTTGTTCCTCCACAGGGTAGAGTCGGACTCCCTCCCTCTGACTCCCTCTCTCTCTCTGCCTGACTCCCCCTCTCTCCCCCTCTCTCTCTCTCTCCCTCTCCCTCTCTCTGACTCCCTCCCTCCCTCTCTCTCTCTCTCCTCCCCCCCTCTCCCTCTCTCTTTCTCTCCCTCTCTCAATTAAATTCAATTTAATTCAACAAGCTTTATTGGCATGACTGTGTTTTACAATATTGCCAAAGCGTTTTGGTTACAGAACAAGAATACGTAGATAATAAATAATTAATAATATTTTTTTCAAAAAAGGAAAGTGTGTGTTTGTCTTTGTGTGTGTGTGTGTGTGTGTGTGTGTGTGTGTGTGTGTGTGGGTAGACCTTCATATAAAGGTAATAATTACAGAACAATAGTATAATTAAGTATAAAGAACCCAGTCGGGAGCAGCTGGCTCTCTCTTCTCCTGTGGCAGCACTCACAGGTTTTGCAGCATCTACAGCAGCGGCACTTCTCCCCACGTAATTCTGGTGTAGAGCTGGTTCTGATGTCTGTGTATGTGTCTCCACCTGTCTGTGTGGACAGAGCCGCTGCTCTGCTCTCTGGGCAGCCACGTCTGTCTGTGTCGACAGCTCTCTGAGGCTGGACTGTGGCTGCTGAGTCTGTACATGGTCAACGTTTTCCTCAGTCTCGGGTCATTTACAGAGCTCGGATAATCTGCCATGGAGTAGTCTCTGTTTAGGGCCAAATAGCATTGGAGTTTGCTTTGGGTTTTGGTTGTAGATGTCCAATAGCTGATGTTATTGTCTTTTTGTTTTACTATACTACTATATCACTCTCTACCTCTCTCTCTAAATATGTATATACACATACATATACATATATATATATATATATATATATATATATATATATATATATATATATATATATATATATATACAGATAGATAGATAGATAGATAGATAGATAGATAGATAGATAGATAGATAGATAGATAGATAGATAGATAGATAGATATGGCTCGCTCACTCTCTCTCTCTCAGAAACAGCAAAATGGCGACATCTAGTGGAGAGCTAAGTAGTAGTCATATTTAAACACAATCATCTTTCACTCATTGGCTCACTGATTATATCCAAAAGTCATTACAGGGCTAATTTGCTCTGAGTGATTGAGTGAGCAGTTTAAAAGCAGCATCAGAACACAAACAGATGTTTTATAATATCCACAAACACTTTGCTGCTGCTGGATGTCAAGTGTAAAGCACAGACCAAAGTGGAATCACATTATGAACTATTATAATGACAGAACTGTGAATAAATTGTTTTTTATTACTTTATTGTGTTATCTTATTGCTATTTTAATCCTTCATTCACTTCTTCAAACATTTCACTGGCTACAGCTTATTAAATGTGAGGATTTGCTGCTTTTCTGTCATTTATGACTTTGGTTTTTTTTGTTTTTTTTTTGTTGGTTGGACAAAAGAAGCAATTTGAGTACGTCACTTTGGGAAACTGTGAATAATCCAAATCCTAATCCTGGAAGTATTAACTGACAATTCAAATAATTGTTAATCTTATTTACCGTGAGAATAGTAATCCAGTACAAGTCCTAAAGTATGTGGTGAAGCATGAAGACTTGGAGACTGGACGGACTTTATACATACAAGAACACACACACACACACACACACACACAGGGACACACACACACACACACAGGGACAGACAGACAAGGACAACATTCACACAGAGGGACAGAGTCAAGAACAACATTCACACAGAGGGACAGAGACAAGAACAACATTCACACAGAGAGACAGAGACAAGAACAACATTCATACAGAGGGACAGAGTCAAGAACAACATTCACACAGAGGAACAGAGACCAGGACAATATTCACAGAGGGACAGAGACAAGAACAACATTCATACAGAGGGACAGAGTCAAGAACAACATTCACACAGAGGAACAGAGACCAGGACAATATTCACAGAGGGACAGAGACAAGAACAACATTCACACAGATGGACAGAGACCAGGACAATATTCACACAGAGAGACAGAGACAAGAACAACATTCACACAGAGGGACAGAGACAAGAACAACATTCACACAGAGAGACAGAGACAAGAACAACATTCACACAGAGAGACAGAGACAAGAACAACATTCACACAGAGGGACAGAGACAAGAACAACATTGACACAGAGAGACAGAGACCAGGACAACATTCACACAGAGGGACAGAGACAAGGACAACATTCACATAGGGGGGCAGAGAGAGACAAGAACAACATTCACACAGAGGGACAGAGACAAGAACAACATTCATACAGAGGGACAGAGTCAAGAACAACATTCACACAGAGGAACAGAGACCAGGACAATATTCACACAGAGGGACAGAGACCAGGACAATATTCACACAGAGGGACAGAGTCAAGAACAACATTCACACAGAGGGACAGAGTCAAGAACAACATTCACACAGAGGGACAGAGCCAAGAACAACATTCACACAGAGAGACAGAGACAAGAACAACATTCACACAGAGGGACAGAGACAAGAACAGCATTGACACAGAGAGACAGAGACCAGGACAACATTCACACAGAGGGACAGAGACAAGGACAACATTCACACAGAGGGACAGAGACAAGGACAACATTCACACAGAGGAACAGAGACCAGGACAACATTCACACAGGGGGGCAGAGAGAGACAAGGACATGTCCACTGTGGTTTTTGATAATATTTGAACATGTTCCTGAGTTTGGACTGGAAGACAGCCAAATCCTCTTGGCACTGGTGTGTGAACATGTTTTATTGGACGTTTGTCAAGGCAAATATGTATTTGTGTGTATTGTCAACACTTGCGTCCCTTACTTGTTCATACTGTTTGTTATATTTAAAGGATCGAGCAGCACAAAGAGTCGCTCCACCGTGTTTCACTGCAGAGATTCACCACCATGACAGTCAGGCTGTATTTAGGCCCAGCAGGACTTCTCTGTAAGATGAATGCTGCTGCCAGCTCGCTTACACCCGATCAACAGGCGTCTCTTTGTTTCAGGATGTGTAGTCTCAAGTGACGTCTTAACTAGTCCAGCCTAATACTGCCAGCAGTTTATATTCTGAGACACAGCACAGGGTTGTCTCTTTTCACTGTCCACTGTGGTACTAATGAAGCTGGTCATGAATCCTTGTCTTTGTTAATGAGCCTTGTCTTGCCTCACCTGTTATAACTTGCCACCCAGCCCTGGGGCATGGGAGGTCCTAAAAGGGACTTAAAATAATCTCCAACCATTCAAATAATCTGCTGGCGGGGCCTTTGGAGATCATGAGGGAACCATGAATGCATTTTGTGCCTAACCTGCTGGTAAATATTCACAGAGTGAAGTGAAACACTGAGCTGCTGGGTGTGTCTGAGGAAACATGAGCGACCACAAAGTCTTCCTTGTTCAGTGTTATACAGTGAGAGGAAGCACAGAACACTGTAATAAATACTGGATCAATAACAAGCTGCAGGAAGCATCTTTCAAGATATCAACACAAAATTAACCCAATAAAGCCTGTGTTGTTGGAAAGATTGTTGTTTTTTTTTCTTCTTTTTGATTTGATGTAACCAACTTTAGAAAAAAAAACTGAAGATGGACGTTTATATAAATGTCTATGTGATGTAGTATTTTAGTCAAGATAAGATTGGAAATAACATGCTGTATATTTTACAATTAAACTCAAATCTAATCTATTAGGAACTTTAAATTATTGAATTACTATGATATGTTTTACACACACACACACACACACACACATATATATATATGTGTGTGTGTGTGTGTGTGTGTGTGATGTGATTGTTTTGGTCTTTTTGTCTTAATAACTGTTTGAATTTGTGAAACATTGTGAGTTACAATGAGGAAGTTTGGGTAAAATAATAAAACACAGAACTTATTCATGCCTTCATATAAAATATGTTTTAAGGAGAAGATTTAAATATGTCTGCCTGATTTTGGTTCCAGATATGAGCTTATAGACAAGTCAACAATTTTCACGGTATATTCCAGAACCAAGTCCCACGTCAACTTATCTTGCCTTTATAAATATTAGTTTGATGAAACTGACGGATTTATAAAGTTCTAAGTCTCTGACGGGGAGATAATCGACACATGGAGGTTGTTCTGGAGGAGTTTCTGCTGCTTGAATCTTCCATCGTAACTCAACAAGACTCTTATTTCTCCAACGCAAGGCATCAAAGAAACCCTGTGTCATGTGTTCATCGGTTAATAGAGCCACAATCTAATTACACGTTTTTTTCGAATGTGATAATTTATTTTTGTCATCTGATAACATGTAATCTGGTCCTCATCAGCCCTGTGTGGCACAGAATCGACTGTGAGGCTGTTAAATATTAATATGTCAGCAGAGACCTACAGGTTAGTGAATGGAGTGAGACGCAGTGTCATTCTGCTGCCAGAGCCTGAGGGTGAAGTGTCTGAACACAGGCACAGCAAGGCAATCACACCAAATGTAATGAGTTCTTAAATTAACTTGTTACCACTTTATTGCAAGTAGAGAGACGAGATGTTCTGGTATCTGCTGCTAGAGGGCAAGAAGATATGCTGAAATAATCAAGCAATCAGGGTCAGGTAATACAACGGCACATGTTAAAATGCTGAGCAGACTCTGCGCTCTCCGTCTGATTGAATATTTTCCACTTTTCCTGTAATGTTCAATAATTGAAACGGCAGGTAAAAAGTTCAGGACAGCAACTTAAGTCCTTCAATAGACGTAACCTTCTCATGCCAGTGCTCTGCAGAGCAGCACCGTGATCATCAGGGCTCACAGAACATGACGAAACAACTCCTCAACAACACTTAGCTGTTTTTCTTGATTAACCAGGGCTGTAGATGTCATTAAGGGCACCGGGGAAATGTCAGCGTTGTCTCTGTGAATGTGCTGTTGGTTATAATGACCTCAATCACACACAGATCACAAAGCTTTAGAGTCATTATTAAATGTGAATGCTAGTACAAGTACTTGTCCATCAGAACTACAGTTCTGGTGTCGTGTGTGTGAGCATTCTGGAGCGGCATTTAAACTTCCTTGACAAGAGCCTGACTCGAACAAAGCCGACATTGTCGCATCTCTGCAGGTTCCTGACGAGATGTGTCGACAGATAAAAAGAAGAAAAACGAGAACGTAACAAGAGCAGGTGAGACGTGACCTCCTGCTGATGTAGATGGAAAGAAATACCTCAAACTCAAACACTTTTTCAATCTGAAAGCATTCTAGGCTGTTTTCTGACAGGCTGTTGTGTCCATTGTGTTCCGGAGACATTTCCTTGACAGACACAAAACAAACGTGCTGCTCCCGTAAGTCTTCCTGAAAGGCAAGTTCTATCAGTCGTGACGGTTTCTTGTAAATCAAGTACGACAGTAGCTGAGTGCTCAGAATGAGCTGGGGATAGTTTAGTATTTCACTTCATTATTGATTCTGTAACATATCTGGATTTATCTTTTGTGTTAATTCATATCCCTGCACTCACACACTGTATATTCACCCTTAACCAATATCCCCACTCATGTTGTTCTGATAGTTACTGAGGAGGTATATCTATGTGAGATACTTCTGTATTATCGTTGAACTATTGATCCAACACACAGCCTGAATAATATGTGATGGTAGTGTTTTAAATGTATCACATCAGTGCTGAGATATTCATGTTGGTTTGGACTGCAGCGTTTCACTTTGAACAAGATTTGAGTTTTGAAAAAATGTTGAACTGTTTTCTATTTTGCACTCAGAGTCTTGAGATTTTGAGCTTTAGTTTTAGGAAACGTGTTTGCAGTTATGGGATGCAACTCAGTACATTTACATGAGTAAAATATGAGGAACGTGTACTTTAGCGGAGAAGTTCCATTTTCTGGTACTTTATACTTCCACTAAAGTACAGTTTGGTGGAAATATTGTACTTTTTACTCCACTACATGAGTTTAATAACTCTTGTACACTGTAACTAGTTACTGCTCAGATTACATTCTGCATCAGAGTCGAATGAGTACATGTTTAAATTAACTTGTTTTATCAACTATCAGATAAAAAAATTAAGACACTGATTCCAATGATCAGAGAGATGCTGAATGTGATAACTGGCCAGGCTGATATAGATAGACTCATCCTGTACTGTACATAAAAAGATGTAACTTTATTTATAATTTACTTTTTCATTCAAATTAATTTTGCATAAAGTGACTTTTGATATTTTAAGACTTTGGCACTGTTTGTATGAGTGACTTTCACTGGGATATTTATCAGATAACTTTACTGTCTCTCTTCCTCTACCTGTCTCCGTCAGGTTACTTCCGCCATCTGCACGAGCTTCCGATCATCCGGGGCGCGCTCCCGTGAAGCGCTTCCTCGCTGTGCTGCGCGCTCCCGTCCGCCTGACAGTCCTCCAGCTCTCACGTGTTTTCTGTGTATAAAAGCGTCGCAGTCTGCTCAACATGTCCAGTGAGTCCCCTGACAAACGGAGGAAGATGGAGTCAGCGCTGAACCAGCTGAAGAAACACACCGTGGTGGTGGCGGACACCGGAGACTTTAACGGTAAAGAAAGCCCGCTTTCAGCACATGCTAATCTTAGCTGGTTAGCATGCTAACTTAGTGACCGGGAAGGATCCAGCTTAATGTGACTGACCGCGGGGTCGATATTACGCAAACAGAGCGAGCCGTGGAGCAGTTAGCATCAATGTACCATCATCAGCTCCATCAGGCTAACGTTAGCTTAGCTTTAAAACTAACTCTTTACATGGTAACCAAACACTAAAGATGACAAGCTGATAATCCAATTAAAGCTACTTGTTATTAAGGTTGCCTAACTTAGCAACAGCAGCTAAGTTAGCCGTACTAGCAAACCATGCTAACTAACTACTTATCTAAGAGAGAATGCGGTTATTTTGTTAACGTGAGCCTCTTGTAAACCTCACACATGACCGAAGCTGAAAGCAGCCACAGGTTGCACTTGTTAATGATGTGTTCGTGGTGAAAACACAGCTCGTATTAAAGTTAGAGACTGCTGTGAAACCTGAGGTAACAGGAAACAAGGTGAGAAATTAGATTTTCTTCCTCGTTTCGTCACTTTCATGCCCAGGAGGAAGAGGTCATGAATCAGAATGAGGAAGTTTGTGTCTGTGTGTGTTTGTGTGTTTGTATTAATCCTGTTAGACTGTGATGTGAACCAGAGACTTCCTCCTCCAGGCTCTGCAGAGTCAGGATGACATGACAGAACTGGTTTGTGCCTCTGCAGCCAGGCGTGACTCTGGGTGCTTTGCAGATTCAGATTATTGCTTCAGTATCTGCTCCAAAGTTATCAAATGAATGTAGTGGAGAAGAAACAGTGTCAAAATTTCACACAACCAAGGATGAAATGAACTGAAATACTAAGACTTTACTGCAAATGAAAATCGCCCCCAAATATCATTTTTCAGTCTTCTTGATTTCTAATAACCAGTGTCGTCCCTAGAAAAGCCGTATTGGTCGAGCCGTAGTATAGAACCTGTCATAAAGGTTAGGGTAGCTTCTTCACAAGCTGATGATGTACAGATATGATCAGTAAATAACCAGACTTGGAGTTATTAGACTGAAGTTATTGTTAGTTAGAATAATGTACACAGTGATTTGAAGAAGTCACCTCGAACTGGAGTTGAAATTATGCCCATTAAGCAAACAGCCTACAATGAAAATATTGGGGCTGCACAATTAATCAATAAAGTATTATGGAGCTCTCGATATGACCAATGCAGTATAAAAATAACAGAAGTGTGCAGTTTATTGATTGTGATATATATTTTCATTAACATAATGATATAATTTCCACCAGCTGTGTGGAGAATTGGGGCTGCACGATATCGGAAAAATGTATGTTTCAGTATATATTACACCAGAAACACGACAGGTGTTTTCACCAGGTTACTTGAATCTATTTGTAAGAATCGATTATTACATTAGTTGTGACGTGGCACTGCAGTGCATTTTATCAGACAGCTACAGTAGGCCCTGCTTTGTTTCATAAATGTAATGCGTGCATGTCATTCTCAAGCAACAAACTTTCATGTATCCAAGAACTAAATTGGATTTATTGATTGGATTTATTGCAGATTAGTTATGTGTAATGAGAACCTTAAACTTTTGCATCAAGAGTTTGAGTTGGTCTGCTTTGTCAGCACTCAAAGTGTATATTGTGCAGCCCTGTTGTGAGTCATGTCATGATATCTGTCAGAATGAGTTTCTTTTTTTAACCATACTGTGCCTCTTAGTCACTAATAGCAGCTTGTCTAATCCAAAACAGCACTACAAACTGAGCAGGCGAAAACTGTTTGACATCACAATGTCCTTCACATCAGTAGTGTCTGTCACCTGTCCAACAGTTTAATATAAAACATCTCTCAGCCTTTAGTGAATACATCTGTCAGTACTATCAGCAAAAACTCATAGTGATTAGTAGAGAGGCTTCTCAAGACTCACACAGACGTTGACTTCTCTTTTTTTAGTTTTAAAGCAGACGTGTGTGTCTGTGTGTGTGTCTGGTTTATGTAATCTGGGTATTTCATGAATGTTGTAAGATTTGTCAGGTTTCGCTGGGTGCAGATTTAGACATGTTCAAATCACTGATGTAACACAGAAGAATTGCAAGAACTTGGTCAAACATGGTGTAACGGCAAACTCTTACTTCACTTATGTAAGTGTCGAAAAAAGGCTCCACAATTAGCTTGAAGGTAAACGGAGGAGGCTGACGGGGCACCTGGGACATTTTGCTCAAGAGTAACTGATGAGGCTGCGTGGTCGTAGGTGGTTCAAGGCTCCTTGTGAGGTGAAGAATCGTTCAGTGCTGCTTTGGGAAGATGACAGACTTTTGAAGGCTGTTATCTGGCCCTGATACTGAGGACATTACTGATTCTTGTATTGTCCTTGAAGGTTGTTGAGAAATGATTCTCATGTGTGTGACACAACCTGATTTCAAAATGGTTGGGTTTTTGTCCTTTGGTCCTGTAAGTGTGAAGCCAGAGTCAACATGCTCCTCAGGATATGCAGAGGACAGACAGAGTCCCTGTTTATAGGTCACGTCTGATTTAATTTGGTGAATTTCATTTGTAGTATTTCCATGCATCACAAAGTGGTCTTTATGTACGCAGACAGGGCATGACAAGAAAATCAAAGCACATTCCTCAATGTGAAAAGTGTTCCTCTTTTGTTATTTTGTAGCTAATCAGATGCTTCCCAATGTGTTTTAATCCCTCTGATGCTCCGACTGACTACAAAACCATCCGGATACGAACATTATAAAGCCACAGCTGCTCTTGTGCCATGTAGCCGTCATATTCATGTAAATCTAGTTGGTGCACGTGGGCAACTTACAGATAACTCGGACAGTGGAATTGGCGTTCTCCGCTACAATTTTAAAAATGTCTTTGCTGCACAGTTTTATTATTTACAATCTTTTATTTGTCTCTAAACTTTTATCGATAACACAGTAAATGTATGTCAGTGGAAATATGTTTTGGGTGGCTGTTAAATTAAGGAAAGACTACAAAACCTTTTTAATTTTTTTTACCCCAAGTTGAAGGCAGAGACCAGCCGCCCTCTTTTGAGAATACTGCTGTAATCAGCACGTGAACTCTGGTGTCTTCTTGAACGTGCGATCACGAGTATCTGGTCCAACCCCGCTGACCTACAGAGGGATCCAGTTTTTTTTTTGTAAGGGGGTTGAGAGAAAACGGGCTCCAGAACAGAGGCGTCCTTTGTTCCTCAGCTGAAGAGCTGGCAGCACCGACTGGACTCGGCTGCTACAATCGCTTGCTGACATATAAACCAGCGTGCGCTCATGCATATCAAATTAAAACATGCATTTCAACGGGATGTTTTTAATATACAGTTCTGTAGGTTAAAGACAACAAGGACACATGCTGTGTGACTCTTCTGCTGCAGAGCTGTTTGACTGTAAGATTTGTCGGCACTACCGATTCAACTGGTTATGTGTGAAGGAAGTAGTTAATAGGTAGTCAGGATTTCCCTGCTTTTGTTTTCCATTAATACTTCAGAAACTTAAGTTGCAGCATCAGCAGTTCTGACGGTCACCAGCAAAAGACAATCATTAATCAATACCCTATGGACGTGATTTTCTTTAAGTGGTTTTAATTGTACTCTTTATATCAGTAGAAGGAACACTTACTGTCTAATCTGCCTCTATTGGCTCTTGGTAGTTTTTCAGAGAGATGTGCAGCATTATTTTCATACAGCAGGTGGCACTGTCCTCCAGGTAACAGCAGCAGCGTGTTGCTGATTCAACATGACAGTTGTTTCTCTTTGGTTTGCGTCTCTTTTACCTTCACATGGATGGATGAGATCATTTTTCCATATCATGCTGATCAAAATGATTTAGTTAAGCTTGGTAGATGATAACATCGCCTACACCTGCAGAGAATAATGTATTCAGTTAATCCTTTAGTGGTCATGTACTCAATCAGAAAACATCCAGAAAGAGAGAAAAGCATCAGGGCATCGACCTCCGTTCTATCCTGGACCTGCAGACGTCCAGTTATACATTGATATTTGTATGAATATGTGTGAGAAACTAGGTTGTCGTGTGCGTGTGTGACTTGTAATGACTTTGCTCTGTCTTCCCATCCTGCAGCCATTGATGAGTACAAGCCTCAAGATGCCACCACCAACCCATCTCTCATCCTGGCTGCTGCGAAGATGCCAGCCTACCAGCAGCTGCTGGATCAGGCCATTAAATACGGCATCGCCAAAGGCGGGTAAGAAGTTGGACACATGAGAGCTAATCCAGACTCCCTGTAATGAAACTAGTCTTTAGCTTTACACCTTCTGGGTGACACTAGAGGTCAAATCAACTACAGTGTCCGTTTCATGACTTTAAATCCAGTTTGATAATGTTTCCCTCTCTGTCAGCACTGAAGAGGAGCAGGTCGCCCACACCATGGACAAGCTGTTTGTCAGCTTTGGGCTGGAGATCCTCAAGAAGGTCCCGGGCAGAGTCTCTACGGAGGTGGACGCCAGGTAGGTGCAGACAACATGTCACAAGGTGGTAAATGTGACGGGAAACTTATTCAGTGTGGAACGTTTCACAACGTATAAGTCATGAGGCGACAGACAGCTGATGCTCAGAGGCCGAGCGGGTCACGTGTTCTGGGTCGGTTTGAAGTTTGTTAGTAGAACCGAAGAAGACCTGACCTTCTTTGGCTAACAGTTGATTCTTCTACATTATGTCTTTGAATGAATTTCCTTTGTCAGTTGGCAGCCACATAACTGATCAATACTTTATTGATTACTGTTTTTAAATGAGCTTTATAAATACATCTGGATTGGATCAGTAAAACCTTTGTTTCAGTAGCCAACAGGGTCCATCCCTGGAGTAAAAGAGGTCCCTGAATAATGAATTGAATTAACATTAAAGTAGTTATATTCAGCGCTTTTATCCAACATGCTGACAGTTTGTCATTGAACCATTAACATACACACTCAAAGATGCCATGTAACACACTGAGGTCAGTGTTCAGATGTATTTGGGCATAACTGAGTCATCTTAAAGTGAACAAACTAATTGAGCATCAACATAAAGGTACCGTGTTGTTTCTCCTCTGCACACAGACTATCCTACGATAAAGATGAAATGGTTGCCAAGGCCCTGAGGCTCATCGCTCTGTATGAAGAGGCCGGCATCAGCAAGGAGCGTGTGCTCATCAAGCTGTCATCGACATGGGAAGGAATCCAGGCTGGCAAGTGAGTATAAGATCTGGAAAAAATGCCGCCTGGAGCAGGTTTTGTCTCCTGAAGGTTGGTGAACGCACAGAACGGCTGCTGTGTATCACAGCTTCTGATGAGCTAATCAGCCGGCGACTCCCTGAAGACGGGTGTTTCCTCGTCTGCATGTCCACCAGGGGTCGAGTGATGTCCACTGAATCGCTGCCTCAGTTTGATTCCACAGGTTTAAATGGTTCAGAATAATAAGATTGGACTTTTTCTCTGATGTCTATAAAACTGTAAAGTTTGATTCCAATATTCTGTGGCTTGTTTTGTTCTTGGGAGAGGTTCTGGTTGAAATGGGAAGCGGAGGAAGAATGGAAGTTTACCCCTGGACGTGTTTTGTGTTTTGTGCAGGGAGCTGGAGGAGAAGCACGGCGTCCACTGCAACATGACCCTGCTGTTCTCCTTCGCTCAGGCTGTGGCCTGTGCAGAAGCAAAGGTAACACTTATATCACCCTTTGTTGGACGGATCTTCGACTGGTACAAGGAGAACACAGACCGCAAAAGCTTCGAGCCACATGAGGACCCAGGTAATGAAGGCCTTAGGGGTTTTTTAGTGTTTCAGTTCCTCCTGCTGCCACTTTCCATCTGAACTGTTCTGCTTTCAGAGTGTGTGTGCTGCTGGTATATGTGGGTGTGTTTTGGGCTGCTGACAGCCGTGGCCAATCGTATCCACTCCTCTAATCTCCTTAAGAGCGATTTCTTTTCTCCATCATGGCGTTCTGACAGCTGGAAACAAACAGCCTCCTGTGGGAGGTGAAGCACAGCAGGTGCAGCCCAGAGACAGCAGACGTCTGCAGGTTGAGTTTACTTCTCTGGACTCAGTGAGAGTTTGTCTGCTGCCAAACACTTCTTTTAAACTAATTTAAACAGTTTAAATTCCCTTAAACTTCCTTTAATATCTATATGTGCCCTGTTTTCTTAACTAAGTCATGATGCTGCGTTCACATAGTCTGCTGTGTGGTCTAGAAAACATTTTGGCTTTTTTCAGCCTCAGCTTTTCTGCACCAACTTGATAACTCCAGTGAGCTGTCGACAAAATAAACGACACTTATTATTTTCATGGGACACCACTGTTCTCTACGTTCTACTCAGGTTTCCATCTAAACTGAATTTTTGAATTTGCAAATGCAGCTCTTCAGTCAGTAAAGTATCGCAGAAGAAGCGAGCACAAACAGACAACATGATTAACGAGGCTGCAGTCAGACCACCAACTGGAAAATAAGGTGAACGTAGTTATGGCCATTTGTTTTATGTATTTGATGAATATAAAAATCTCCCCATCAGTGTAAAGAGGCATTTCCCTACGTGGACGAATAAAGTAATAATAAAGTGCGGAGCGGAGGCTTCAGTCAGTGCTTCACATGCTTGATGTTGTTCACTTGGACACATTTGGCTTTATTCGATGCACCAACTTGAACTTTTCCACCTCAGCCAGGCCAACATGTGTTAAATTATTTAAATGTATTTAGTAAGGGTGTCACGATTTCGATTTTTAATCGGAATCGACCGAAGTTAAGTCACAATATCGAACTTCGAATTAAAAAAAAGAATCGTCGATGCTGCCTCGCCCCCACGTCACGTCCGGTCGGCTTGTCAGACGGAAAAAAAACACACGTGTTGAAGTGCTGCGAGTCAACCTCCTCTAACTTAGCTACTAGCTAAGCCAGTAGCTGTTAGCTACAGCCAGTCAAACGATAGCATGGTGTTACACCATTCCTGTTCGGCTCCCGGACCGTGGTCGGGAAGCACAGGGGAGATGATTTCCTCCAGGGCCGACGTTTCTGTTTCCCTTCGGGGTGAACCTCCTTTCACGTGTTAAGCTGGCCGGGAAATAAGACCAGGGAGCTTTGCTGTATGTTGAGGAGCCGTCGCCTTTATTCACAGCCAAACTGCATCCTATATTGTACACTTTATTGCTGTCGCTACTACTGACACTCCTTTCTCTCTCATTCGTTCACTGTCCGCACGTACACACGCTCCCTCACTCTCGCTCGCCCACACACACCTTATGCATTTTACGCACACACACCTCACGCACCGCCCTATTCCTGAAAGGGGCTACGCCACTCTTACAACAATTATCTGTGTGGTATATGTTCAACTGTTCACTTTATTGTTCAGAGAAGACTGTGGACGTGGCTGATTTATTTTTTTGTTTTGTTGTAAACTTGAATGTCATCTTCTGTGAAGAAGACTGCAAAAGAGAAACTAGATGGCAGATTATTTTGTTTAAATTTCCAGTTGACTGAAGATATAAGTTATTGTTACATTATGTTATTAATACCGGTTTTAAATTTGACAATGTAGTGTGGTTCATTGTGAACAAAGGTCAGATATTATATTGCATAAAAGTCTAGTCTAAAATAGCATAGCAACCTGTGCTTTAAAAAGATACATGTAAGAATCGAGAATCGAATCGAACCGTGAGCTTAGAATAAAAAATGTAATCGAATCGAGGATTTGGAGAATCGTGACACCCCTAGTATTTAGTACTATTTTTTTTTTTAAATTTCATGTGCATTTGAAACTCTGCATTGAAGCCGTGTGGATGGAAAAGCTCTGCATCTCAGCTGCAGACGTGTTCAGTGTTTAACACGTCTGCTCTCTGTCGTCTCTGTCCACAGGTGTGGTGAGTGTGACCAAGATTTACAACTACTACAAGAAGTTTGGCTACAGCACAGTGGTGATGGGTGCCTCCTTCAGGAACACGGGTCAGGTTAAAGCCCTGGCAGGCTGCGATCTGCTCACCATCTCCCCCGGGCTGCTGGCAGAGCTCAGCCAGGACCACAGCACCGTCTCAGTGTCGCTCGATGTCACCAAAGGTACTGTTGTGATTCAGAGGCTGCAAAGTGCTGCTGTTCTCATCAACTCTGACAGTTTAACTTTACTGTGTGTGCACTTGACTCCACTCTGACCTTGGTGGTGTGTTTTTGTAGCCAAGGCCTGTAATCTGGAGAAGATCCACCTGGATGAGAAGGACTTCCGCTGGGAGCACAACGAGGACCGCATGGCCGTGGAGAAACTGTCCGACGGTATCCGCAAGTTTGCTGCCGACGCCATCAAGCTGGAGACCATGATCAAAGTAAGAAGAGGTTTTTCTGCCACTCCCACTCTTTGACTCTGTGTATCCACCGACACTAATGAGAGTGATGATCTGATTAATGTGAGGTGTTTTGTTGAGCTTCAAACGCTGACTCAGGTTCTTTGTTCTCTACAGGAGAAGATGCTCAACGTGAAGAACGGCCAGTAGAGGACAGATCAGGTGTCTCCGGCTGCATTGACAGGACGTGTAATGACTTCGGAGCATTGTCTTTTTCCTCCAGCTACCTGAGAGAAGGTCCAGTCCACCAGGCCTCCCTCTCATCTGACCAAACTCCAGGGACCTCCTCCCTCCTGAACGGACACCTTTCCTGCCTTAGGCTGGGACTGACTGTGTGAATTCTGACCAAACGTGACTGATGCTAATGCCAGTGTGGAGTTACTGCAAAAGATTTACTTGAAATTTGACCAGAAAGGAGAAAACCTTACAGAAAAAATGTCTTTAACACATCACATGACTACTAGACGGAATCATGAGCACTTTTTGGCAGGAAAGGAGCACAGTTTGCTGTTAACACCGTGTGGAGAGGAGGGCAGAACTCTATGAAGCCCACTGTCTAATCATTCCTCAGAATATAACACTTTACTCTTTCAATAAAAACAGTCTTAATCTTTACAGTTGTGTTGTCTTTGTCTTTTTACACTGTTGCACTGTGTGTTTATGTGTCTGTCACCTGTTGTAGCTCACTGATCAGGTAACAAACACGACCGTCAGCCACTGAAGGCATCTGAACTGAAAGCTGCGTCAGTTTGGGTAAACTGGGATTATCATCAT
The DNA here is from genome assembly GCA_039737535.1 of Lagodon rhomboides. Lineage (NCBI taxonomy): Eukaryota > Metazoa > Chordata > Actinopteri > Spariformes > Sparidae > Lagodon > Lagodon rhomboides. The sequence continues at coordinate 6,438,212 of CM077784.1, read as the reverse complement.
CAGTTCGGTAAAACCAGCCTCTTGACGTGCAACTTTTGTCGAGCCTTTGTTTTGTTTCACAGCCTGCGGTCGAGCCGGTTTAACTCCATTTCATCTTTGCAAAGAAATGTCTTAACTCCTCCTCAGCTCACTCCGAACTAAACTGAAAGAAAGCTCTGGTGTTTGATGCCAGACACAACCTTGACAATCAGTGGGACTGGGAAGCTTTTGAAAGGAAATGTGGCTGAAGGTAATGGGATTTATTCAACTTCTGTATCAGTATTTTTGTGTGTGTGTGTGGAGGTTGTGAGATCTGTGTCGACAGGTTGTTGTAGTTTCCACAGCCGAGCTGTCGGTGTTGCACACAGTAACACATGGAGTTTAGAGCAAAGTAAGAAACTTCAACACAACGTGGCTGTCGAGAGGATTTGTCATCGTTTTTTTATGGAGTAACTCTGATCAAACATGGGCAGTGATGTGATTAGGCTGTCAGTCTTAGTGAAATATAATATACCTGAACATTGTTGAAACCAGTGACACTTTACGTCCTGAAACATTTGAGTTCTCGGACAGCTCTGCTCCGGATTTTCAAGATGGCAGTAAAGAAGTAAAAGAGCTGTTCAGCTGCTTAGTTGGTTTGAATCAAAAAACAATATTTCCAGATAATATACAAATACCACGGTATTAAATGAGATCAACCTGCAAATACACAATGTGACCTTTTTGCTCCGTCGTCATCAGAGTTGGTTTTTGTTTTGTTTGTGTCCCTCGGGTTTGATTTTAATTCTTTATAAGTCTTTGTGCTTTGACAGGTCCAGGCCCTATTTTGTCCTTTTGATTGAGGCATTTTCAAATGAAACATTAACATACTAATATTAGGAGTTCATATTCACAAGAAACACATTCAAGAGAGAGGGGTAAGCAATAATGTTGACAATATTTGTACAAAAGTCAAAGGAAAATTGTATAAACACAAACAAAACAATGAAAATGTGTTTGTAAACAACGATAGAGGTTGGTTTCCTGAAGATTTATCCAAAATATAAATGATAAATAATCACTTCAGTACACAACCTATAATTGATTAGCTTCTGTAGGGAACATCCTGCCTATTTCAAGAGGAAAGTCACTTCTAGAATCGGCATTAACGAACTAAGATGCATTTAAAAACTGACAAACACAATTCAGACTGAAGAATATTGGAGAGATGAAAAGCCGGGGTTGTATTAAGGATTCAGGATCGATCTCAGAGAGTCTGCAGCTCCTTAAAAACTTCATCTGATTTGATAAATATTAGGTTTTAAAAGTCATTAAATAATCATACATTTTAATTCCTGAGGTCTGAATTGCCTCAGATATTTTATCCAGTTTCATTCACGTTCATTCTCACATTTCTGAGGTCACAAATCTTCTAACCCACCACCGTCTGTTTTACTTTACACTTGCACTTCTCTGTTGGCAAAATGTAGAACAACCAGCCTGACAACTGAGTGGTTTAAGAATCAGGTGCAAACATGTAGTTTTGATTTTAAAATACACTGAGAATAGTAAGTTCAACACTGTGTAGTGAGTCGAGACTGTCTGACCTTTGACTCTCTGTCCTTCCTAAAGGTTCACACTTCCTGAGATGTTGTCCAGATTCAAAGAGAACATCCTGCTGCAGGTTCTGACTCTGGTTCTGTTTGGACCTGCCTGCCGAGCCTCTTCTCTGGGGCTGACGGTCCATGTTGTACCACTGGACAGCGATGGAGGGAAAATGGTAGGCTCCTTCATGCCTGGGTTGAGAGGGTGAGGTTTGGCTCAGCTGTCATTCGTATGAAGAGGTGACGGCTGTCGAGTTTGATTTCTTGTAGATGTTATCTTCACTCACTCTGATGACATCTTGTCTTCAATATTTATATCTTATTAAAATCTCTCTATAGTGTCATAGGAGCAACTGTGGTTGCTGCAATTTCCCCTGAGGGATCAATCAAGTATTTCTGAGTTTAAAGCTATAAATGAAGAAAATGAACGTACAACAACACGGTGTTCTGCAACCAGAATGAATAAACTCGTCTTAATCAGATGTGGTCCTCATAATGATGATTTCTGTATGTAAGTATAATCTTTGTCTCCTCACCAAGATGGATTTCTTCTTTTCTTCTGTATGGACACTGTAGAGTTTTAACCATCCTAACACCTCATGACTGAATTACAAAGCGACTGACTCTTAAAGACGGTCCGATTGGACATGTGGTGCCTCATGAAGACACCAGAGTTGTGTTTACGAGGTCCTCCATCATCTCCATAACACCGCCCCTTATTCTTTTTTAGTAATAGAGACAGAACAGTAGCCAAGTTCAGCAGCATAACATAGACTTCATAATAAGGTCAACAAATGTGTTTGATTTCATTCAGTGAGTGAGGACAGACTGATCTCAGCCTTTAGCTGAGTTCATTCATAAAATCAGCCACCGTACAGGTAATAAAAGAGTGTTTCTCTGTGTCTTTGTGTCTCTGTGTCTTTGTGTCTTTGCTTGTTGCAGGTGCGAGCTCACTTCAGTGCCATCGCTGCTGCTCCCTGTCCACCTCTGTCTGGACTGTGTGCTGCAGGGGAGGACTGTCTGGTCCATCCAACCTCGTTACCTTTCAACGGCACCAAACCGGGTTCTGGCTGGTGCGTCCGCCAGTGGCAGAAAACTGTCCCCAGTGTTTACACCGCCACCATCAGTTTAGGGTACGAGACCTAAACGTTACCTCTGCACCTCAAACATCGTAAATTCATCCTCCGTTTACATCCACACATTTCTCTCATGTAGACTACAACCTGAACCAAACAATGGCCACGCTGTTTTTCATCTTTGATTGTTGCTTCTTCCTGATGAATTGATCCATGTTAATAAGGACCGAGCACCTTGTTGCTAGTTCACATCACATACTGATGTTTGGGGGATTTTGATGATCTGGGAATGAGACTCAACAACCATCCATCCTTCTAATCACACAGTGTTGCTTGATGTGGTCAGATGATGCCATTTAAACCAGGCTACCTCCAGTAGGATCAATAAAATGAGCTTCATTTTCCCTAAAACACACTTTCTTCTTCAATGTTTAGGTCCAACACAGAGCTCTATGTATCTATGAATGCAGGACCAACCGTTCGGGCAAACAGTGGCAGACTCAACCACCCTCCTTTCGTTGGCCTCCTTCCTCCACTCAGGTATGAAAACTGATGTTTGGTTAAAGACAGATATGTTGCACCAGGTTAAACAAGAAAAACCTCTGCAGCTGATCAGTTTGAAGTAGGCCACCAGCAGAGGAGTCCAGATACAGCCCGGCCCAGCCGCCACCAGCAGCTCAGCAGCCATGTTTGTTTCACCTGCTTCTTCAGGTGGACAGGTTTAACCTCTTTCAGTTGTCTTATCTGCTGTGACTGTCTCTGATATTTGAGTGGCTGATTGTCTCGTTGCTTCTGTCTCTCGTTGTGTGATGGGTCCAGGGCCCGTGTGAACTGCCCTCATCACTTCCACCTGCCAGTGAAGGACCTGGATGGTGACACGGTGCGATGTCGCTTCGCCCGGCCCGGCCAGGGAGAGTGTCTGCGCTGCACCCAGCACTCGTTCATAGAGCTGGATGAGGTGAGTCGAACACACAACAACACCAGGATTTAAAATCAGCATTGATTAGGCTGCTGATCAATTACAAACTGAGTTTCTTTACTGGGCATTTGAACTTAAATTCTTAAAGGTGCAGTTTGTAGTTTTGATTGATTTTAATGCGTAAAAAAACTGAACAATCCAACCCTCTTTGTCTTCATGACTGAATGAACTGAATAAACAAACTGACCTTAAAGGACGACACAGTTCATACTGTTTTACTTTGTTTATATGTGGCGGACCCTGCCACCTCTCTAGTTTCAAACAGTGACAGACCTTATTTTCCTCTGAGAGCAGCTGGTTTATTCATTTATAAACACCTCTGACTGTGTATTATTACCTCATTAATACTGTAAATATTACAATTCTGAGTTAGAATTTCTTCTCCAAAACTACACAGTGCCCCTTTAAAAAAAGAAATAACAAAGCTTTTTAACTTTTTAAGAAGTCATCTGTGTGTCATCTTACAGAGCAGAAAAACTGAAAATCCAGATTCATCTCCTGCTGGTATCAATATTCAGGAGAATTATCTGTGTATTGATGATATGATATGTTTAGATAAGTGATCGATGAAGTTCTCGGTGCGCAGTGCAAACAGACTCGGCTTCAAGTTCGGCATCAAAACTCTACTCACTGAAAAACATATAAAACATTTCCTCATTGAAATGTTGCAATGTGACTACATCTTTGTATTTTACTGAATTGTCTGCTGACATTAAGAAGGTTCAAACCCAGAGACATCTGTAGCTTTACTCAAGGTCACAGCGTGTTTCATTTGATCGTTGTCGCTTGTTCTTCCGGCAAAACATCACATGATACATCTGAAGGAAGGAAGTCCTGAACGTGACTAAACACAATGTCAAGAACACTTCAACTCGTCCGTGAATATTTTCACGTAGAATTTCATCAGCAGTCGTGGTTGTTCAGTAATAATCTACCATGACGTGTATTTTCTTATTTTCATTGTTTTTCAAAAATCACCAGAATGAATCAAACAGTCTGAAACACTCAGCCTCTGCTTTGGTTTTTAAATCTTTCCAAGTGTGATTATAGCTGTCGATAAATGTCTCGGAGTAAAGAGTCAGATATTTCTCTCTGACATGCAGTCAGGTGGGAGTAGAACCAGCACAGATGGCTCAAATACCTCAACACTGTGCTCAAACTGGTCCAGTGTACCGAGTTACTTTCCACAACTGGATCAACTGTAAATCCATATTCTGTTCCTGAGGTGTAACTCTTAATCTACTCTCATATCTTCTGACAGTGAGGGTTTCAGAGTGACCAGGTAGATCTCATGTGACTGACTCAAACACTGAATGAGGAGTCAAAGCACAACAGGAACTTTGCTGTTACGCTATCAGACAGAAATGAAGTAGAACAAGATCTGCAGGGATAATAATGACTGTACTGACAGGAACAAGTGTGTAAGACGAGTTCAGAGCCCTGACGTCTGCATGTGGATCAAACCATCCTGCAGCCGCCTCAGTAACAAACCTTCAGCAAATGTCACAGTCCAACACACACAAGTATGTTATCTACTATACAAGGAAGGGTTAGTTCAGTCAGTGCTGGGAAGCTAGTTTGAAGTCGTAGCTCTGCAGGTTACCAAATACTTCACAATGGTAGAAGTTGAAAGACAGCAAATTTACCCTAAAGCTACCCTAAAGTAAACCCTCAGGTCTCGCTGTGGCTCTTGGACTTGAACTAAGCTCTGCTCAGTGAAAACTTCACATTGTTGTCATCTTTTTAACTCTTTACCAGGAGAAATGCACGTTAACCTTCACTGGAAAAGCTCCAGCAGGACAGTATTTCATCCACCTGATGGTGGAGGACCTGATTCCTGCACCCAAAATAAGCTTCTATGGAAACCAGCCCCTCAGTGCCGTCCCTGTGCACCTCTCTCTCTCTGGTGAGTCCGTCAGGAGAAAGGCCTCACTGTCGCCTGTATGTCAACAAATATATAGATAACTATAAATGTTAGTGTCTCTCCTGTCCTCTGTTATCATTTGAATTCATGCAACCATCTTGCCTTCTCCGTCTGTCAGTGGAGGAGTCGACCACCAGCTGCACCGATGAACCTGTGGCTGCAGGTGACACACCTGAGGAAGACTCCATGCTGTCTGTGCTGCCGTACCAGGAGGTGGCCTTCAGCGTCAGCTTCGTGTCGCAGGCGGAGAGGTGCGTCACTCCATCTGAGTGTCTGAGTTATAACGTGGGGTTTCTGCTCTGTGTAGAGCCCTGCAGAATCCCCTCAGTGGAACGTGTGACGATGATTCACAGGTGTCAGGAGTCTCCATTCACCTGTCGCTACAGAGCGCTGGTGTCGGATGCATGTTGAGTGGATTTAGTAGACGCCAGGTGCAGAGGTCTAATTGGGCCCAATGATTAAATCACCTGTACAGATTTATTGGAGTGTGCAGCTCTTACAAACACACAGTTCTGAAGGTTGACCTGACTGCTCCTCTGTGTGTTTGCAGTGTTATCGAGGTAGCAGTAGTTGGTCCCCCCGGACTCTACCGGGTTGGGTTCAAAACAGTCGGCCCCCTGGCGCTGATGACCATGGCCTGGATTCGCTCCGAAAACAACCTGACCCAACTTCTGCCCGTCTGCTTTGCTGTGAACACGCAGAGGTAGGATCCTTCATGCTGCGACACAGCGGTGTGACTCGCCTCCAGACCTCCTGAGAGAGAGAGGGCCATGTTTTCATTACTGTGACAGTTAGCTCGTCAGACCTGTAGTCAATGTGTATGAAATAATCATAATTATGCCTCATTACTCTTAGTTGTACTGATGTGTTTGTGGTGTAACAGTACAGTAGGAAATGTTTATTCAGTTTGTATGAAAAGACATTTGAAAAAGGTCTCAGTACGGAAGCGTATTGCATTCACTTGATAAATTTGTTTTTTGGTTTGTTTTTCTGAATAATTTTTTTTTCTGTTTTTCGGACAAATTTTTTTCCTGAGTTTACAGAGCATTTGAAGATCCATTCATTCATTGAGACTTCATGGTTACAAACATGACCGACTTGTTCAGTTTAATCAAGTTTTACTTTGATCTGGGTTTAAGACACTGGGAGATAGTCCTGACTTTAAGTCATATAGATGGTATTATCATTAGTTTGTCAAGGCATGTATGCGCGGGCAGGAGTCACCATAGGTCCACGACATGGTCCACGGGAGAACGGGAGTCTGTTACAGGTTGGATGTTCTCGCGGGAGTTCGAAGTATCTCGATATTTCAGAAAAAAAATTACTCAGAAAAACACAAATAATTACTCAGTAAAACAAACCAAAAAATACATTTATCAAGTGAATGCAATACGCTTCCGTACCTCAGGGATTTTCTTTCTTTCTATATATTTATATATTAAAAAAAACATATTCTCCTTTGTTTATTATAGAACATGTAGAAAATGCAGTGAGGAGTAATTACTCATCCTCTCATTACCTTTATGACTGTTGACATGCACACCTGCCTACGCTGCCACTCAGATGTGTGTGTGTTGAGCAGAGTACCTGTAGAGGATCTCCAGCCTGACTTGGCCTGATCTCATCTGTTTGTCTTTCCAGTTTGCAGTCAGAGCCCAGATGTGTGTGGCTGTACCAGAGTAAGTAACTGCGTCAGACAGATGTTGTCTCATTAAAATGTTCACTATTAACGATCAGAATATGTCTTTTTGTTCTTTCAGGGGAAGTGAGGACACTCCCTGCAGGGACAGGTCAGCAATATATCACTTTAAGATTCAAATGCTTGAGAGTACTAATGATTTATGGGTAATGTGAGACGCTGCTCCTGTTGTCTGCAGAGCTGAAGTGTGAGAACACAGAGATGGTTCTGTCGCTGCCCGTCTCCTCCCTGAGTGACATCAACCTGGCAGAGCTGCAGCTCAACAGCCCCACCTGCCCCGTCACCTACAACAGCACACACCTGACCGCTCGCGTCTCCCTGGACGGCTGCGGCACCAAGCGCGTGGTAACTGCTCCGCCTCCTGTCCGTCTTTCTCCTTCAGTCCTTTTATTGTCTCATCGTCTTTCTGACACTTGTTCTTTCTACGTCATTTTTAAAAGACAAAAGAAATATTTTTTTATACACGTTGGACAGCAGAACAGTGGGAGAGTTCTGTGAATATCAGCTGCAACTTCAAAATGAACATCCAAATAATGTTTGGACAGTATTTCTCAGTCATTTACAAAGTATTATAAATATCAGTGGCAACTTCACAATAAACAGCTGCTTAATAAATGGGTTATAAAACACTATTGTTTCATATCCTCCTGCCACCATCGATGACTGCACCTCAGAATCACAGCAGTGTTAAGAATCAGGCTGAACAGTTAATAGAAATAAAACATCACTATGTGCAGCTGAAATCTTTCTGTCAAGGTTTATTCTGCAGACACAGAAACCTGCCTGTAGGTGCTGACATCAGCAAACATCAATATGCTTTTATGTAAAATCATCATTTTTAGAAAGATTACAAGATTACCGTTTTTATCATAATCATGAGTCATGTTATAAATATGGTAGCTGTCAAATTATGTCAATATGTAACTTAACACAAAGTGTCTCTGCTGCCCTCTGGTGGTGAAACTGAATCAGCGCGGGCAGTAAAACGCTGCTTTCAGTTCAAAAGTTCTTTCCACTGACACATTACTCAGATACATGTGAATCACAGCTGTGCTCTTCCTCGTGCTCCACTTCTTCCAGCACTCTGGCTCAGAGCTGGTTTACACCAACACCTTGAAAAGTGTTCGTCCCTACACTAAGGTCAGTCGCCAGCCCTCCCTCATCCTCCCTCTGGCTTGCCGTATCCCTGGAGTCCAGGCCACCGGACCGAATTACGAGATCAGCTTTCCCTCGGAGACGGAGACGTTCGGTCCACTTAGGATCTGGATAGAAGTTCTGATGCCAGGAGAGGGGCCCATGGCAGAATTCACACGGACCCCCAGGTTCCGCTCCCTCCAACTGTCGCCAGAACGAAGGCGTCGAGAAGCAGAATCACTCTCAGAGAGCGATACCTCCACTAACAGCAGCTCCGCAGACTCCACTGGTAACAGCAGTTCTACCAGCGGGGCCGCCGGGTCCAGGATCAGTCAGCTGGATCTGCATGTGATGTCCAACTGCAGCATCGAGCGAGCCGAGATGATAGTGAGCAACTGTATCGAGTCTGAGACGGAGGACTTTGCAGAATCCCAGCCCATCCTGCGGCAAGGGTCAGTGACAACCAACCTGTCTCCTGTAGTAGGTGGAGGTCAAATCTAACAGCTCTCTTTCTCTTTCAGGTGCACAACTTCTAAAACATTAGAGGTTCTTACCTCACACTCCACTTCTAAGGTTTACCGCATTGATTTGACCAAAATTGAGACCAAAGGATCAACGGTCTGTACTGATGCAACACACACATACATAATACACCCTCATTACTTCTCCTCTTCCTCCATGTAATCTACTTAGTTACCTTCAAAATCATTGAATGAATATCAATCAAAGCCAAACCCAAAACCAAACCCTGGCAGGGAGAAACAAACACTCAGCACAACACTCAGTGTGAAGAGTTGGAGAAACAGAAACTCGTTTCATTGAATGCTGCTATTGATAACCGTTGAAGTTCACGTCCACATGAGTTAAATCCCTTTTAGCTCTGAGGGCCTGTGTAGGAAATGTGCTGCAGTTTGTTGACGTCAGGTGTCAGATGAACAAACATTTTATCTACAGAACTTCTGTCTCAGTTAACAGTTTGAGGTCACCATAATGTCTCCAATTGAAGGAAAATGACTGAAATGAAGAATTGATACTCCCTTTTGCCAACTGAATAATCAATTCTTTGACTGAAGCTCTTATCAGACGGAGATGTAAACAAGTTAATAATCATAAACCATCCATACGTCTTGTTCCCAGTGCCCTGAAACAGAGAGAACCGAGGACGGGTGCGTCGTACTCACAGGTTTATACATTATTAGTTTCACATCTTCCATCTGTTGTGACTGAGACAATGATCACAGCAGTACTAAACAGTAGGGCTGAACAATTCAGCGAAATCAAAAATCACAGCAGCTGCAGTTTTCTTTAATAAAAGTCAGATGTGTCACAGCAGACCAGACATGAGGCGACCACCTTCATCCCTTTTACAAAGCTTCCATGTTTCATAGTCGTCCAGTGAAATATTCTGAGCTGTCTCTTCACGGCGCTCACTTGTATCTGTGTGTGTTTGGTTCTGCAGATGTACATCCGGTGCACGGTGAATCTGTGCATCACCACCTTGGCCTCTCTGAAGTGTCCTGATCTGTGTACTCACTCCCTGGATCACCGGTCGGTGGTGGGCAGCGTGTTCACCAGAAGCTACACTGTCGACTCAGCACCGATCAGCCTCGTGGTCACGACTGCTGCACCGTCCACAACAACCGTCGTCACCACGAAACAGACTGTAGCTCCAAATGATAATCCTGTCACCACCACCACTAACACCACCAGCACTAACACCACCAGCAGCAGCACCTCACGTGGTGAGAAGAATCCTCTACACAAGCTTTGTGACAGTTCACCTCATGTAATATCACTCCAGTTGCTGTGAAGTACATCGTTATATGCAGGTATAACTGCAGGAGACGTCTTATCATCTGAGAAGGTTGTTTTATTGTGGAGGGAAACGCTGAGCCTGGTTCACATCACGCTGGTCGATATTAATCACCAGCTGCTCGACGGGCCAGACGCTGAGAGAAACTACAATGAGCCAGTTAGAAAGAAGGTTTCTCTTGATTCATGTGACACTATTCTCTCTAACGTCTGCTCGTGTGTCCTCTCTTCTGTTGCAGCTCCAGAACAGGCCTCCGCCGCGGCAGCAGGAGTGCTTTTGACAACTATGAGCATATTTCTTCAAAATGTCTTCTTCTACTGAAAGAGGTTCTGGACGATGATCTGTCAGGATGTGGAGCACCCCATTCTCCTGTTTGGGACTTTTGAAGATCGTTCTCCTCATGTCCTATCGGCTCCCTGCTGTTTTATCAAGTCAATGACAACAGACCTCAACTGATATTTAAACACGTGGTTAACAGTAAAAGTAAAAACTCTGTGCTCCACTTTATTTGTTTCCTTTGAACATGTACCTGTTTTATTACTGTAAACTTTTCCAACTGAACCAGAACTAAACGAAAAGGTCTTTTACTGCCTGACACCTCCAGAGGCATGAATGTGCTGACAGTGGTGGGATGACATTTAAATAAATGTACTTAAGTACAGTTGAGACACTTACTTTGTTAATGTCTTTTCTTTTCACAGTACTTTCTACTTCTACTTCACTACATCTCAGGTGGAAATATTGTCTTTACTAGTTACGTCACAGCTTTAGTTACTAATGAGACATACTTACAAATAAAGTTTGGGCACATATGAAGAAGAAAAACACACTTTTGACTGCACGGGGTCTTTAAAATGTACGTATTTGTCTGTGTGTATATTATCTGTCTGTATACTTTTGACCTCTCATAGTGCTCAGTCCTGAATATGCTCATGTAATGAAGGTGAACACACTGCTGTTATCACCACTGACACTTTGATCTGTGTCTATTCTAATGACCAGCAGGGGGCGTGGTGGAGCGCGATGACTGCACTGTAAGTAATAAATTAAATTGTAATTTAAACCCCGACACGAGCACAAGACTTCATTATGTTTCACTATTTTCTGTTCTTTAATAACTGGATGATGTTTCATTGAGACAATGTGAATGAGTCAGACCAGAACATCACGTCAGCGTCGTAACTTCACTGTTGAAAGACAGAGACGCCGGATGATGGAGGAGGCAAAGAAAGAGAGGAAGAGTGATAGAAACCGAGGTAGAACAAGAGCGAACAAATGACATTCACTCGCTGCAGAGATGTCTCTGGTGTCCGTTCCCCTGATATGTGTCTCCTCCTACCACTGGAGCTTGAGACGGATCAAAACCACCAGTCCTGCAGCTGGATGTTCTACTCTGCCTTTAAACAGCACTGGATCAGGATTCTGGATCGAACCGGGATCCTATGGCTGTTCTTTCACTTCAGACAGTAGCCAGACAAGGGAAGACTCGGAAAAGTTGTCTGTTTCCACTTTAATAAGTAATTACACTGATAGCTGCATGGCTAACTGAGCTAACCAACTACCGTTAGCAGCACTTCTCTGTAAGTCTGATCCAGTTTCTCCAGAATCAGTGATATAAATGTGTGTTTTTGTAAAGTAATCAGATGCTCTCGGCTAATTCACCAGTACCTTCATCACCTTCAGGTTAAACACAACAACTCACTTGGTTTTGCAAAGGAAATGATGTATGTGTATATCTGCATCTCAGCCAGAACGTGAGATCTGATCACGTGCTCGAGTAATGGAATGTAACTAAGTACATATACTCAAGTACTGTACTTAAGTAACTTAAGTACTTTAATGGAGTATTTCCATTCTCTGGTACTTTATACTTCCACTCCACTACATGTATTTGATGCAGCATGTAATCTGAAAAGTAACAAGTAACTGAATGAGTGCATGTTTATATTACCTTTACTCATCGACAGTGCCTGTCGAAACATCCTGGTGGTCGCCAGAAGCCATGCAGAGTACAGATTCTCACACTGTGTCAACAGAGCTGAAGGCTTTAGTTCAGATATATGAGGTTTTTTCCACAAATGTACAAATTCAAGGTCGTCAGCATGACGACATCAAAACCTTTTGATGAAACTTCAGCATTATAAAAACTAAATTTCTATGATAAAAACTCACCATGTTTAAATGAAGTCGTAGTTACTCGTGCACGGTCACTAAAGCCCGCACTGACTCTTCACGTCCAGTTCAGATCTGATGAACTTTGACCCTTGAATCTTTTGCTGTTGACCAATAGCAAGCCCTCTTGACAGTGCTGATCCTCGTCTAAACAGAAATGTGACCTACTATCTGTGTAGTTAGGGTGTGGAAAAGATGGTGTTGGGGCCTGGTTCTGTCGTCAGCACCAACGGCTGCTGAATCTTCCACTGATCACAACAATTACTAGACTTCAGGTTGAAGCTGTTGCATAAAGTTGTCAGCTCATATACCTGTGATCTGCGAACTGTAAGGTAGTAGGAGAAAAACTAGACAGAGACTAATCTACAAATGAATCACAGGTGAACCAAGGAAGCTTAAAAAGAAGGAAGGGTCAATACGTCACAGACCCTGTGCTCTAATACCCATTATACCATACAATAAGTATACAAGTACACCAGAAAGACCAGGATGTCCTTCTACATCTGGTAGCATTTTACAGTATGTTCTGACCCATAATCCTCTGCAAATAAACAAAGCCGAGAGAGCAATGACAGACATAGATACTACGTTCTTCTCTCATCAGGTAATTAGCTCTGCCTCATAGTTGAGGGATGGTGCAGGAGAAGGAGCTCTCTTCTTCCAGACCAAGTAGTCCTGACTGTTTTTTGTCCCTTAGTTTTGGTTAATTTCAGCATTTGTATATATTTCTTATGCAGACTCGTTCTTGGTTATGGCGTCCTGTTTTGATATGTTGTTGATCACAACGTTGAGCCGACTGTGTGTTTGGTTGTTGCCATAACAAAGGCGCACTGTCATGATGAAGTGGCATGCCCCAACTTTGGCATCTCTTTTTGCACCACACCTTTGTTTGTTTCTCACATTCTCCTGTTTCGTCCCTTCAGCCTCTCAGTCTGAGTCAGACAGCTGCAATGCTCACGTTTTCTGCAGAGACTAAACTCTCAGGAGTACTTAAATGTACTAAAATGTCCTTGAAGTATTTAAAGTAAAAGTACCTCATTTATGTGATCTCATTAGATGACTCACGATGACACTACACTGATCAACCAAATGCTAAAAAAAATGAAGTTATGTTGAAGACAACGAAGGCCTCTACTGAAGTTAGCATGCTAACCAGCTAGCTATTTTCTATCGGACTGCAGCTAATCTGATTATTTTCTCCATTAATTGATTGATTGATTGGTTTGTAAAAAATATGGAAATCACACAATGAGCGAGTGACGCCTTAACAACAGTCCAGTCCTCAACATTTTTTCAAGTACATTCAAATTATTCAAGTTATTACGAGGAAAAGCGGAAAATCGTCACATGTGAAGCTGAAACGTGAAGTTGTTACATGAAAAATGACTTAAAGAGGCACTACATAGTTTTAAAAGAAATTCAATTTTAATATTTACAGTATTAGTGAGGTAATAATACAAACTCAGATATACATTACTGAAAAACCAGCTGTTCTCAGAGGAAAATAGAGCCCAGAACACTGTTTGAAGCTAGAAAAGTGGCAGGGTCCGCCACATATAAACAAAGTACAACAGTATGAATTGTGTTGTCCTTTAAGATCAGTTTGTTTATTCAGTCATGATCCGGTCTTTCCTCACAAAGGACGCAACACAGCTCCTGGTCCAAGCGCTGGTCATCTCCCGCCTGGACTACTGTAGCTCACTCTCGGCTGGACTCACAGACTCTGCAACTAAACCACTGCAGCGTATCCAGAACGCTGCAGCGCCTCGTTTACAATCTACCCAAACGCTCCCATGTGACCTCCCTCCTCCGTGACCTCCACTGGCTTCCTGTTGTGGCCCGCATCCGATTCCAGACAATGGTTCTGGCCTTTAAGGCCGTCAATGTAACTGCACCCGTCTACCTCCAACACTGGTCAGACCACACGCCCCAGTGAGAGCACTTTGCTCCACTACATCAGCTGGTACTGCCATCGCTGAGAGCAAACAAAGGTCGCTCAGCAAAGTCGCGACTCTTCTCTGTTCTGGCGCCTCAGAGGTGGAACGAACTCCTGACCAACGTCAGGACAGCAGAGTCACTCTCCATCTTCCGCAAAAGACTCAAGACTCATTTGTTCAGACTTCACCTCGACCCTGCAGAGCAAAAGACATGAACAAACTGTTGGGTTGCTGTTAACTAGTAAAGTTGTTAAATAAATGCAGTGGAGTAAAAAGTATAATACCTGTGCTGAAGCACAGTACTTGAGTACATGTAATCAGTTACATTCCACCCGAGGTTAGAGAGCCTCAGTATTCACACCAATAAAAATGACTTTAAGGTGCATAAAAGCAACTGCAGGTCGGAGGAAAAGGAACAAGAGTACAAATTCCGGACATTTCATGCCTCACACCACACAGATTATATCTCCTGATCAATGGAAAACAAAATAATACAATAACTTTTTCATGCGTAAGTAAACTCCTCACATGACGTCTGGCAGCGAGGAGGAGTGATTGTAAATCTGCCAAACAGAGGGGCAGGGTGAGGAAACTGTGGGAGTTTGTTGGTCTTCTATTGTTAAAACTTTGAGGCCAGAAGCAGTTGTCTGGTAAATGCTATGTTGCTATAGCAACCACTACTGACATTCAGGATAACAGAGCGCTGTAGTTATGATGTTTTCCCTAGGCTAACCCTGAAGTTAAAACACCAATAGAGAGCCGAAGTCATGCTCTTCCAGTTTACCTCATTAACCTCACTTCAGAAACACTTTGCATTGAGGAAACAGGTGACAGGCGTCTCTGACTCTTCCAAAGTCAAGGCTCAGAACTGACGCTGACACACTTTTGCCATCAGGGCCTCTCGTCTTGGGAACAACCTGCCTGATGAGATCTTCAAATACTGGAGTTTTGTGATGGCGGCTTACCCGACCAATAATCCAGAAGTGTCAGTGTTTGACGAGTGGGGATGAGACTCAAAAATCTACTTTTCTTACAAACAGCTCCTTTAAGTGATTGTTCTTCTGGCTATGTTGAGGTTTTGCAGTTTGGCACACAAATGCATCCAAGCTTGTGTTCAACTTCACATGAATATTCCACAAGAAGGACATGTATATCCCTCTGAAGGACATGTATATCCCTCTGAAGGACATGTATATCCCTCTGAAGTACATGTATATCCCTCTGAAGGACATGTATATCCCTCTGAATTACATGTATATCCCTCTGAAGGACATGTATATCCCTCTGAAGGACATGTATATCCCTCTGAATTACATTTATATCCCTCTGAAGGACATGTATATCCCTCTGAAGTACATGTATATCCCTCTGAAGGACATGTATATCCCTCTGAAGGACATGTATATCCCTCTGAAGGACATGTATATCCCTCTGAAGGACATGTATATCCCTCTGAAGGACATGTATATCCCTCTGAAGGACATGTATATCCCTCTGAAGGACATGTATATCCCTCTGAATTACATGTATATCCCTCTGAAGGACATGTATATCCCTCTGAACGACATGTATATCCCTCTGAATTACATCCCTCTGAATTACATGTATATCCCTCTGAACGACATGTATATCCCTCTGAACGACATGTATATCCCTCTGAAGGACATGTATATCCCTCTGAAGGACATGTATATCCCTCTGAAGGACATGTATATCCCTCTGAATTACATGTATATCCCTCTGAATGACATGTATATCCCTCTGAACGACATGTATATCCCTCTGAATTACATCCCTCTGAATTACATGTATATCCCTCTGAACGACATGTATATCCCTCTGAATTACATGTATATCCCTCTGAATTACATGTATATCCCTCGGAAGGACATTTATATCCCTCTGAATTACATGTATATCCCTCTGAACGACATGTATATCCCTCTGAACGACATGTATATCCCTCTGAAGGACATGTATATCCCTCTGAAGGACATGTATATCCCTCTGAAGGACATGTATATCCCTCTGAATTACATGTATATCCCTCTGAATGACATGTATATCCCTCTGAACGACATGTATGTCCCTCTGAATTACATTTATATCCCTCTGAAGGACATGTATATCCCTCCGAAGTACATGTATATCCCTCTGAATTACATTTATATCCCTCTGAAGGACATTTATATCCCTCTGAAGGACATGTATATCCTTCTGAAGGACATGTATATCCCTCTGAACGACATGTATATCCCTCTGAATTACATGTATATCCCTCTGAAGGACATTTATATCCCTCTGAAGGACATGTATATCCCTCTGAAGGACATGTATATCCCTCTGAAGGACATGTATATCCCTCTGAAGGACATGTATATCCCTCTGAAGGACATTTATATCCCTCCGAAGTACATGTATATCCCTCTGAAGGACATGTATATCCCTCTGAAAGACATTTATATCCCTCTGAAGGACATTTATATCCCTCTGAAGGACATGTATATCCCTCTGAAAGACATTTATATCCCTCTGAAGGACATGTATATCCCTCTGAATTACATGTATATCCCTCTGAAGGACATGTATATCCCTCTGAAGGACATGTATATCCCTCTGAAGGACATGTATATCCCTCTGAAGGACATGTATATCCCTCTGAAGGACATGTATATCCCTCTGAAGGACATGTATATCCCTCTGAAGGACATGTATATCCCTCTGAAGGACATTTATATCCCTCTGAAGGACATTTATATCCCTCTGAAGGACATGTATATCCCTCTGAATTACATGTAAATCCCTCTGAAGGACATTTATATCCCTCTGAATTACATGTAAATCCCTCGGAAGGACATTTATATCCCTCTGAAGGACATGTATATCCCTCTGAATTACATTTATATCCCTCTGAAGGACATTTATATCCCTCTGAAGGACATGTATATCCTTCTGAAGGACATGTATATCCCTCTGAACGACATGTATATCCCTCTGAATTACATGTATATCCCTCTGAATTACATGTATATCCCTCGGAAGGACATTTATATCCCTCTGAAGGACATGTATATCCCTCCGAAGTACATGTATATCCCTCTGAAGGACATGTATATCCCTCTGAAGGACATGTATATCCCTCTGAAGGACATGTATATCCCTCTGAAGGACATGTATATCCCTCTGAAGGACATTTATATCCCTCCGAAGTACATGTATATCCCTCTGAAGGACATTTATATCCCTCTGAAGGACATGTATATCCCTCTGAAGGACATTTATATCCCTCTGAAGGACATTTATATCCCTCTGAAGGA
Organism: Lagodon rhomboides; assembly: GCA_039737535.1. Taxonomy (NCBI): domain Eukaryota; kingdom Metazoa; phylum Chordata; class Actinopteri; order Spariformes; family Sparidae; genus Lagodon; species Lagodon rhomboides. The sequence goes on along the minus strand of CM077784.1, from coordinate 6,420,599 downwards.
CATGTATATCCCTCTGAATTACATGTAAATCCCTCTGAAGGACATTTATATCCCTCTGAAAGACATTTATATCCCTCTGAAGGACATTTATATCCCTCTGAAGGACATGTATATCCCTCTGAATTACATGTAAATCCCTCTGAAGGACATTTATATCCCTCTGAAGGACATTTATATCCCTCTGAAGGACATTTATATCCCTCTGAAGGACATGTATATCCCTCTGAAGGACATGTATATCCCTCTGAATTACATGTATATCCCTCTGAAGGACATTTATATCCCTCTGAAGGACATGTATATCCCTCTGAAGGACATGTATATCCCTCTGAATTACATGTATATCCCTCTGAAGGACATTTATATCCCTCCGAAGTACATGTATATCCCTCTGAAGGACATGTATATCCCTCTGAAGGACATGTATATCCCTCCGAAGTACATGTATATCCCTCTGAAGGACATTTATATCCCTCTGAAGGACATGTATATCCCTCCGAAGTACATGTATATCCCTCCGAAGGACATGTAAATCCCTCCGAAGGACATGTATATCCCTCCGAAGTACATGTATATCCCTCTGAAGGACATGTATATCCCTCTGAAGGACATGTATATCCTTCTGAAGGACTGAACTACAGACTGCAGCTTTAACAGACTTATAGTACAGTGGATTTCAGCATCTCTGTGACTCGTTGTCATGGTTCTGTCTTTTGTGTCTTCTGTTTTGATTTCTTTGCCCTCTTGTGTCTTGTGTGTGTTATTTCTCCTTTGTGCTTCCCCCTCGTTAGTTCACCTGCCCTTGTCCCTCCTCTCTCTCCTCACCTGCTCGTCGTTCCCTCATCAGTGTATTTAAGCTGTGGTTCCCTTCACTTCTTGTTGGATTATTGTTTTGTGTTTTGTATTGAATCGTCATGCCTCGTTCATGTCGTCTTGTTTTTTTTGGTCTTTTGAAGATAATTAAATATAATGATTCCCAGCAACCTCAGTCTCATGCCCGTGCATCTGGGTCCTTCCACCACATCTTCTACCACCGCCCGTGACACTCGTTATGGAAGGCACCAGTGAAGACAGATCCAGTTTTTAAATCCAAAAGTTTAAAAAACATCTCTGCAGACAGCTGTCACTCAAAGAGGCCACAACCCTAATTATGCATAACTTTAAGCATGATGAAGGTTCTCAGTCATCCAAATCATGGTTCACTGTAGGCAACTGGACTTGTTCCAGTTCCCTGAAGACGTTTCACTCTGTGTGGGAGTGTCCTGACAGAGTCGTTAAGGACACGTTGAGTTTCTGAGCCACTTGTGAGTCGTTGACTGAAGAAGCCTCTTGGATGAGAGGCCAAACTTACATACGATAATTTAAACGAGTGAGTTACATGAAAGTTGTCATGGGGGTATAAATTAGCTCTCGAGTTACCAGCCTGTAAACATGATTATTTCTTCTGTAACAATGGCTTCAAGTGGCCATCCAAGGAACTGCATATGCTTCAATTAAAAAAGCGGGAGGTTGATGCTCGCGAACGACCCATGACTGCAATGCATTGTGGGTGTTATACACCTGTGGAGTGAACATCGTTGTTGACCCCACCCTCTCTCAGCCCTCCGAAGGTCGATCTCATGAACTTCACTTCAGTTTGTCAGACAAATAACTGACTTTTATTAATGGTGTTCCCTGGAGGGTGGGGTGAGGAGGGGAGGACACAAGCCTCGGTTCTTCTATCTGGGACTTTCTACCATCACAGTGAGGTTACATGATCTACCCTTTCAGTGAGTTACTGAAGTGTCCCTGGTTGTGTTGGAGTGCAGGAATTCACCGGCTGAGATGATGTTGTGGGATTTTTCATGAGTTTCTCCACTTGCTAACTTTATTTAGCAGGCTAGATAGCTAATAAGCTATTAACTAAATCAAGTCAGTCAGTTTAGATTCTTAATGACGCCGTGTACAGTCTTTTTTCTCACCTGCTGTCTGTCCTACAGGTGTTTGGGAGGGCTTCAGGGTTCAAGGTTTCAGGCTTGCAGGCCCATTAAAACTTCCATCTCCATTCGACTGTTACAGTCACTAATCTCCTGTTTTTCTCTGTCCCTCTTCCATAAATAATCTGAGAGGGAGATATTTCCACACTAAAGAGGAAGCAACGAAAAACATTATTGATAGCAGAGGTGTTCAACTCTTTACCACAGAATCCTAAAGCTGAATGACTCAAGCTGAGGTTAGACAAGAAGTTGGGATAGCTGAGACCATCTCTGGTTTTTACTCTTACCCATTGTTGCCCCTCAGAACAGAGCTACAGTGGTCCTCAATCAAATCAAAATCAAATCAATTTTATTGTATAGCCCAACACAACACAACACAACACAACACACTGCCGAAAGTTGGCTTTACAATCTGCACAGTGAAGGACATCCTCTGTCCTCAGACCCTGTTCGACTGAGCGACTGTGGGGAGGAGAGCCCTGCCATCAAAATGACTAAATCCCTGGAAAAGAAACAGTAAGAGTTGCTAGCTTGTTTGGCTTCGTTCCCTTAGCAGCCAGTTCGGGTAAAGCCAACATGTGACTTTCTGAGCCTGAAGGTCGTTGTCTCCGATAGCAACGGTGATGTTGAAGATAGTAACACTGAAATAGCCGGAGGAGGAGGAACATTCTTATCCATTGACACTTGTGGACGGATAAGGCGTGACGACTTCATCAGAACTGGGATTGTTAGCAGAGGAAAAGGGAAATGTCTAAATCTCCTGGAGATGAATGCCTGAAGCATCGGCTTATAACTTTTCAAAAAGGCCCAAAATCATATCTGTACTCCAAAAGGTTCGATATAAGCTTTGAATTTACTTTGGGCTGAACTGGGATAGACATGTAAGGATAATTTTATATAAATTTGCAGGATTAAGATGAGTACACATTAAATCTGAGCCTGGGCTGTGACACGATCAGTACAGTACAAAGGTGCACATTTTAAGAGCAGTGTTATGAGTGTGGCGGTGTGTGGTGGCAGGTTTAAAGGGATAGTTGGGGTTTTTTGAAGTGGGGTCATATAAAGTACATATCTATAGTCGGTCTGTTCCCTACCGTAGTTGTCGATCAGCGCAGCCTCATTTTGGAGAAGCAGAGAGCCGCTCCAGCCCAGACGCTCAGCTTTGTACTACAGTGAACGGAGACCAGATGAAAAGCGAATTTTAACCACGTATAACAAGGACCACCTAAAAAAATCTATATCAGTTCAAGTGTACGTTGTATAGAGAAAATTCACACCGCTTTACATCGCCGTCGGACCATGTAAGGGTTAGTTGGGGTTTTTTTTTTTTTTTTCAAAAAACCCCAACTAACCCTTTAAGGACCCAGAAGCAGACACCAGATTTGGAGCAGTTTCAGTGGAGAGCTATTTAACAAGGCAAACAGGAGTTAGTGCGTGCAGGTCGCAGAGACTCAGCTGGGGATGAGGAAGCACACGGTGGCACTGGCAGAATGTAGGCAGAGAGGTGAGGCACAGAAGTCCAGTGGTGGGTTGTGGTAGTGAGGAGGTGCTGCTGCTGCGAGGCAGGTGGAGTGGAGTGGTCACTGGTGGTCACTGGTGGGGAAGCATGGAAGCGAATTAGAGCTCAGGTGAACACTGGAAACAAGTTAACACTCTCTAGAAACTGATAGCACGAGTAGGCCGGCTAGATACCACGTCGACTGACAAAAATCATCTGGCGGTGAGTAGACTGGAGATCAAGGCCCGTTTAGCCCAAAATGTGCTGCAGGTGTGTGAGTGGGAAAAGGACAAAAAACCCAACCACACCTCATCCAAAATATGACAATGATGTCAACATAAATGTGAAGAATTCAACACTGATAACTGAAACAAAGATATCCGTGACTAGACTCTGAAAACACAAAGTATCAAATGAGAGATCATTCACAGTTAAAGTTAAAATAGTTACATGAAGTAGATCAGGGGAAAACAAATATTGCACAACCATTGTATCATGTTGTGGAAAGAGTGTGAGTCAGTTCCATCAGCGAGCTCCTTCTGTGAGTCTAAATCCAGGTGACAGACGTTTACACTGACAGGAAGGAGTCTGCAGTGACAGGAGTGCCAATCAGTTTTGTTAATGGTTAATACTTCTGTAGCTGCAAACAGTTCCTAAACCTTGTCTAGACTTAACACAGCCTCTGTTCCCGGCAGTCTGTCGAGTGGACGGACCGGTAAAAAACATTTGTTTGTTAAAGTTTGTGTAAATTCACCCCACAGTTCCCCAGATATTTTCAGCATGAGTCCATAATGTCAACCTGAAAAGCCAAGACAATCAGCAAAGTCTCTAGAATATATCCCCTGATCATCTGTAGCTAATCTGTCACGCAAATATTAAACATCTGACAAAGGGTGTGCATTTTAAAAGATTCAAAAGCCTTTATGTGTAGGCTTTAAATCTGTCTGACTTTAAACCTTCCAGTGGTTGTATTACTGTAAAAGAGACAGTGTGGTCCAAGGCAGAATTTGTCTTGTCATCAGAAAATGAAATAAAAAAACCAAGACTAACACGAGGTGAAACAAAATGTTCATGTTGGAATAAAAACATGTCAGATACTGAATCATTCATGAGGACGGCCACAGAGAGTTTTAACAGCAGTTTGTGCTCAAAACTGCATTACAAGATGAGAACACCCAGCGTTTACCTGGCTGGCCTCACCTTCAGATCAGGAAGATTCAGATCAGGGAGATCTGAAGGTGTTAAAAAGAAGACGTAACATCTAGACAGGAAGTTGGCTTTTTTAAGTAGCATGTTATTATGAGCCACAGTGTCGCTCCACTACTTTGGTCTGGACTGAAATATCTCAACAGATAGCAGATAAATTATCAAGAAACTTGATTCCTTGTGATTCCTTGACTTTTCTTCTAGAGCAGTGGGTCAAAGTTTCCAATCATCTTATAAAATATCTTATACAACATCTTCTTAATGGATTTGTTAAATCATGTGTTCTCATCTTATAGTTTAAGTTGTATTATCTCATTACTTAGAATAATATGCTCCCGTATTAAATGACTTACGACTCATTTATTTTATTCACCTATTTTGTCATACATACAACGTGACTTGTTGTTTTCTTTTGTGTGCAGAAAGGCATTGTGGGTTGTCTTGTTGTTTTGTTGTAACAGAGCATGTTGCCATGGCTACTGATGATTTCCCAGAGCTGTGAAGAAATGAATAAACACATGGAAAGAGAGCTATACGTTGTATTTCATTAATATGGCAAATGAAAATGGAAACACAACAGGTTATGGGCCCAGACGTGATACAGGAGGAGGAAGATGGCAAAGGTGAGCCTTCGACGGAGATGAAAATAACTTTGAGCTGTGGGAAGTAAAGCTTCTCGGACATGCTAGGCTCAAAAGACACGATACTCTCCGAGGACGACCAGACCCAGGAAAGAACGAAGAATGCTAATGTGACAAAGTGAGTTTATCTTGCAATGTCCTGAGATGAGCATGAGATTCTGGGACACTGTGATATTGATGATGTGTTTAAATTACCAAATGTGGTAGAAGATATGAAGATCACAGGTAACACCAAGATAGACTGCAGTGTCTGCACTGAGGGTAACTTCACCAGTAGAATAAATAAGAAAACTGATGCAAAGCTAGTGCAGCCCTGGAGCTAGCTCATACACACTGAGCAGGTCCCACTGATCCAACTGCTCAAGATGGTCACAAGGATGCAGCTTTGTACTGAGAACAGTACCGATGTGACACAGAGTGAAAAGAGGAAAATCTGACCACGGAGCGTACAGATGAGTCACAACATGATGAGACAACAGAGAACGTAGTCCAGATCCTGAACCCTGTCGCAGTCAAACCCACCACCAAAAGACGGAAAGAGAACCTACACAAAGGACTACATAACAGACGTTAAAGATAAAGATGTAACCCATGCAAGTGTTGATTACTGTTAAAGGGCAGTTTTGGGGACGAAGCAGATTGCACAACCATTGTATCATGTTGTGGAAAGAATGTGAGTCAGCTCTGTCAGCGAGCTCCTTTTGTGAGTCTAAATCCAGGTGACTGACGTTTACACTGACAGGAAGGAGTCTGTGGTGACAGGACTTCCGATCAGTTTTGTTAATGGTTAACGCTCCTGTAGCTGCAGACAGTCTTCATGCATTTAAGGTAAAACAGTCCAAAAACAGTTCAAAAGAGAGAAAGAGAACCTATATAAAGGACTACATAACAGATGTTCAAGATACAGATGTAACCCATGCAAGTGTTGATTATTGTTAAAGGGCAGTTGTTGGGATTCCCCCAGAACTACAGAGAGGCACTGACACCACCCGAGGGGTCAGCATGGCTCCACTCACCTAAAGGAAATGTCACATTTGAACTGACCTCTCCCCAAGTGTACAAATGTGTGTGTGTAAGAGTACAATATTTCCCTCCGTGGAAAATACTCAACTATAAGTACCTCACATTTGTACTTCTTGAGTAAATGTACATTTTTTTTTAATTCAAACTCAGACATTATGAGTTATTGACAATATTTACAATATGAATGGGGAAATAGCCCAACCTCAAAAATAAATGCTGCTCTCAGAGGAGAATAAGGTCCCTGCACACTGTTTGAAGATAGAGAGGTGGCAGGGTCCGCCACATATGAACAGAGTAAACAGTTTTAAGTGTGTTGTCTTATAAGCTCAGTTTGTTTACTCAGTCATGAAAACAAAGAGTGTTTGTTTGTCAGTCAGTGCAGATCTTTCTCTTCCACAAACTGCGTAGTGCTCCTTTAAGGATGTGGCATCAAATGATCTTAAGTACATTTATTGGAGAAATGTGCTTTCGGTACTTGAGTGGCAAAAGTACAAGTGGACTATAAACATATGAATGAATGAGAGTATGTATGAAGTGGGTGACTGATATTCAGCAGTTTTCTAATGATCAGAATCACAATCAGTGTTTTTTTAATCCAATTACTGGTTAAGTAATATGCAAAGTAACTAAAGTACCACAGAGTCACACCTGAGTACAGGTTTGAGCTAGAGAGGTGGCAGGGTCCGCGCGGACATAGGGAACTTCCGTGGCCTCTTGACTCCCGCCAGCTGTCAGCACCAGATATCAAGCTTCACGTTATTGTTTCAGCGATAGTGTCGGATACGCTCCGTTTTTTAAGTGTTGACGTACACACGAGACGTTGTGAAGTAATGACACACGTGAAAACAGACGTCAGAGGGGCGGGGTCAGCCGCTGCCTCTCTGACCAGGCCTGCTGAGGGGATTCCACATGCAGCTCCTGCAACACACATACATATAGGTACTGAACCACACACCGGGCCTAATGGAGCTGCTGGGCTCAGTCGAACCTGTCCGGGATCAACATGACGTGGGTCAGCTTGCAAATGGTAACTGTGCGCGTGACCCGGAGGGGAGCGGACCCACTCACACACACACAGCTGTGTGCAGGTTCTGACGCAGCCTGCACGTCTCCTCATGGGTTCTGTTTGTGGCTGTCCGCAGGTCTTTGTCGGCTCGCTGCTGGTCCTCAACGACTTCACGTCCCCCAGATGCGTCAGCGAGGACGAGCTGAAGAACCTGGCTGAGAGGTCTCAGACCAAGTACTGGACCAAGTGGAACGTTTCTGTGAGGCTGCCGGACACCAGGACCTGCAGGCAGGCCGCAGAGGAGATGCGCGGTGCCGAGAACAACCGGTCCGTCTCCCCGTGGAGGTACAGGTAGGTGACTACACGCTGCTACGGAGACCGCGATGGAACAAAAAGGCGCTCCGTTATCATGAGTGAGTCTGTCACACCAGTGGAGGAAGAGGCGCTTTAACTACACTACATTACTATTATTATTATATTACTCTGATAAAAGTGAGTCACCTGCACGGAGAGCACAGCAGCCTGAGAGTGTCTGATATTAAATGTACCTAAGTATCAAAAGTACAAATAAAAGTAAATGATATATATTTATTTAAGGAGGAAGTACTCAGATATTTTACTTACGTAAAACTAATGATACTGCAGTGCAGTAAAAGTACCCAGAAGTCACGCAGTCTCATCCAGCATGTAATCTGTAACATAACTAGTAAATAAAGTTTAAAGTTTAGTGAAGTTAAAGTACATATTTGTCTCCAAAATGTAGTGGAATAGAAGTGTCAAATAGCAGAAAATAGAAATAATCTATACTACTAATAATAAGTAAGTTAATTTGTATTTAGTTTAGGAAGTACTCCGATCTTTAACTTGAGTAACACGAACAATGCTGCAGTGCAGTGTTGTTTAAAGTACCCAGAAGTCTTACTTGAGTAAATAAAAGTAAAAATATCGTGTTAAAATATTACTTTGTTGAAAGTGAAACTCACCCGGAGGAATAGTACTCGAGTCAAAGTATTTAAACATGTGGGCTACTTAGGTATCAAAATAAATTTTCTGGCTCTACATGTATTTAAGTATCAAAGTAAAAGTACATTATATAAATGTATTTTGAGGAAGAAGTACTGCAGTGCGATGATGATAAAAGTCTTACTTGAGTAAAACTAAAGGTATCCTGTTGGAAATGACGTGTATTGATCTGTATGAGCAGCACTTGTTCTTTAACTTTATTAGTCTTTGAATCATATTAATATGACGTGAGGTCCAGTGAGCTTTGCACAAAATGTCCACTAGAAATGTCTTTCAGAGGGATCATTTTTACTGTCATACTTTGAGTACATTACAGAGCCTGTACTCGATTACTTTTGCTTGAGTGAAGAAGTTGTAAAAGTGTTTCTTTCACACAAGTATCTGAACTTCTACTGGAGGAATGAATCATGTGTGCAATTTTACAGCCAGTTACAGTGAACATGCAGTTTGCATATGTGATGATAGTTTTTAAACTTTAAAAGTTAAAAACTGTGGATTTATCCTTTAACTGAGCTGAGCCATCAGCTCCGCCTGGTTTTTATCTGGGACCAGTTCAGTGTTTTACTGTCACGTAGAGGAAACGTGTCTTGCTGTATGTGAAGGCGTCACATACGTTGTGTCGTGATCGCTTTGTGTTCTGTCTGACTGTCTCCCGTCAGAGTGGAACAAGAGGTCGACAGGATCCCTCGTGACATCGCGTTCGCCGAGTGCATTTGTCAGGGCTGCATCATCGACGGGCAGCAGAACCAGAGCTACAACTCCAAACTCGTGTTCGCTTGGCTGAAGATCCAAAGGAAGACAACAGGAAAGTGCAGCGACTCCAACAAACACATGGTGAAAAAGGAGCTGATCAGAGTCCCTGTGGGCTGCACTTGTGTTGTGCCAAATTACATGAAATGATCACAGACCTTTACATTATTTCTTAATGAGCCAAGTTAGCAAAATAATCCATCTTTTAGCTTGCGTAGTTTAAATGTCTCTGTTTCTATGTGATCTCTAACAGTTTACAGTTTTATGTTTGTCTTGGGAAAACGGAGCAGAGGATTGCACTAATCATTGGTTTTAGAAATGTAGGTTAAGAAGGTGCTTCAGAGAGAGCCGGAGTGAAACCAAAACATTTAGGTTCAGTTCCAGAAGAAGAAACCTCATTCAGAATCACAAAACACTCATCTACACAGCTGATTTTCAGCTGTGCTAGCAGCAAGGAGGTCAGAGTTGGATGATGGATCACTTTAGTCCAGATGGACATATTTAAAAAAAAATGTTGGACTGGTTATTGTGAGATTTTGTGAAAACATTTGAATCCTGACAATTTTATTGATCCCTTAATTCAACAGCAGCAGGTCTTCAGAAGGTTGACATCTGAATAAATTGCAGCAAGATTCAGCTGATCATTTTACTTCTTGTCATCTCATGGAAAAATGTCTGGCCACAGTCCCAGAACTTCCTCAGATATCCAATGACACAGATGTATTTTAAAAAATATGTGACCTCAGCAAGCAGGTGTTCATCCACATGTAACAAAACACTCTTCTCTGCACCTTTTCATTTATTTTTCATGTCGTTTTTCAATTCATAACAGCCAGAAACTACAGAGAAAAGAAGTAATAAACGAGAAGAAAGACACACACCAGTAATAACAAAGAAAAGAAGGAAAGAGAAAGTTTGGATTCCTACTGAGATGCCAAATACAGCATCCTCCCAGAGCCCCTGTATATTTGGTGTGTGAGGTCGCCTTGTTGGCCACAACCCCTCCAACATAACCCTGTCGATTTTCCATATTTGGTCATTATAACCATTATTATCCAGTCAGACTCCCTCCAGTTTGGACTATTTGTTCATTTATGACCAAACAATTCATTTTCAGTAATTACAGTATCCAGCTCAAGTTCCCATCTTTCTTTACTCTCTAAATCCTTATTTCTAAGATCATGTTGTAACGCTCTATAGCATCTGGAGATAATTTCCTTTTTCAACTTCTTTTGTTCACCAATGATAAAAAGCTGCTCAGTGTGAGAGGGATCGCTTAGAATAGATTCTAAAGATAAGGTCTGACTTGTAGAGATTTATAGTAATCATGTGTAGATAAATTGAACTCTTGATTTGAATGATTTGAATATTTGCCTGTCAAACAGTTGGCCAATATATACCAGCCCCTTTTCTGTCCACGTTTTAAACCCAGGGTCCATACTGGGTGGAGGGAAATCTGGATTTGTGGCAATTTTAGTAGCTCTTGATATTGTATTCTGCATTTTGAATTTGTTCTTTATTTTATGTATTTGACTCAGGAATGGTAGAGAACCTAAAGAGATTGGAGATTGAATCTGTATCTTGTGTTGTCCAAGCCATAATTGCCTCGAGTTGAGCTGCCCAACAGTCATTTTGCAAATTGGGTAAATTCAAACCTCCGTCCCTTTATGAACATTGCAGCTTTCTATAATCTATTCATGCCTTTTTGTTTTGCCAAATAAAGTTTGAAGTCATTCTATCCAAAGATTTGAAAGTGTTTTTTAAAATAATCAATGGAAGTGACTGAAACATAAAAAGCAGGCGTGGTAAAATATTCATTCGTACAGTTTCTACTCTGCCCATTAATGACAGAGGTGAGAGCTCCCACTTTGTCAGATCCTGTCTTATTTCCCTGATCAGTTTTTCATAGCTGGCTGTAAATAATTGGGATGATAATGGTGTTATTACCACTCCCAAGTAGTTAAACCCATTCCTGGTCCATTGAAACTTTACTTTTTCCTCTAGTTCAACTATCTTCTCCCCATAAAGCATCACTGCAATAGTTTTTGTTTCATTAATCAAAAATCCTGAAATTGTTCCACAGTCATTTAAATCCCTCATTAAACACCATAAAAACAATTACAGTGATCTATAAATTATAGTCATACGTACTTCTTATCATGTATTTTATGTGGACTCTGGCAGCCCCTTGTGGACAAAAGATGACATTAGTGAAATGAAGTAAACTTTGCTGTAGTACTGAACCACCAGACTGCATAGCAGCTGTCCGACTCCTCACTTCATCCTCAGCAATCCACCTTAAAGAAAAGCTGTCATTTTAGAATTGATCCAACTGGATAAGTCTGAATCTGACCCGGTGACAGACATTAATGATTACAAATTTAACTTAAAATGAAAGAGTCAGTCTTCTCACTGATGGTCTCGTTTGGTTATGTAGGTCATATTGAGGTATATCAGTGTTAAACAGACTGTTTTATAACCAGATCAAAGATCCTCGTGCTACGTTAAATTGTTGGGATATAGATAATCCCCAAAATACTGGTAGTTACATGATTAAAGCATTTTGTATTTGATTATTTTTTGTCTTACTTTGGGAAAACTGGTGACATGAGGTGCTTCACATTTCAGCTCAATATCCCATTTCATCTGTCTGTGCCCGACATTATAACCAATTCTGTCCTTTATACTTGTTTAAATATCTTGAATGATGGATGATCCCTTTATCTTTTCAAAGGCTGATCTCTGGAGACTCTGACAGCTGGATCTTCGTCTGCTTTGCTGTCTGGTTTTGTGGTTTCTGCAGGTTCAGTTCCAGTTTCATTCTCACAGTTTTATCTCTCATTGGACGTGTCGGGATGTGATGCACCTGCTGAAATCCTCATTATTCATTTCCGTGCAAACAAAGCTTCTGTTATACACATTAAACTGCCTCTGGAATTTGTTTTGTGAACCCACAACCTTAAATGTTCTGTTACCTGTTTAACAAACAGCTGCGCATGAAGAACGAGCTGCAGTCTGTATTTATACTGTGTATACTTTGTATTTATACTGTGTATACTTTGTATTTATACTGTGTATACTGTGTATTGTGTATTTATACTGTGTACTGTGTCTGCTCATAGGCACAGGATCCATTACAACTGACAGAATGCATTTATACATTTATTCATTATTTGTATTTATTCTGGTGATATTCTGAGCTTGAAATCATCATTTAATGACCAAGAATGTGGTGATTGTGTCTTTTGTACCCTGGAAACTGTCTTTAGACTAAATGTTTCAGGGAAAACTAAAATGATGTAACATCAGGAATGATCAGCCACAGGTGTTTAAAACAGACCAGAAAAGAAAAGTGTTTATAATAAATGAAAAAAGTTTTGGTGAATCAGAAAATAAAGCTTGATGGTCCACTTGAGTTTATTCTGTTTTCTTCACTCCGGTATGAAACTCTGCAGCGTCCAAACTAAAGGGGCGTGTCGGACGGTTAAACTCCCTGTGAAGGTAGCTCTCGTGCATCCTCAATCATTGTCCATCCTTGGAGATGGATGTAATCACACTTTTTGGCCACCATGACAATCTAGCTTTAAAGCATGGTGCTCATAGGCGCTTGATTACCAGGGGCGACAGTAATGGGTCCATAGTGGAGAGTGCGTCCCTCAGGGCCCCCAGGACGAGCCCCAGGCTTTGAGACAGTTTTTCTAGTGGCTAAACTGTTTTCACAACGTCACCGCTGGCCAAAAATACATTTTCCCATAAGCTTACATTGTGAAAGAAGGTCTAATAGAATTTGGAAAGTCTAGAAGAGCCGCACGATTAAATTATTTTATCCCCTTTCAAGTCAGCCGGGTTCTAAACCGGACGTTAGCCAGTTGGTCGGCAGTAGTCTCTAGTCAGTGTGCATGCTCTACGGGCCGCACAACACGGAAGATCCCGGTAGTTTCATAGCTGGGAAGACTGTATTGGCTTCAAAATGCCACTGAGTCCAGATACAATAAAAAAGTCCTTGGTGTCACAAGGTAAATGTGCTCGATGTGAAAAGTGATCTAACCCTTTCCAAGTTGAAGACAATATTAAGGGGGCATTTTAAAGAGACAGTTGTACAGATCTGTATCACAGACTAGTTAACATAATACATGATAGTCATGAGTCTCTTTAGAGCCACTGAGTTCAAAGAGAGGCTTTTTCTCGCTTCAGGAGAGGGATCAGGTGATCAGTACAGTTCAGAGAGCCTCAAGAAGAAAGTCTTGAGGTCAGTGAGTACTGGACTGTTCAGTGAAAGACAAACCAAGCAAAGAAAAACCACAAGCAGAACCCAGATGTGACACCGGCAGAGGTAAGAGAAGCGTTCTCCACTGACTGTAAAAAAGCAAATGTATTGATCCAGACTGTGCAAAGTGGTGACCAAAATGAAAAATTAAAGACTGTGTGATTACAGCAGGCCAGAACAAAGACGTCCAGTGTACTGTCAACTGTTAACCCAAAGAGATCTAAAAGTGACCAGAGGGGTTGAATATTACTGAGACACCCCTCTGACTCGGGGAGCTGGTCTCAGGTGAGTATCCCAGTTACTAAGATCAGCACCCATGAGATTACTTTTGCTCCTCGCACAATGCTTGGACAATTACAGCAGGTCAAGGCTGTCTATCCAGCAGACGTAAGACCAGCCGGTGCTACCTCTGTCAAGACTACCAGTGTTCTGCTAGCTCAGCCAAGAACATGGACTCACTCATTTACATTTACATTTAGGGCAGTTAGCAGACGCTTTTGTCCAAAGCTTTTGTCATGCTAGGGTCGAGGTGAAGTCTGAACAAGTGAGTCTTGAGTCTTTTGCGGAAGGTGGCGAGTGACTTTGCTGTCCTGACATTGGTCGGGAGTTCTACCACCACTGAGGTGGCAGAAAAGAGAAGACTTCGCTGAGTGACCTTTGTTTGCTCTCAGCGATGGCTGTACCAGCCGGGGGTGGATGGCAACGTCGGTGTTGGAGGATGGGGAGAAGAGATGAACAGTTGGGTGTCGTCTGCATAACAGTGGCAAGAGAATCTATGTGATGTGATTGCAGAGCCTAGTGATCTAGTGTATAGTGAAAACAGAAGCAGTCCTAGTACTGAGCCATGAGGGACGCCAGTTTCCAGAAAGCAGGGTTTGGACAAGGAGCCGTTCCAGGTGACCTGGAAGGTGCGATTTGTCAGGTATGATGTGAACTAGGTTAGAGCAGAGTCAGCAATGCCAAGTTGACTGTGTCAAACACAGGAGATAAGTCGAGGAGAATGAGAACGGATGGGTGGGACGAGGTTCTGCCGGCACTGAGTGACTCAGTCACTGTGAGGAGGACCGTCTCAGTGGAGTGACCAGTCCTGAACCCTGACTGATTTGGGTCAAGGAGGTCGTTTTGTGAAAGATAGGAGGACGGTTGGTTGTAGATGGCACGTTCCAGGGTTTTAGAGAGGAATGAAAGAAGAGATACAGGTCTGTAGTTTGTCAGCTGAGTTTAGGATGGGTTTCTTTAGGAGTGGCTTTACTGTGGCTGTCTTGAAATGAGCTGGAATCAGGCCTGATGTGAGGGAGGAGTTGATCATGGTGGTGAGGAATGGCAGACAATATTGTAACCACCTACCCGTTTGAGGTAGTCTCAATATACTACCTGCACCTGGAAAGCTGTAAAGGGGGATATGAGTATATCCTGGTTGTTACACCCACAGGTGTACACATGTACCAACAAAGTCACCTGTAGCAGAGAAGATTGGACTTTTTTTTTTTTTTTATCGAGTTTGGATTTCCAGCCAGGCTGCATCATGATCAAGGCATGGAGTTTGAAGAATAAGCCGTTTTCCAGGCTGGAGGATCTGCAGCATCCTTACCACCCAACTGGAGCTGGACAAAGATTTAATCAAAACCCTCCTCACCATGCTCTGGTGCCTGACAGGAGAAGCCAAGTCAGACTGGAAGAGCTCCTTGACCAAAGTTGTGCATGCGTATAACTGTACTTGTAATCAGGCGATAATAATTAAGATAATTACAGACGATGAAGCAGACGAGGAGTACAGTGTGCTGCAGTCTCCTCGCTCAAGAAGGTATCAGAAAGTGTCTCCTGTGTAACCTGCCACTATAACTCTCTGGAAAATCTGAAAACTCTGGAAACTGCATAATGTCGAGACAACGTGAATTTAGGAGGGGAGTGTGGGACCCACCGTAATGTTATACTAATGGACACCCCCCTATTTTCATCACATATTATGTTATCATATTATTGCCATTTTGTTTATTTGTATTTTGATATGTGTGTTCATGTCTGGCTTTAATGTTTTAGTGAAATGGTTAATGATAGCGATGAGTGAAGCTCAGACAGCTGTCAACTTTAACCCTTTTCTTACAAAAGCAGCTCATTACAGTAATTTATTTCTTTAAGTGGTGCACTACAACGCCTTACTAATATTTCAGTAATCTATAATGACAGGTATGTCACGTAGAGCGTTACAATACGTGTTACAGACTGAAGTGAAGTGTTGATTGTTGCTTTATGAATCCATCCACACCAACATGACCGTGTTACTACAGGCTCTGCATTTGTTTAATACAGACGAGCCTGTAAGCTCTGTGTTTAGTCTGTGTGTGACTGAGACAAGCCTGATGATGAAGCCTGATGATGAAGACTGATGATGAAGACTGATGATGAAGACTAATGATGAAGACTGATCCTCAGAGTGCACTTGAACTTACATTCTTCAATCACACCATGCATTCCTTGTTCTGTGGACTAAAATGAAAAGGCACAGAAGAAGAGGTGTTTGTCATTACAGGTACATTATAGAAGGTACTGGTCTGTTGTGTTTTGACTGAGCCAACAATTAAAATGATTATTTCCTCTCTCATAATACATCAGACTGTGATCCTTCGTCTGCCTGCTCATCCCCAGTCCAAGACCATTCATTTATATGAAAAGATCTAGGCTAGCTAATTGTTCTATAGAGGTTATTTGGGCATTTGGTTGAAAGTAACTAAAAAGTAGAGTAATAAGTAATATATTACTCAATGCAGACAGTAATATTGTAATGTAATAAATTACTTTAAAATTAAGGCAACTAGTAATATGTCATATAGTGCATGTTAAAAGTAATTTGCCCATCACTGGTGCTGGTGTAGTGCGGTGTGTGTGACACTGACAGCTGTGTGTTTTACATGTAAAGACCAACTAGGGGCAATAGTTGAACATTAGCAACATCTATAAACTCTGTTAAACTGCATCGTCCCTATCAGATAAGTTTCCATCCATCACTTATCCTCTTCAGGGTCAGGGGGCAGCTGACAGCTCTCAGCAGCTGACACTGGGCGCCCAAACCACTGCTCCACCATGCTGCCCCATATAAAATCCAAATTAATCAATCATGGCAAATCCATATATGTTGACATTTGACCAATTATGAACCTGCTGGGTAACACCGAGGCTGTGGTGCAGATACGGCTGCACCTCTCCTGACCACAGACCGCCAGCAGACGCCTTTAACCAGAGGCTCTGGCTCGATGCCCGCACTGTATTTGTTTTCATTCTGGAGATCTGACCAATCACAGCGGAGACTGGGAGGAGACAGGCCCGCCCTCCGCGTAGCCACGCCTCTATGTTCAAGGAACACCGCTTCATACATACACTGTTGTTAGCGACGTAGCCACTACGGCCAATTTCATTTTTGACATTTTCATGTGCGACCACTTCTCAGAACTTCACTTTTTTGTCACGGCCGAGTGAGTACACGAGTGGCGGTTTACTGGTTGGACTGCGTTACACCGGTGTGTCAACTTGTCGCTGGTGGCAGCCTGCGAGGTAAGTTAGTATTAGCTTGTTAGCCGGATACCCTGTACTGATGGGGGTTGGTTGTTGTGCTAATGTAGCATATAGCTGCTATATAACCTTGCTGAACAGACCAGATAGCGATCCAACTCTGGTTGCCTTTATGTGATGACTTAACATTTTAGTATATTTTCGTGTCCCAACAAAATACCATGTGGGATCAAGAGCGGCTACATTAGCGTGCAGCGCCGATAAGTTAGTCAAGCTAGTTTAAGTAAAGCTAGCAGGCTAAGAGCGGCGACCATGAATTAACGCTAGCTGACATGCTAACGCTGAGCAGATTGACCTGACAACATGCATTTTTGGTGTTAGTTTGCTCTTGCTATATCAGTCTTTACTGTCTGGGTCTGGATTTTATGACACAGGCGTTACCAGCGGAAAAGCAGTTTGTGTGTTAACGATTTTTTTTCCTGTCGAACTTCTCGCATAACTTGACGTTAATGCGACGTTAACGCTATGAAGAAGCTAGTGTTAGCTTGTTAGCTAGCCAGCGTTCTTCCTGACCTAACCAGCTAGCATAACCAGACTTAGTTACTGACCATGTAACTTTATTTAAGTATTAAAATGTAACGGTAGCCTATGTTTTACAAACTCAGCAGCCGAGCGTGTTGACAGTTGCGATGAAGCACGGCTGTTTTCTTTTCGGTACCTTTACCTAACAGAAAGGGTAACGTCAGTTAGCCGACACGTTCAGCTCATCTGGATTTTTTAGCAGCAGAGTCCCGTTTACTGAGGACGGTCAGCGATGACCCGAGAGTGACGAACCGACACTCACTGGTTCTTTGTGCCGACTAGCATTTTCTGCATTTAATAAAGGTTAGCTCGCTTGCCACAAAACTTCCAGCTAGGACGAAAGCCAACGTCAGCCATCAGACTAGCGAAAGCGGTCAGCTCACCGAAAACGGCTGGCGTTAAGCTCGGTGTTTGGCAGAGAGGGGGAGGGGATGAGGCAGAGAGACAGAGGCAGCGCCTACATGCCTGTGAAATGTTGGCTGGCAGCTAAATGTTAGCTTTCAGAAGCGCTAGTCAACTGATTTCGACTTCTTTCACTGTCTGCCGTGTTAGCTTCGCGTTCGGCAAAGAATATTTGGAGCTGGATATGCGACAGGCGCGATCTCGGCGTCTGAAGACCGACCGCTCAGGCACCGTGTTTCCCGAGATTGGTGGTGCAGGACGGTAAGGCACAATGTCTGCTGTCCGCTGACCAGCTGCAGTGACGTCTGCTCAGGGACCATCCATAAATTACCTGCCGCTAGAAATGTGTGCTGAGAAACATCCAGGCAGACACAACGTATATTAAGTGTTATGCAATCGTTAAATTGGCTTTTACATTGTCGAATTGTGTGGTTGGTTTTTATTTTTTTTTTTTTTGTTTATTTATTTATTTATTTATTTTCATTTTAAAAAAATCTGTATTGATATATCACACAATAATTATATTTATATGCTGATAGTGGATCATATCTTGTATTTTTTCTGTAGTTAATTTTTAAGAAAATGCCCGCAGATGCTTAGAAAAGTGTTTGCACTCAAAGTGAGGCTTTATATCATCAGCAGATGTCAGTACGCACCGGGGCCAGGTCAATTATCTGCCTATAAGGTGTTTTTTTCTTTCTGTCATGTTGCTGATAAGATAAAAAAAATTTAACATTTAAAACTGTGCAGCTGTGGCTCTGATGAAACATCCTCTCACACAGTGTCCGCCCACAACACTACCCCTTTGGTAACATGTCAAAAATGAATAACCTATAAACACTGAATAATCTGAATCTGCAAGTACCCAGTAATTCAATTTATTAATGTTTTGGAGAGTAAGTATTAAGTAGCAGAAAAATGTACTTAAGAACAGAACTTCAGGTAATTGTCATTTATTTCAACACTGGTTGTTCAAAAGTTTGACTTTCAGAGTTTCAGTCTCAGGCTGCAAATGAAGATGGGTCCCAGATATCAGTTTTTAGTCTCCTTGATTCCTAATAATTGGTATCTGCCCTGAAAAAGCCATATTGGTCGACCCCGACTGTGTAGCTTGTACTTATATACCAACATAGATCAATCTGACTGCTCCGATCAGTGTTAAACCAAAATGTAGAGAGGAGCTGTGATGTCTGGATGTAAAGACATAGATGAGACTAAATTATAGTATAAAACACAAGGAGAATTGATTTCAATACGAATGGAATCCAACGTGATATGTGTCAGAGCGTTCGACGCGGCGCAATTGATGCGAAAAGCGATGTCACATGACAATTATGTGAGTTAAAAAATACTAAACTCAAGCAATATTTTTGCGTGACTGTTTCGTGAATATCCATCGGCGTTGACGTTCACATTGATGTCGTGACGTCAACATGGCTGATGTCCGGACATTCATGGACAGTAATGGAGGACGAGATCATTGTGGCAGTTTATGGACACCCAGAGCCTTACGACACATGATCCACCCCTGAGAGAAGGGACAAGGAAGGAGCTCATGTGGAGGAATGTGAGCAAAGGATGTCGGACTACCTGGTAAATATATCTGTGTACTTGTTTACAGCAATATGTTGGACTAGCAGCAGTAATTAACACAGGAGGTTGGTTTCATTTATCAACAAATACATTTGTGCACGAATGCTGTGTTTTTCACAGAGTTCTGTATTTATTGCCCTTCATGTTAGATTAACAGATATTTGTCGTCTGATTGCAATATTATAAGCAACAATAACCATATAAACTACTGTTGTGATGAAAGTCTGGTGTTCTCGTTTCAAACAGGGAGAAGAACCACTCAGCAGAGGGAGACCGGCGCCGAGGAGCTCATTTTATTTGGATCAGAGATTTGGTTTATGTGTCATTTTGAGTGTTTTAATTTTTTTTTTTAAATAAATAAATACAGTTCCATGTGGATTTTGACTGAATTAATTTAATTTATTTTCAAGAATACACTTGACACTGAAGGGGGAAGAACTTCTGAACACTGCACGGCGCCTGAGCCTGTTACTTGGCAGACGGTCCCTAACTGGCTGCTACAGCCATTTGGTTGGTCGGTGATATCAGGTCTATTTAGGGAAGGCTTGTTGTAAAATGATTTCTTCGCAGCCATTTGTTCTCATGCACTGGCTTAGTTTTAGGGCTTGTCCCTGGTTTTACTTTATTTATAAACTGATTGATTGTGATTTTGTGGATTTGTTTGAATTGTAAACTTGGTACACGTGTAAAATAGGGCTCTCATAGAGTTCATCAATATGCCAATACTTGTAAATGCAGTGCATAAATAAAGGTTGAATGTAAGATAATGGTGTTGTGTGTCACTCTGGTGGGAGCCTTTAATGGCTCATGGATACTGAATCACGATAACAGTACAAATGTGTGATTTGGCCTGTTTTTAAAGACTTTAACATGCCGCTGCATAGTTTTATTGTAATCGTACTTCAATAGCCATGAGATATTAAAGACCCTTTTTAAATAATTTACTCTTTAGAGTGCCTGAAATTACTTTAACAGTTCTAAACTAGTAGGATCCCTGTTAACTGTGGTTCTCTCTCTCTCCACTGTAGCCCTTGTGAGTATGCATATACAATGAAGAGGCGTGTGGAGGACCAGGAACTACTATTTGCACCCCAGCAGCAGCAGTCACGCCGACCTCCAGTTCAAGGAACTGCAGACAGCTTCCAGCACCGGGCCCTCGCCCCAGCGCCGACTGTGATAGAGGCATCTGCAGACAACATGCAGCCTTCCACCGGCATCCAGTATTCTCTCCCACAAGGCTACCAGGTGTGATGATTGGTACCAATGTGCTCATCTTAGAAAGCAAACTGAGTGCTGTTGTGTTCACGTGGGTCTTGTATTAACATTGATCAGGCACCAAATTCCGGTAAAACTTGCCTTTTAGTGGATAAACAGAGTTTAGTGAGTAGTCACGTAGACTCAAAACCATTTAAGGATGATCCGCAAGACAAACTTTGTCTTCTCGGTCAATTTTAAACTCACTCTTTCTGTGAGCTGATGTTAAGGTGCTTCTTCTTAAGGTAGCACTCTGAGCTGTTATTAAAAAGTGTAAGATTCAGTTTTAAGCTTAATTGCTTAATAAGCAAAAGACATAAGACCAGGACATCTGTAAAGCCTGTGGATCCTAAAGTCCTTGTCATTTCTTCCTGAACAGGTCCCTACAATGCCTCAGAACACAGGTGGACATGGGCACGGACATAATACAGCACCTCATGTTGGTCCCCACGCACACAGCCTAGCAGTCCAGGCCCAGGGCCCAGCAGTGGTCCAGGGTCACGTTCATCCACCCACAGCTATGACCTCAACCCAAGGACAGCAGCAGTTTCAGCGACTGAAGGTAAACACCACTGTAGGAAAGAACACAAACTGGTTGTGTGTTGACACATGATGGTGAAATAACCAGTGAATCAAGTAGTTGTAGTGCACATCAAAACCCTCGATGTTATGTAGAACTTATTTGACTTTTACAAGTTTTAGCCAGTTTTCATCCTATCTTCAGTGTGACAGAATATCAGATCTTAGGAGAGAAATGATGCAGTCTTTTTTCTCCTTTACTTTGTAGGTTGAAGACGCTTTGTCCTATCTGGATCAAGTGAAGCTGCAGTTTGGGAATCAGCCGCAAGTTTATAATGATTTCCTTGATATTATGAAAGAGTTCAAGTCACAGAGGTCAGTTCTGATTTTATTGACATATCCTCATCAATTAAAACAAACTAAATCAAGTTTTGATATGCAACATGCAGACCAGTATCTGGACCAAGTAATGACATTATTCATTCTCCCACTACAGCATAGACACTCCTGGAGTCATCAACCGTGTGTCGCAGCTCTTCAAGGGCCACCCAGACCTCATTATGGGGTTTAACACTTTCTTGCCACCCGGATATAAGATCGAGGTTCAAACCAACGATCTAGTCAATGTGACCACGCCAGGTCAGATCCACTACATCACCCCTCATGGTATTTCTGTTCATAATATCCCTGTGAGTGGGGCATCCAGCCAACCTGCGAGCCAACCCCAGCACCAGAGTCTGCCACAGGCCGGTCCGCACACTACCACCGCAGCCACAGCCGCCGCCACCGCCACCACCACTGCCACCGCTACCCCCACCACCACCACCACCACTCCAACCATACCCACCCAACCTGCTCCGAATAAAACCAGCAAGGTAGGATACAGGCTTCTACGTTGATCCACTGAGTTGTATCTTTGAAGTATTCATTTAAGTGTGCTTTACAGGTAAAAAAAAAAATGGAATTTGACTTGACGATACAAAAAGTTTCCAGTTTTTGTATCGTCAAACTGAGTCTTTACCTGATGAGTGTACAATGATATGCTCTTCTCTTTTCTGTCCCATCAGCCAATTCAGTCTCCAGCCCATACACCCACCAGCCAGCCCAACCCATCCATCCCTTCCTACGCCTCGCCACGCTCACCTTCCGTTCAGTCCCACACTCCTGTGAGCAGCACGCCGTCCGGTGGGCCCGCACTCCAGAACAACCAGCCTGTGGAGTTCAACCACGCCATAAATTATGTCAACAAGATCAAGAACCGCTTCCAGGGTCAGCCAGACATCTACAAAGCCTTCTTGGAAATCCTACACACATACCAGGTGAGAAAAGCCACGCCATCTGGGCAGTGTTGCACATGCAAACCTGTTGATACCCAGTGTGAGTGTGTTTTTCACCACCTTTTTTGTTTTTAATTATAAAAATTTTCCAGAAGGAACAGCGAAATGCTAAAGAGGCAGGAGGCAACTACACCCCGGCACTGACCGAGCAGGAGGTCTACACTCAGGTGGCAAGACTCTTCAAGAACCAGGAGGACCTGCTCTCAGAGTTCGGACAGTTCCTGCCTGATGCAAACAGCTCGATGGTAAGTGTCCTCGAACACACTCCTACAGGGAGGCCCACTTTAACTGGACTTGATTTGAAAAATGTGTTTGGTGTTAGCATTGTTTCTGGGTGCTCTGATGCTAGCAAAGGCAGCCTGCCAGCCTTTTCCTAATGAAATTAAGCCTGGCTTGTGTTTAAGTAGCTTTCATGGTACGGTTGATGCTTAATAAAAATCAGTTGATCAGTTTTGCTGGGGATCTCTGGGAAAGACTTCTTCTTTCTCTGGTGACATTATATTGTGCAATGTTCTTCTCAGCTTCTGGGCAAGGCCACACCAGACAGGGCAGAGTCGGTGCGTAATGATCACGGCGGCACAGTAAAGAGACCCTTACTGAACAACAAGCAGCGGCTGAGCCAGAACGGTCTGCCAATCAGGAGACCCACAGGAGTGGGAGCCACACCACCTGTCAAGGTACGCACCACGCTGCTGCTGACATTCATGACGACTGACTAAACACCTCACTAATACAGTTCAGCAGCATCTCACGCTACAGTTGAATCTCTGTTTTATCGGACTGTTTTAGTTTTAGCTTCAGAGTAATAGTATTGTCTTTTATAAGAACATTTTTAGAGAGCATGCAGCAATCATATTTTTTTCATTTCTTTACACCTTTGTAGAAGAAACCCAAAATAATAGGGAAAGACCACGGCCTGAGTGAAGTCGGCAAACACAGCACCAGCACTGAAACGATGTTCTTTGAGAAGGTCTGTATTATTACATTTAGCACCAGTAACTAATAAAAATAAACCCCCTCAAAGGAAAGTTTGTTAATTTCCTTTTCCTTTAACAGGTGAGAAAGGCTCTTAGGA
This sequence comes from Lagodon rhomboides, assembly GCA_039737535.1. NCBI lineage: Eukaryota > Metazoa > Chordata > Actinopteri > Spariformes > Sparidae > Lagodon > Lagodon rhomboides. The sequence continues at coordinate 6,396,940 of CM077784.1, read as the reverse complement.
GCTCTGAGGCCTACGACAACTTCCTGCGGTGTCTTCACATCTTCAACCAGGAAGTAATCTCTCGTGCCGAGCTGGTGCAGCTCGTCATCCCATTTCTTGCGTGAGTTTAGACACACACACACACCAAAAGTCACCAGCGCCTCAGTGCCTCTACAACTGTGTTACTGTGCTTGAGATGTAAACAAATGTAATACTTGTATATCATCTGCCAATGTCATTATTACACAACACCTGTCAACCACATGGCCACAGCCCCACTGTTCACTGTTGTAAAAATATATTGTGCCATGATTGACAGAAAATTCCCAGAGCTTTTTACCTGGTTTAAAAACTTCCTGGGCTACCGAGAGTCGAGCCACGGGGAGTCGAGCCACGCAGAGAGTTTACCTAAGGAGCGTGCGACAGAGGGCATCGCCATGGAGATCGACTACGCTTCCTGCAAGAGGCTGGGGTCCAGCTATAGAGCACTGCCGAAGAGCTACCAGCAGCCCAAGTGCACAGGCAGGACGCCGCTGTGCAGAGAGGTGAGTCACTGGAGGAAGTCTGCTTGTTAAAGGTAGTCCTGTCACCATAACATGTTTATTCTCTCCTGCAGGGTTACCAAGCACAATGTCAGTGTATCTGGAAAATAGCCTCAGGAGTGCGACTGGTGTTGTGTTCAGCTGCTGCGTCTAAATTTACTTTCACCAGGCACCGAATGTGCTTTTAATGGATACATTGAAGAGTCAATAATAATTGAGCATTTTCAGCTGTGATTGATTGCGATCAGTGGGTCGTAAATATCACACCTTTTTACACCCTTTTCTGATTATTAATTTATCTTGTGCCTCCTGTGAGTTCGACATGATTGCAAATGAGACTCTTCACAAAAAACTCCTCCCTTCAAGAAACGTTCGAATTGAATCGGATGTTGTGTTGCAGGTCCTGAATGACACATGGGTGTCGTTTCCATCGTGGTCAGAGGATTCTACTTTTGTGAGCTCCAAGAAGACTCAGTATGAGGAGCACATTTACAGATGTGAGGACGAGCGCTTCGAGGTGAGGAACACTGCAAAGTAAAAAACTGTGGGTTCTTGAATGCTCCTAAGATGTTTGCAGCACTTTCTCTCCATGATGCATTTTGATCTGAAGTCAAAAGACCACAGAAAAGCCATAGATTTAAAATATTCTAAAACATTGCCGACAAAACCCGTAAAACTCAACTGTAAATGCTTCACTTACTGCTTCCCTTTCAGCTGGATGTTGTGTTGGAGGCCAACCTCTCCACGATACGAGCCCTGGAGACGGTGCAGCGGAGGCTGTCTCGCATGTCGGCTGAGGAGCAGCTGCGCTTCAAGCTGGACAACACGATGGGCGGCTCCTCGGAGGTCATTCACCGCAAAGCTATCCAGAGGATATATGGAGACAAGGCTCACGACATCATCGACGGGCTCAAGAGGAACCCGGCGGTGTCTGTCCCCATAGTGCTGAAAAGGTCAGATTTAAGTTTCTTATCTGCTTCTGGTCAGGTCGTCACAGTTGTTCATATTTTATGAGATTTGATTTAGAAAGACTTAAAGATGTCTTTTTGTGTGACTCTTCCAGATTAAAAATGAAGGACGAGGAGTGGAGAGAAGCTCAAAGAGGCTTCAACAAAATCTGGCGGGAGCAGAATGAAAAGTATTACCTGAAGTCTCTCGACCATCAAGGCATCAACTTCAAGCAGAACGACACCAAAGTGCTGCGCTCAAAGACCTTACTGAATGAAATCGAGATGCTCTATGATGACGTAAGCAAACATGTTCTCCTGAAAATAATCTGATGAATTTAAAAGAAGGGAAACATTATGACTCATTGTGATCGATGGTTGGTGCCACAATAATTGCTTTCCACTGCACAGTTGGATTTATGTTGTGAAGCTGTAAATGGGACATGGCTCATTTTATCTACTTCATTTTATTTATATGTCTAATAAGTGAAATGCCTCCAAATTCAGACCAACCTACTCCTTTCTGTGTCCCGTAGCGCCAGGAGCGAGCATCAGAGGAAGCTGCCACACTGCCACTGAGCGGCCCACACTTGACCCTGACCTATGATGACAGCCAAATCCTGGAGGACGCTGCTGCCCTCATCATCCACCACGTCAAAAGACAGGTGGGAATCCAGAAAGAAGACAAGTACAAGATCAAGCAGATCATCCACCACTTCATCCCTGACCTGCTGTTTGCACGGCGAGGTGAGCTCTCTGATGTGGAGGAGGATGAAGAAGAGGAGGAGGAAGACATGGAACTGGATCCAGACGGCCCCAAGAAGCACAACGGCCTGCCAGGCAGCAGCCCGTCAAAGTCCAAGCTCCTCTTCAGCAACACGGCCGCTCAGAAGCTGCGAGGCACGGACGATGCCTACAACCTGTTGTTTGTGAACAACTACTGGTATATCTTCCTGCGTCTTCACCACATTCTCTGTTCTCGTTTGCTAAAAATCTACGGGCAAGCTGAGAAGCAGATCGAGGAGGATGCCCGTGAACGAGAGTGGGAAAGAGAGGTGCTGGGGCTCAAGAGAGAGAAAAATGAAAACCCAGCGATCCAGCTGAAGATGAGAGAGCCAAGTAAGTGAAAAGACAGTTTGGTCTATGAAGTTTTCTATAATTGCACTTAAATCCTTCCTCTACACAACCGCAGCGTATCATATTTAGTAGTTTTTCACTAATCATTGAACACGTTTACTGTTTCCTGCCTGCAGTGGATGTTGATGTGGAGGACTATTACTCAGTGTTTCTGGAGATGGTGCGTAATCTTTTGGATGGAAACATGGAGCCGGCTCAGTACGAGGACTCCCTGAGGGAAATGTTTACCATACATGCCTACATCGCCTTCACCATGGACAAACTCATCCAAAGCATTGTTCGGCAGGTCAGCAGTTCAGCTTTATATTATCTCATATGATTTATGTTGTTCAAAAGCAGCACTAGTACTATCCTCTGCACTGAACAGGCCTAATCTAAACGAGCCTGGTTTCTGTGGACACAGATGTTACATACTGAATCTATCTCCTTTTCAGCTCCAACACCTTGTCACGGACGATGTCTGTGTGCGTGTGACAGACATGTACCTCAGCGAATGTGCCAGTAAAGCCACCGGGGGCACATTGTCCACGCAGTCATCCAGGGCCACAGCAGAGGGAGCCTACCAGCGCAAAGCAGAGCAGCTCATGTCAGATGAGAACTGCTTCAAGGTACGACAAGGCCAGAAAGTAGTGATAACATGGTGCATCTGTCTAAACTATTTCTGATCACCTCATGTTTATGCAACTTCCTCTGATTGCCTTTGTTTCGTCTAGTTGATGTTTGCAAAGAGCCGAGGATCTGTCAGTCTGGCTATGGAGCTGCTGGACACAGAAGAGGAGAACTCTGATGAGCCAGCGGACGGAGAGGTAAGAGTCAGTCGCTATTAAATTATAGTTCATAACCTATATTGACAGTTCATTAGGTACATGTACTCAGCTACTTCTAGTGTAGTACAACCTGCGATCAATATGAGAGCTGCAGATACATTACGAGGCCGGAGTGGTGTTGAAATGGTTTGTGGAGTACATATGTGAGTTGAAATGTGATGCTGCGCTTTAGTTTAGTCATACTATGGCTCTATGCTGTAGCACATTAAGAACAGGCAGGTCGGAGGACGGCTCGCAGCCAAAGATCATGTAGCAGGGGGGAGGAAGTGGCCACGGCGATTGGAGGAGATATATGCTGCTTGTCAGTGTGGGAGAGGGTGAGGGATTCAAAGAGTCGGATCTGTACATCTGATCTAAACACAGGGAAAAGCACTTTGACAAGAAGAATGATGAGTTAAAAGTCAAGAAAGCCTGAGCAGACAGGCTAACGTGAGCTCTGACAGGTGACTGCTGGACGGCTCTCACAAACAGAAGTTAACTTCTGTTCGGCACATGTCAGACAGCCTCGCTGGGTGCTGGCGGTGTGCCGGAGCTCATAAATAGAAAGTGGCTCCTGAATATCACATTATTTTGCACTTTTTTTCTTTATTAAGAGGTTGGTTAATAGTTAATGGGTGCCAACTTTTTAAAAGCAAAATTAACCAGGACTGACATCCCTAGTCTAAACCAATATGTCTGCAGTAAGTTTACGTAGGGCGATAATATGTCAGGCTTCGAGTCATAATGTGAGGTCACCGATCATTTTCAACACAGTGGGTAACACGTGGACTTCTTTCCCTTAAAGTCCACAGCATCTGTCTGGTTTAGTAGAGACGTCTAAGGTGAAGTATGCCGCTGTGCTATTTTGTATATTTAACCCGTGCTGTTTTTCTGCTCCGTGCTGCACAGAGGTGGTCGGACTACGTGGGGAGATACCTGAACTCAGATTCTGCATCTCCAGAGCTGCGAGAGCATCTCGCCCAGAAGCCGGTGTTCCTCCCCAGGTGAGGCCCCAGCCATGTCTCCCTCTTGTCTGCACACTATAAGCTTCTGTCCTGAGGCTGTAGGCAGCCGAGCAGCCACTCCACTGTTGACAAGCCAAACCAGCTGCCAAACACAACTCCTTTTCAGAGATAGAAACAGTGGCACTTCTGCACAAGCCTGACTTAGGAAGCTCTCTCTAATCACAGAAATCTTGGGCATCAGAGCTCTGCCTTTTTAGTAAAGAACAAGCAGATGGTTTGAAGGTAGATTTAAAACTCCACAGTTACAGTGAAGTGCTTGCAGCGACTGAACGCCCAACTGTTTGTTAGGAATCTCATCAGCCTCGAACATTTTTCAGTTTCTGACGTCTGCCTCACATGGAAGATTGCACTTTACATGGCCATCTTTTAAAAAAAATGGAATTTATTTATTCATCGATTCAGTTCCTTTTTAATGGGAATTTTATTTATTACCAGTAAGGTTTTTTAAAAATGGTTTTGGCTTGATCGCGGGGTTTGAATTCCCTCTTTAGCAGACAGCTGTGAGGAATCGTTTGGTTTGATTATTCACATTGTATTGAATTTAAAATGCTGATTTTTTTCATTGTGTAACATAAGAACGAAGGTCATTGAATGCACAGAAAAACAAGTGGGTTCCAACGTTTTCATTTTAATTTAATTTTTCTACGATGTCTTTGACCTGAGATTGAGAGACTGAAGCTCTTGTGTTGGACCTGAAAGACTTTGTTAAGACAGCAGTGAAGTCATGGTTTCCTTTTCTACCTTATCATGCCCTTTGTTTGTAACTGTATTCAGATCAAAGGTCCTGTATGTGACTTAATCACTGTTTGCAAATGTAAATGTTGAACTGTCCATTTGTTTAAGTCTGTTATACTCAGTGTTATGTTTGTAATAATAACTCTCAGTGGAAACAGTGCACTCCCGTTGCAACTTTTTTGTTGTTGGTGAGGATTTTTCCACTGGTTTGACGGAGATTAGTGCTCATTAGTTTTTAAAAACTCTGGTCAAGCACATTATCTGCAACACTTGTACAGAGGAGAAGGGTTTGTAAATAAAATGATTGTCTAAATTGTATGTTCATGTTGGTGTATTTCTTTCCTGACACCTGAGAGCTGTGCATGGAGGCGTGCTTGTGTCCGCTCTGTCTTATAGCTCCAGTTGAGTGTTGCACATAAAGTCTGTCATTGCTTTTTGGTGCTTCTTTGAGTTCAGTGTTTCTTTGAGATGGCTGTCCATTACCATAAACATTTCAAAAGTACTTCAAAACACGAGCAAATCTTGTCCTTAGTTTTCTCTTATTCAACCCATTGCATAAATCTGGTGCCTGACTATGATTTATCAGTGGGCTCACCCACATCTTGTCCTTTTCTCTTTTTATTTTTCATCAAATCTATGAGAGATCAGCAGCACAAGAGGTCAAAAGACTTCACGAATACCTTCACAAACACCTTCAATGGCGGTAAAAAACTCGAGCCGTTTCTTTTCCAGTTGTGTTGGGTCTTCATCTCATGATCATAACACTCTGTACATTGTTGGTGAAAGTATGTGCACATCCAAGTATTCTCAGCTCATATTTTTTGATTGGTATCCAATCAGGCAGCAATTTTCTAGTGTTTGTTTCTAACAGTTTTGACCTGAAATTGGCCTCACTGTCATGTCTTTTAAGTGGAGCCCTGAATGCAAAAATATGCTTCATGGTTTCAGTCCCCGCTCACCTGTACCCTCAGTGGTAAGTACACATTTAAAACTTTCATTCAGGTGGGGTGAATATTGCATTTTTTTTATAACCTGCACAAAATCAGGATCCATTTCCAATTATTTGTTTGCAAAGCAGATCTCGATTTGAACTGTGGTTGTGCAACGGAAGTGCACTGTACAGAAATGTTACGACTGCTGCCTCTGCTGCTCTTATAGATCCACATTTCCCACGAATGATTTGACTCCCAATCTAATTCTATTACTCGGTGAGTTGCAATGCATGGGTTTAAAAATAATTGTTTAAAGGGACAGTCCTCTCAAATTTGTCTATACTGCTTTCAGATTTGCTTAGTGTCATGTTTATTGCACCTGATCACAGCCCCTAGACTTTAAACATACTGTCAAACATAAATGAAATTGTGTCATATGTTACAAGTGAAAATAAAACTGATTCCATAAATTTGTGCGAACTTTCCCTGTAAACGTGATGCACCCCTTTGATGTGGAGTAACTAGAAGAATCCCTCCGGGGTCGCTCAGTGTTACTCACGCTCGTCGATCTGTTTTGGCTTTCAGGAACTTGCGACGAATAAGGAAGTGCCAGAGAGGATGGGAGCAGCTGCAGCAGGACCGGATGAACAAGGGCCCCTCGGACAAGTCGCAGGACGGCAGCAGCGAGCTGAAGATGGAGTGCATGTTCAAGCTCAACTCCTACAAGATGGTCTATGTCTGCAAGTCGGAGGACTACATGTACAGGCACACCGCGCTCACACGGGCTCATCAGGTACGCACAGAAGATATCAAACATACTTACTGTAGATCTGCTCCGGCTTCATTGTGAAAGGTTACGCAGGTGTAACACTTGGACTGGATGTTAAGTGATGTCATTGAAATGTGTTTTCATCAACATCCTGCAGACTTGGTTGTCAACAGAGCAACAAAAGAAGCGTTCACAACCGCTGTAGACATCACCAGAGTTTTGCTCATCATAAAACAGCTAAGGTGCAGCCCAAGCCAATCTCATGGGGACAGCGACAAAACGACAAAATGACCTTTTCCAGAGCTAATGGATGTAGTTAGACCCCAGCGGACGCAAATGTTCGGGGTTATCTGTTGTAGCTTTTCCAACCTTCTGTACACCATTATAGTAATAATGATAATGATAATGGTCCATAATTATGTGAAGAATTGCAAACTTTTTTACTTACTTAAATGCGTGCGCTTAAGTCGCACTGATCTACAGGATTGCTATTCGATGGACAACACTTCACTCACTTAAATGCCATGTAGTATTAATAATGTGTGAGAACAAGCAGGATATATAATACATAAAGTATATATTACTGAATTGAATTGTGCTGCTGCAGCATTAAAGGTACATTCAGGACACTAATAATGTTGTGTTATCTAACACAATGATTACACAATGCTATCAACGGTTAGCAATATATAAGTAATGTGTACATTGTTACCTCCAATAGTGAGAAGTTGAACATATATTTGCATGAATTTGTCAGTTAACTTCATGTCGTGGGATCATTATCAGGTGTTTTACATCATTTGTGCTTGTTCTATTAATACCTCCTCTTTACAAATGATTATATTAAAACTTCCTATAACTGCTATAACTTTAAATTGATAACAGGAACCCTTCAGCATTTATACAAATTTATACATACCTCGTAAATGTGGATGATTTGAGGCCAGCGGTGTCCTGAAGTGGGCCAACACTTCAGGAAAGTTACACCCACATTCACTTGCAGTGATATTCTCAAGTCCTTAAAGGATAAAAGCTGAAGATTGTCATGAGAGCCAGTCTTCCATGTTGAGCAGTCAGCTGGTTGTCTTGATGTTGCACAGCCTGAATTACTGAGCTGCCTCTGTAGAGATGTATTTCTGTGCCTCTCTTGTGTTTTCGACCTGGTGTCGATGAAGCTGAGCTGTGTGGTTCTGGTCTTTTTCAGTCCCAGCAGCGGGTCAACACACGCCTGCACAATCGCTTCCAGGCCTGGCTGGACACCTGGGCCAAAGAGCACGTGACCAGCGACATGGCTGTGGACAACCAGAAGTGGCTGATGGGAGAGGAACGAGAAGGCCTGTTGTCCTGCACCACCACCTGCTGCCCGGAGGTCCTCCACTATCTCAACATTAACAAGTACCGGGTGAAGTACAGAACGCTGTAGTCGCTCTGCAGGATGATGAACTGTGGCCGTCGACACACGACAAACTGCCAGTGATGACTACACGCACACACACACACACACACACACACACACACACACACAGTAGCTTCACGTGGAGTTTTTCCAAACTGCTGTTACTGGATTCAGTTGCCAAAAAATCTTTAAGGTTGTTGATCCACAATTTAAATGGGATGTAAGTCGTCCGCTCTTTGTGAATGTGTCAGAACCGATTCAGGAACTTTTGTCCTAACTTTCAAGCTTTTACTGCAACATGAAATATATATGAATAAGTATATATGAATATATGAAATGCAGATTTTTACACAAGATTTTCTCTCGAGAGAAAACACTCCTCACTGCATCTTCTCTTTGGAACAATCCACAGTTCAAACCTGGTTAAACCGGTCGAGCATTTCATCACTGAACCTCAGACGCTCAGCAGTGAAGTCAGTGAAATGTGTTTTTCGGGCCACTTCATCATTTTACAGGAAATCAAAACAAACCACCTCAGTTTTTCTCTTCAGTAAGAACAAGTACCTGTTACTTCTGTTTGAAATGTGTGTCGTCGGACTTCCAGCTGTAAACTTGTGTAGCCTGTGAATGTTTCCTTGTTGCTGGTAAAGGTGCAGTACGGCACTCTAACAGTATGAATATATAGACTCAACATCTCTGGCGAGTGCTGGGTCGTCGCTTGGTGTCAATACAATGCCAGCAGTGTGTATCGAGGACAATAATATATGACCGCCCAAACACTTTGTGTAAATATGTTGTTTATATCTAGATTTTTTTATCGGATGTTCTCGATGTGTAGCGTACATTAACACACACACACACACACACAGTGTCAGTCTGTAGTTAGAGGTTGCAGAGAAGTTTATTAAGAAAATGCAGAATTGTAACTGTTTTCTACCAAAGGATGTTCTATAGAGATCTTTCTCCCTTTTGGTCCGTTGTGTCGTCCTGAAGTCTTTATTTAGTAGGAAAAATGACCCGTTTTATATAAAAGCCCGACTGCGCATTTCTACCTTCAGTTGTTGACCTAATTTTCACTGGTGGTTTTAAGATGATTGAATGTAGCTGAGCAGCATCTCTCCTTTTGGAAAGAACAGTATATGTCCCTTTTTTCAAAATACTGCAGTCTTAACAGTACTATTAACTTTTTGTTGTATTTAAACTTTACCAAATGGTTAGACTCTGTGCGACAGCTTCATGGTGTCACCTATAAAAACTGTACATAGGTTGTGTTTATTTTTATGCCCAGTGTTGCCAACAGACACTGACTGATGTAAAGTCTCTACATGAATGTCAGCCGTGTGACTTGTGTACAGTTTAAGGGTTAAGAAAACAATCGAGCAATAATTCCCTCAGTCGCAGTTTTATCAGTTTGTATTTGCAGCTGAAATACAAATGTGAATGTTGTATTCCCTTAAAGAGGGATGTAAGCTAAGGATGTCTGTTGCCTTTTCCTCTCTGCAGTTTGTGTAATGATACAGCAGGAAAGGTTGGGTCGGAAGGTATCCGTTATACTTCACAGTGGAGATCGACATACGAGCGACAGGCTTTTCATTACATTACAGAAATGTATGCAGCCAAGAGAAGCTGTCTGACTAAAGTTCATCCATTTACATTTTTCTGATCTGCATCAAAGGCGACGGTCAGTAACTTACCAGCTACAGACAATCTTGGAACAGTTTATTATCTGGGTTTTTATTTTTATATTTGGTGTGTTTGATGAAGAACACCACCGGATGTCCCGCGGAGCTGATTGTACATAAAGACATGGTTTGTACCTTGTTTATTGTCTCTTCTCTTGACTTTTCTGATGTTGTACATGAGTGTTAGATGGTGTTTGGCATTAAACTATCCTTTAAATAGACCGAAGCTCAGCTCATCACTTGTTTCTTTATTTCTGCCTCCTCTTTGTATGTAATCTATTTAATGTTCCTCACTTTCAGGTTCATTGTATTTTGGGTCACTACTAGAACAGCTTTAATGCTTTAAGGCTGAAATCAAGTGAAAAGGGTCATTTTCTCATAAGCTTACATACAATCAGACTTCTTTTGAAACCGCCTGCTGGCTGGAAATGAAGGTTTAAGGCACTCTGGCATTAAATTTACCTTTCAGAAGCTCGTCCATATGCTTTGACCAGAGGATTATTTGTCTCAGGTACGACATGTAAGAATCGACCAGACAAACAGGACAACACAGAACCGGGCCCTCTGAGACAAGTCTGCACATTCTGATGAATTTTAAAGGTTTAAACAACAATTCGTACAAATTGCTCCTTAATGCGAAATCTGCAATCGTCAGTGTTCAAACTGCTGCAGCTGCTGCTGTTCTTTATTGTTCATGGGGTCAAAGATCAAATGCTTAGATTGAACAAAAAAATCTGCTTTTGATTGTTTTAATTTTCAATGCTAAAGAAGATTATATACAAAAAGAAACAAAGCCGTAATATTTAATATCCGTTTGTGATTTTCATGAAGATGCAAAACACTGGATGCTGATTTTAACATGAAAATTCTCTGATGTCAGAAAACGGAAAGGTTTGTTGCAGGAAACATGGATTCTACTGAGCTCGTCCGTAGATCCTCGTGCACAACACGTCATCGGCTCCGAAGATCTGAAACGAGATTTAGTGGAAGAAGAAAAAAATCTGATTAGAGCTCATGTAGCTTTACCTTGTGAACACACACACACACACACACTATATTTATTTTTATTTATATTTCATTCCTGTATTTAAACTTGTGCACTGTTTCTGCCTTCTGACTTGTCGGTGTTGGAAGGAGCCTGACACAATAATTCCATCGTCAATGCCAACGACCGATTCAAAGAGTTACACACATCCTTTACCCAAGCAGAAGAAAAGATGCTCGTGTCAAACAGGACTCTGGTAAAAGTAGAAGAACTGATTTGAGTCTTTAATCAAGTAAAAGTAATCGAGTACATGCTCTGAAGGACATTTCCACCGGCCTTTTCTGTACAAACTTAACTGAAGCTCACGTCACGTTAATATAATTCAGTCTGTTAAAGTTAAAGGTAGAATCAGTAGGATTTGTCCCAGCTGTTCCTGAACGCACCATAGAGAAACTTGATTGTTGAGGTTATTCTCAGGATGTCACATAGACACATTTAGGTTGGAAAGAACAGATATTTGTGTAAATACAGACCCCTGATAAATATCTGCTCACGTACAGTAAGGTAAAGTAGAAGTACCTCGTTACTTCCAGCTTCTGCTGTGATTGTTGTGCACGTGACAGTTCACAACCTAAAGAAATATAAAAGGCTGAAATAATGCATGAAGCATGAACTCATCAGATTCTGCTCTCAGCCACATGTATTGTTCTCACTGAATGTCTTCAGTAACATTTCCACCGGGAATTCCCTAAACGCTGGCCAACATCAGGATCTTAATTTGACTCAGCTGCCGCTAAATGAAACAGACGCGACCAAAGCTGGTATGAAAATGGGGAAGAAGCGGTGGAAGCCCCGGGTTACCGGTGGGAGTCCAGAGATTTATGGCAGTCCCAGGGGCGCAGCATTAGAGCCAAACATCATCATTATCTCGGGCCGTGCAGTGTGGCGGGACGGGGGAAATGGGCCGGCGCTGTGAGAAATGGAGCTGAGACGAGTCCATCTGGCGCGTGGCGCGATGCCGAGGGAGACATTAAGTGGAGGTGACACCAGGGTCCACTGGCATCTCTCAACAACGTGATCAATGAGGCCAATTAAAGCCCAGCGGACGACACACACAGGTCTGACACCACTGTCCATCTGGATCCAGTACCATCATAGAGCAGCCGGCCCAGGACTGAATCAAGCTTCAAAATCAATACTTGTTTTTACTCTTTTTCCTGTCGAGTCTCTGTGGTCATTACAGTCCGCCCATCTCCCATCAGAGCGAGAGCAGTCAGCCACATGTTGTCTTCATCAAGCTCCACATCGTCCGTCTCTCTGCCTGCCACCCGGTGCCTTTATTCAACTGTATGTGCACTTCTGTGTGTTTACTGAGAGGTCGATCCCTACAGGAGAGTTCATGAAGAGCAGCTAACAGAGGAGAGTTTACAGCAGGCAATATTAAACTAATGATAACACGAGTATAAGGATCTCATGAGAATGACATAAAGAGGCCCACATGATTAAAGATGTAATATCTGTCCCCTCCTGCTGACTGACGGCCACCTGAGCTGTGTCACAGCTGTGTACTGAACAACGTGACAGATGAAGTATGATTAGATGAGCTAACAGAGATGCGTCCAGTGAGCAGTTTAACCGTTTCACCCGTCTGTCATCATTCAGCAGGACACGAGACTGAAGAAAGACCGATCTCAGAGAGGCTCTGTGTGGTTCTGGAGAACAGATTCAAACTCATGATACTCAAATATTTATCTTTCCCATCAGTGAATAAACCAGCTGCTCTCAGAGGAAAACAAGGTCCCAGAACACTGTCTGAGGCTGGAGAGGTGGCAGGGTACGCCACAGATAAACACAGTAAAACAGTATGAACTGTGTCGTCCTTTAAGAGTTTGATCATTAAGTTTGTTTGGGCTTTAAATAACACAGCTGATGGAGATCTCTCTGTTCTGATTTCATTTCTTCTCTGTGAGGGTTTCAGCCTGTTTCTCTTCTTCATCATTCAAATCGTAAAATCTCTGCAGTACATTTGGTCAGAGAAAGTTATGTCTAAATTACAGAGCTTAATACAGAACATCTGACCTCTCTCCTCACAGAGAAACTTATCATCCTTTCTCTGCAAAGTGTTTTTTGTTCCCATGATTCACGTGTCCGTCAGATGACAGCCGATCAGACAGTGTCTTGAATAAAAACACGGTTCAAAGCTTTGCTCTCAGTCTGAATTACAGCCGCTCTTGAATTCTTCCCTGATTACCTCTCTGCAGAGGAGAGTGAGTCAGTGGAGAGGAGATCTCCATCAGCCAAACTGGACTCGGCTTTGTTGTCCATCTGGCCAATAAATCCGAGCCGGCCCAGATGTTTACAGAGGAAAGAGGCTGCTCTGTCTTACCGATGTTGAACTGCCAGGAACTGGAGGCAGAAGTGTTTTTGATGGATGCAAGATCACGGCGTGCTGTCTGACAACACAACGTACGGCAGTAAAATGTTAATTCTTTCCTTTATAAATCTAAGTGAAGTTTCCCTGTGGAGTCCCTGAATACGTGCTGCTGCGGACTGAAACACATAATTCACTTGTTTTCAGCCTTTTGTGCGTTTTTTCCTTTTATTTATGTGGAGCATGAAGCCAAAACTGAAATCAGATCAGCATCAAACTGAACAGAGCAGAGTGACTCCTGGTCCACAGTTCAGACCTTCAGTCCTGTCCTTTAACACGACTGTCTGCTGGTGTTGATCTTTAACTTCAGGTTGAAACATATTGAAAGTGTCGCTCCATCGTAATAATGAGCTATCTCTCAGTTACAGACGATCCACACCCTCAGAGGAATGGATGTTCTGTCCGGTGGGAGCGCAGAACATTTCCTAGAAACTACGTAGTGTTTTGGAAAAAAGTTGACCAGATCGTGGAACATTTCCACATCTGGTGTCACCGCCCAGTGACGGCCTCTCCCGACCGTCCGTCTGGTTCCAGATTTCTTGCCTGATGTCAGATATGGATTCAAAGGTCTGGACCGAAGCTATGTGATGCTGCTGGCAGGGAGACATGTTTGATTTGCTTTCTGTCCAAGAGTAAGATGAAAGCACTGATAGCACTCTGACGTTATAGATCTTCTTCTTTAACGCACAAACACTGAGTTTAAAAACTGCAGCTGCAAAGGATTACTTCAGCCCCGTCGCCAGAATAAAATGTTGGCAAACCAGATTCTTTGAATGTGATGCAACATGTAGAAACACAGATATGACAGATTCAAACATACAGATTTAGATGACATGATTGTGGCCTGACACTGGGCGGTAGAGGAGATGGATGAAAAACACTGAAGGTGCTCGGAGGTGTGTTCTGTCAGCTTCGGACGGAGCCAGGCGAGCTGTTCGGTGAGTTTTCTGTCACAAGTTTCAGCTGGAACGCTCCCTGAAGTCATCACCGACCCTAACTTCAAAATCCAAAATGGCTGCCCCATGCTTCAGAAATGAGAAAAGACGCAGACCGTAGTGTTTATCAGCACGTCTACCCTCTTTGTGTGGTTTTAAATGAGTCTGTGGACATGTAGTGACGGTGTGTGTGAGAGCTGAAGACCCTGAAATCTGCCGCCATTGTTTACAGCCTCTGAGCTAAATGGGACGCAGCATTTATGTGCTAACCGAGCAGAGCTGCTGCTGGCTGTAGCTTCATGTTGTGAAAGAGCGGGAGTGTTATCAATCTTCTCCTCTGGGTTCAGCCAAGAATGCACACAAGCAATTTTCTCCAAAATATGAAACTATTCGTTTAAGGCAGCGCAGCACAACTGTGTTTAGGACAAACATGGAGGACTGTCCCCTCAGACGATCCCGTGGTTTCTGATTGGCAGAAAAACAGACATTGGCCCGTGTGGTTAAAGACAGCGGCCTCCAAATGTAACACCACGTCCCAGTTTGTGAAACATCCAAACATCTGTTCATTGACCTGCTGAGACTTCAGATGAAAATGGAAGTTACTGTCTTCACGGATCTTGGAGCCACGTTTTGTAAAGAAAACCCTGAGAGAAATCAAAGTGATGATCCTGAGAGACACGCCAGGAGTGAAAAGACACCAAACAGTGTGTTTATCTCCACACCGTGCTCCGTATACGGGATTAATCTGAGTCTACAGCTGCATTTATGGCTCTGTTCTTATCTGTCTGCAGTAAACTCAACCAACAACCAGTGGTGGACAGTAACGAAGTAAATTTACTCGAGTACTGTACTTAAGTACAGTTTTTGAGTATCTGTACTTTACTTGAGTATTATTTTTGGGAGATACTTTTACTTTCACTCCACTACATTTGAAGGACAAATATTGTACTTTTTACTCCACTACATTTCTATTGATGCTCTCGTTACTCGCTACTTTTGAACTTACGTCAGCTGATGATTTTTTTTTTATATAATTTTTTTTTTCAATATTCTGAGAAAATAAACTGTTTCTGCTGATTCGCGTATGGTTTGTCTTAGTCGTATTGCCGTACCTGTACTACGTCGTGCTATACAATCCATACAATGGAGGAAGAAACTGGAGAAACACATGGAGAAACTCCCACCGAGCAGCCGTGGCCTTATCTCAAACCCATGTTTGAGATTTTTGTCACAAAAACTGATTTGTTTCAGATTAAATGTTTGTTGTGCTCACAGCGAACAAATTATATCACGGCTTACAAAAACTCGTCTCACAACCTGAAAAAGCACGTTGCAGTATGTAAAGTAGCTACTGACGTTAGCTAGCTTAATGTTTGTTAAATGGCAGATGAACATTTTAAACGTAACTGTATGAGCTTGTAGTATCATAATTTTTATACGGTTTAAAAATATGGCAACTGTTGCAGTGCAGTCGAATGATTAAGTTGACTTTCTGTTCATGTTTTTTATACAATTCATATCAAAGAATCGCATCAGTGTATTGTATAATGACAATAAAGCTACTTTTCTTTCCTGTATTTCCTGAGATATTTTTAAAATACTTTTACTCAAGTAATTTTTTAAGCAAATACTTTAGTACTTTACTTAAGTAATATTTTGACTAAGCTACTTTTACTTGTATTGGAGTAATATTTGACAAGGAGTATCTGTACTTTTACTCAAGTAGTGAAGTTGTGTACTCTGTCCACCTCTGCCAACAACTCACCAGTACGAGTTCGTCCCCTTTGAGCTCTCGGCTCCAGAAGGTCTTCGGGCCGTTCCCGCTCAGCAGAGTCTGTTTGCAGTAAATCTTGTTTTCTGTTTCCCACGTGGCCAAACTCTGTGGAAAAGCAGCACTTTATTCACCCCTCAGTTCACCTGATCACAGCTGTCAGAGGTGAACACATGACAGAGCAGGGATCAGTGTGTTTGTCTCTCACGTCTTTTGCTAGTTGTTACACTTACAGATTTTCTTTCTTCCTTGGAGCCACTTTTCCCGTAATAAAGTCGTAATGAAGTCATTTACAATCATCTCATTGAAGGTGAACAATTCAGATCATGTGCTGTTATCACAGTTTAATTCATTCACCTTACACTTCCTCCCGTCCACCGTCTCCTCGTTGAACTCCTCTCCGATACGGAAGTTGATCTCCGTGGTGCGGACGGTGGTGGAAGTCTTGATGTAGAAGTGCTCGCCGTTCTGCTTGATCTCCACATGGGGCTTGGATGCGGCCGCCACTGCCACCTTCCTCAGCATCGGATTCACACCTGGGAACACAGTACAGAGTGAGTCAGGCTGCCGAGCCAGTGACCACGGCTCAAGACTGGGTTCCAACATTTGTAAGTGTGAAACTACGGGATATTTCTAAGGAGACCTCCGGAACATCTTCAACCATATCAGTGTCAGGAAAACCAGGTTTTAGTGCCTAAACCCAACTGGGGCGTAAGAACAAGATGAAACAGTTGCAACATATCGATGGTGAGCAGAAACGTCCATTGCCAACATTTTACAACAGATTACACTTATTTACTCCAGGAGCGTTTTAAGGTGGAGCTGTCTACGCCACGGTGAAGCATCTCAGATCAGACATATAAGGAGCTGGTTCACAGATCCTGCACTGAGTGCGACTGCTATCAGCAGATGTTGGGAATATGGACGAGGTGATGAGAGGGAGGAATGCTGGGGCCGTTTGCTTTGTTTAGCTCTCCTGTAGATCATGATGGAGTCTCTTCCTCCAAATGAGCGGAAAACCTATAAACCCGCTCTGTCGCACATTTACAAACAGTTTGACGAGAGAACGTTTCGGTCTGTTTCCCATCCGTCCTCCTCCTGTGTGCTCCATCACTCAGAGCGCAGCAGAGGTGCACGAGTTCGTTTCCTCGTCCTGTAATTAAAACCAGTCGCGCTGGAATTTGGAACAATCTCCTGCAACCGCACTTCTGTATGAAAAACCATTAAAACGGCTCAAATTAGACACGTTGGGTCTGAGCAAGTACACTGGACAATATAAGTTTAAAGTCATATATAACCTTTAAATGTCATCAAATCTTAGTTAAGTCTCCAGTTTGTTTAATTCATTTTTTAGTTTTGTATAATAAAAAGCTTCTCTTATCATCAGTCTGATATCTATCCTCCAGGTTTAGTTGTCTACAGTGCAGATAACCCAGCAGACCTCGATCATCCTCCGTCACTGGATAACTCTGAGAATCCCTTCCTCTAAAAACAAAGAAAACAGTTTCCTCACCCAGAGCTTTGAGCAGCTCCTCAAATTTATCGCTGCTTTTCATTTTCCAGGTTCCTTCAAAATTGGGCATTTTTCTGCTGTGGTTCTGAATCTGCTGCAGCTCCTGTCGTCCGTCTCCTCGGCTCCCTTTCTCCAGACTCTCCCTCTCTCTCCCTCCTCCTCTCCTCCGCCTCCTCTCCTCCCTGTGCACTGATCCCACAGGCAGACCCAACCTCCTCCTCCTCCTCCTCTCCTCCTCCTCCTCCTCCTCCTCCTCCTCCTCCTCCTCCTCCACACACACTAATTACACACACATTTACAGACGCTCTCCTCCACACACACACATTCGACGGTCCTTTTAATGACCATGCTGAATCATGGTTGGTTTGGGAGTCTCGTCGTGTTGAAGCTCTTTAGCATCAGTCTTGTTTTGCACAGCGTTCTCACCCTCAGCTGAAAAGAGGATTATCTACTTTTCTTTCTATATGGAGGGTTTAGGCAGTGTTTGTTCACCCAATTAACAAAGAACATTTTCACACTTTTTTCCAGTTTTGGGTTCATTCGTCTAGTTTGAGACACCTGCCCCTGAGCTTTCTGCCTCCACCATAAAACCATAAGGGTTAATATGATTTTACCTGCTGTGCTCAGTTAAAAAGTTAATTTAGATTCTCTGTAAACTCGAGAATGACTCCAAATGCTCAAACAAGCATGCCGAGCCGGGATGTGGCCAAAAAAAAGTATACGTCCTCAACGTGCCGTCCAACACCAGGACAACATTAATTCTGCATTAAACATGTTGAGTTGTGTGCTTTTATTATCCCAAATGTTTCCACAAGTTTGCTCAAGTTAACGGTGTGTTAACTAATTAAACTTAACGCCTATAAAACACCAGCACTCAGCAGAGACTCTGGTTCTGGTTCTGGTTCTGGTTCTCTGTCTCCTCTCTGTAACGTTGTGTTCATGAGGTAAAGTCCGTTTCCCCTCCAGCTCCAGTCAGCAGCCGACATCACAGGACAGGAACACCTGAAGACTGAGGCATCGTTTCATGGCCTCCAACCATAAACTGGTCAAACATACATCTGGAAAAGTATTGTTATTAGACCAGCTTATTAAAAATGTAAAGCTGTCCTCTAAAGACGACACGTTTGTCTCCACGCACAACGAATGTCCTGCAAACCTCCGTCATCATTCACTCCTACTGAAGATGAGGAGTAATGAAAGCTCCGCTCCTTCACCTTTTTGTCCCTTCCTGCTTTATGTAAGTTCTCATGTCGATCTGTTCATACCTTTTATCACACACACACACACACACACACACACACACAGCTACCACCATGACACCCCATGAGAGTGAGAGGCCCTTCCTCTCTCTCACCCCGGCCCGGTCAGATTTGTTTCCTCTGTGACAGCCCTTCATCAATCTTTCTGACAAAGCGCCTCCCGGACGTCGCTTGATAATTAATGTACAGAGCAGAACAGGGAGCACTCCGTCATCCAGCACCGAGTGTCAGCTGAACGAAAACCTCCGCCGTCTTCAGCAGGCCTCCACGTTTGTTTCATTCGGTCTCCGTGTGCTTTTCTTTTCTCGCTTTCCCAGAGGACAGAGTGAACGTTCAGAGCAGCCGGGGAGAAAATGTGTCTGCTGCTCTCTGTGACCCCGTGAATCAAAACCAGAGCTGCACTGAGCATCTTCTCTTTTTTATTGCAGTAATGCATTAATGCATTAATAATTACAATATGGTAAATAAATGTAGACATTAACAGACCGTCTGTCTTGTTTAGACCCTGATGTTCAGATTTAGTGTTGGGCATCAGATTCTAAATGTGGTAACTACAGTGTCTCTGAACGTGTCGTATATCACAATGAAATAAAGAAAACAGTGTCTCGTTTGTTTTTAATCACAAGAGTCTATAACTATATATTACTAACTCTATATCCTGTATTTCATGAACACATATTTTACCTTCTATCTTGACAAGCTGCAGGTTGAATCTTGTATTTCACATTTCATTGTGGACGTCCTCATGATCAAACCTGCCGAAACTCTCAGGACAGATGTGATTTAAACGTGGCTGACTTCTCCTCAGTGGATTCTTTTATCTCATTAGCTAACTAACATAATGAGATATGACCTCTGGTGTCAGTAAGACGTATGGACGCTCCACAGTTAGGAGAACATCAAGGAGACACACCACAGAGTCACATTTCTCCTCCCAGGAGAGGACAGGAACAATCACTACCGACATGTTGTCTCCTTAATGTTCGTCACACGAAGACGAGAACGAGTATTTGATACACTGCCGATTTTGCAGGTTTCCCCACTTACAAATCTGTGAGAGATGGAATCTAAAATAAAAATCCAGAAAATCACATTGTATGATTTTTAAGCAATTAATTTGCATTTTATTACATGACATAAGTATTTGATCACCTACCAACCAGTAAGAATTCCAGCTCTCACAGACCAGAGAGCTGTGTAAGGACATCAGGGACAAAACTGTAGACCTGCACAAGGCTGGGATGGGCTGCAGGACAACAGGCAGGCAGCTTGGTGAGAAGGCAACAACTGTTGGCGCAATTATTAGAAAATGGAAAGAGTTCAAGATGACGGTCTCCCTCGGTCTGGGGCTCCATGCAAGATCTCACCTCGTGGGGCATCAATGATCATGAGGAAGGTGAGGGATCAGCCCCGAACTACACAGCAGGACCTGGTCAATGACCTGAAGAGAGATGAGACCACAGTCTCAAAGAAAACCATTAGTAACACACTACGCCGTCATGAATTAAAATCCTGTAGAGCACGCAAGGTCCCCCTGCTCAAGCCAGCGCATGTCCAGGCCCGTCTGAAGTTTGCCAATGACCATCTGGATGATCCAGAGGAGGAATGGGAGAAGGTCATGTGGTCTGATGAGACAAAAATAGAGCTTTTTGGTCTAAACTCAACTCGCCGTGTTTGGAGGAAGAAGGAGGCTGAGTACAACCCCAAGAACACCATCCCAACCGTGAAGCATGGAGGTGGAAACATCATTCTTTGGGGATGTTTTTCTGCAAAGGGGACAGGAAGACTGCACCGTATTGAGGGGAGGATGGATGGGGCCATGTATCATGAGATCTTGGCCAACAACCTCCTTCCCTCAGTAAGAGCATTGAAGATGGGTCTTCTAGCATGACAATGACCCAAAACACACAGCCAGGGCAACTAAGGAGTGGCTCCGTAAGAAGGATCTCAAGGTCCTGGAGTGGCCTAGCTAGTCTCCAGACCTGAACCCAATAGAAAATCTTTGGAGGGAGCTGAAAGTCTGTATTGCCCAGCGACAGCCCCGAAACCTGAAGGATCTGGAGAAGATCTGTATGGAGGAGTGGGTCAAAATCCCTGCTGCAGTGTGTGCAAACCTGGTCAAGAACTACAGGAAACGTCTGATCTCTGTAACTGCAAACAAAGGTTTCTGTACCAAATATTAAGTTCTGTTTTTCTGATGTACCAAATACTTATGTCATGCAATAAAATGCAAATTAATTACTTAAATCATAAAATGTGATTTTCTGGATTTTTGTTTTAGATTCCGTCTCTCACAGTTGAAGAGTACCTATGATAAAAATTACAGACTTCTACATGCTTTAAGTGGGAAAACCTGCAAAATCAGCAGTGTATCAAATACTCGTTCCCCCCCCACTGTATCTGTGTCAAATGTACTTAAAAGCTGTTATAATTTCCTAAAGATATTTTTTTTACATGCATCTGCTTTATATGTTTTAATACTCAAAGAACACTTCAGTCTTCTCAGTGTCCAGATAATCTCAGCTGCTGTCTCTTTAAAGGTGCTAACTCTTGCAGGACGGGTCGCTCGCCGTCCCAAAGCATCGTTATTTGACGAGTTTTCATGTCTGCATGAGGTGACGGTCTGAAAGCAGCACAGATGAGGTCAGACGTGACAGCACATCTGCTCTTCAGATTACTTAAAACATAAAACCTTGTAGAACACACAGGTTCAGTAACTTAGTCTGACTGGAAAAGAACAAAAGACAAAGTGACTTCAAGCAGCAGTGATGTTTTATTGACTGAACAGATGAACCGAGACTCACTGAGACAACACATGATGTGAAACCACAAACACTGTACATGACCGTCGGTCACATTTGCAACAGAAGACTCAACTCTGTCGCTCACTGACCAGATGATCACATGATCACACCTGTAGTTACTGGAAGGTGTGAGGAAAAGGACTGCAGTCAGCCTCATTACAGACGTTCTCATGGTTTCTCTCTGCTGCAGGGTTTTAGTAAAACTACCTTTTTAAAGATGAAGTGTGTTACTACAGGAAACTTAAAACCGCAGGTGATCCTACCAGGTATTCTAGAGGTCACCAGGTATCTGTCACAGCATATTTAAATACAAGCTTATAAAACATTATCTGACATTATGGCTTCGTTCGGTCAGACTCTCCTCTCTCTCTGCAGTGACAACGTCTGACGTCACAGGTATTTAAAACATGTGATCAGCTCCACAAACTGACCACATCTGGTGTTAATGTCATTCAGAAAAGATTCACCTTCACCTGGAAGCCAAGGTACAAAAACAAGAAACAGTCAGTGTGAACATGTGGAGGAAAAACTCAACATACGGTGAAGGTTTGAAGTTTGGACACTTCTGTGGTCATAATCCCAAAACGACGACGTCAAGACAATAAATTAGGTACAACGCATTTCTTTAAGACATGTTATTCAAACAAATAACAACAAATATACAATCACACTTTGTGCCGAAGATGATCAAACATTTACATTATTGCACTCCAACATTTACTGTCACGACAGGGAAGAAGCATCATCTCTGCTCGCTGTCCTTCAGCCTCCCTCTGGAGCACAGATCAACAGAAATACTGCAGCTGTGCTCCACATCGTGGCTGCCATCGACCAACCCATCGCCTTTAATCTGACTACGGTTCAGGGGCTTTCGATGTAGCCTGGAGATCCAGATAACGGACAGGTCATTGATTGTAGTCTGATTACAACTTCAAAAGGTCTATAAAGTTATCTGCATGTGAACGAGGTGACATCTGATATAAAGATAAACCCAAACAACAATTCAGCCAATGACGTCCGCTCAAACATGATTGGTGTCCGGACGAGAAGACGTCCGATACCAAACTCTGGTCCTTTGCCCAAAGAGACTG
Organism: Lagodon rhomboides; assembly: GCA_039737535.1. Lineage (NCBI taxonomy): Eukaryota > Metazoa > Chordata > Actinopteri > Spariformes > Sparidae > Lagodon > Lagodon rhomboides. The sequence goes on along the minus strand of CM077784.1, from coordinate 6,374,201 downwards.
CCATATTAGAAAATCAGCCATTTAAAAACCATCACTGCAATATTTTCTACGGTCCGTCAAACAGCTTCATAGTATGTCACATAAATGGTGATAAAATATTGTACTGCATGTCTTCTGTGTTGATTCTGACTGTTTGAGCAGCTACACAACCTTAAATTAAATTAAATAAAAACACAGATTCTAACTGTTCTTCTCACGCACATTCAGCCTCTGAAACAAACGGCAGGCTGTTTGTCTGGATCTCTCTATGAAGGCAGCAAATTAAAAAAAGGCCAAGAAAAAGCAACTGCAGAACGGACAGAGACGCCAGCTTGGCCAGCGAGAGGAAATAAACACTTGGGAAAATTTTGATAACTGCTGATGTGAATGCGTCATCGTGAGTTTAACTGCTGCTCTGACCAAACCCTGACCAAAACCTGGTTTTAATGGGGGCCCAGCTCTGCTCGGCTTCGGGACAACTGCTGGATATTTACAGTCAACTCTGCTTTTCTCCACAGCAGCAGAGATGTTGATGAATGAATCCGTTAAGGTCGTCTGCGTCTTCCAGTAATAAAACAACTTTCAAATGCACTAAAAAGCAACAACCCTGTTCAGCAGCAACACAATCACACTGAATATGGATCTAGTCTGAAGTTATTTCCTCTGCAGCTAATATGTTGGCATGAACACATATGTACATGTTAACGGTCGTATACACAGCTGTTGACTCCACTTTGTTCCCCAGGCGGTTATTTAAAACAAGCGTTTCTTCTGTGCCTTCACAGGAAGTCAACTTCCAGGGCTAAAACGGCACGTGGTCCAAATACGGTCTGTCCAGGTCTCTTCTACCAGTGTCTCGAGTCCACCAGCTCCGGGCGCAAGCTCAGTTTCTTTAGCGTCTCGTAGCCGACCACCATGACGATGGCGGTGGGCGTGGATGAGATGATGCGCGCCGACAGTCCTTTGGTCAATCCCCAGCAGCCCTCCTCTTTGATCAGCTGCCTGAACGTCTCGGTGACGGAGCTCCTGCCTTCAACCTGAACAAACACACAGACAGCGCAGAGAACCTCGAGTCATCACAACCAGCACAACAAAACTGTAACGCACATTATCGCCATCTTGAGCTACACAGGTTTTGCACATGTGGGCTTCAACTAAATGTTTGAGTCTCGCTGTACTTTGAAGGAGAAAAAGATCAAAAATAAGAATCATCCCCAGGCGCGTACAAATAAACACATTTCAGATGTGTGTGGCCATGTTGTGTCACTCCTCCGCAGCCTGGTCCTCGTCCTAACTGAGTCTGTACGAGTGAGACACTAAGCTGCGTTTGGGTCACTCTTAATTTGGTCAATTAATTCTATGTAGACGAGCGACATCAGTTGATTTAAGCAGTTAGAAGAATTTGCATCTACTTACAGCAGAGTCATATGACGACTCGAAACTTAATTCACACATAAAAAGACGGCTGACCAATAATTAACATTCATTTTATCACCTATTGAAAAATACCTAACTGAACACAATGGACGGTGCATTTTAAGGCATCTTTTTCCACACGGACAGAATAAACAGATCATTTCTTTGTGCTTTGACACAATAACTCATTGATCTCTGAGCTACTGACAACATCTCAAACTATCTGGATTGAGTTGTTCTGCATCCATAACTCTCTGTCTGACAGGCGTGAAGTTTACCTGAACTCTGGCTCTGACCACATCCATCGGGTTGGTGACGGTGGAGGCAGTAGCAGCAGCCAAAGGTCCGGCCATGGCTTGTAGAACCAGATGAGGGCAGTCGCTGGGAGCCAGTTTGGAGAGTTGTTCTGTAGAAAATGACACACACAGATAGCTGATTAACCACATGGAGAGGACCGGAGAATACACGCTCCGTAAAGAAACAGAAACTCGATAGGAACGTAGACATAGATAACACATGGCTAAACACAAGACCTAAGTGCAACTAGGTTCAAGCCCCTTACCAGCATAGAAGTGATAGAAAGGCCACCAGACAGCACTGTTGGGGATGTAGGTGAGTAAAGAAGCCACATATCCCCTGTAGAAGCCCCGCAAACCATCAGCAGCAAAGATCTGAGCCATAATGTTCCTGGTTTGGCCGAACACTTTCTTTGACTTCCCAGCCTCCGTTGCGTTGAGTCGGAAGCGGGTGAGGTGCTCCCCTTGGCCCTGCATCATCAGCTGCTGAGAGACAACATCTATAGGAACAGTGATGCTCTGAGCGACCAGCGAGGCCGAGCCGCCCGCCACTAGAGACTTGACTGTATTGTCCTCAGAGTACTGGGAGACGTACTTCCTCACCAGCTCGTAGGTGGTTATGTAAGCCTGGCCTGAGATGAGTGTGAAGGTGTTGACCATGAAGCCACGGTAAAGACCTCGAACGCCCTCCGACCGCAGGATCTTGAAGAAGGCGTCAAAGGTGCCGCTGTAGAGCGATTTGCCCCTCTGCACCTGCAGACGAGTGCGGATGAGTGTGGCCGGGTAGACGGTGGCCCGGATGGTCATCGTCATGAATACCCCAAAGGAGTAGAACTTCCTTTTGTCGAGGTCCTCCCACTCGATGATCTGGATGTTCCTTTTCTGCTGCATCCTGCCAGCTGTAGGTGCCCCCTCATCAGACTGACTCCTGCCTGACAGCACAACCAACAACACAATGGTCAGTAAACCAGTTTTTATCAAGCCTGGGAGTTGTAGTTTAACGTAATACAAATAGTTTGACATCTCAATGAAAACTGAGCAGACTTCATCCACTGATGATAACACCTGATGAAGTTGGAAAAAAGCTGGTAAATGGACCTTGTACATGGAGACTAACTTACAACGTCCTGCTTCTCATGAACAACACGAGAACAATAAGTGATCATTTCACATTTTTTTATTCTAACAAGAAGTTCATAATAACTAACTAATGCAGACCCGGGGGGGACGAAAGTCTAAGATGTAGTTAGCAAAGATGGATATAATATTCCATCACACTAATAAGAGCCGTTGTGTTAAAGCTAAGACCTCCCCTCCCTCTATTGCATTTTTCACATTTGCACTAACATGCTGCTGCCTCTAAATGCACGACAGGTGAGAGTTTTATTTCTGGCCAATCTGCACCAGAGGCAGGAAGAGCACAAGAGTCTCCTTGTCGAGTCTTTTTACTTGACTTAAATACTACTACTAGAGAGAAATGCAATGCCTTGTGTTCAGTACAGTATTTCAGTCCTTCAGAAAATGTCTGTTTTGATCTGATCCAACATATTTGATACATGTTGTACAGAGTGATGGCTTCATTATATAAACACAACAATAACTGCCCAACAACAGGTGACAAATGTACAGAATACTGTGGAGCTGATACACGTCACCATCACTCTGATGATACTGACAACACTCCTGCAGCTAAATCCCATCCTGAGACATAATGTCCCAACATTACCCCTGGTTAATCTATCACCTGTCCTTGATCAATCACACAGTTCTCCATTCATCTGTAGGTGGGAGATCAAGGGTCATGCTGCAGGACAAATTAGCCGGCTAAAGCTAATAACGTTGATTTACAGATTTAAGCAGCTTTTGTTAAAACAGCGAGGCGTGTCGATGATGTGAGTATGCTCTCACAGATGTCTCCTGGACACCAGGTAACTTAACACCTTTAACCAGCAAGACCAGTTTGTGTTTGACCCCAAAGGCAAAACCAGTCAGAGGACACCATGTTCCCGAGCCGAGCGCTACGGAAGTACGAGCCGTGTGTTAGCTAAAGACACATACAGCATCCAGCAGTAAACCAGGCGATGACAACAAGGGATGTGTAATAAAAGGTGTCTCCGGTCTCCTGCTGGATCTGTCGGTGTGGTTTCAGCCTGTAGCCAACACTGAAGCGGTCCTGAGTTTAGCGTTAGCATCGCTATGACTAGCAAACACTTACCTCTTCGGACAGATGTTGGTTTCAGTTTATTTCATGTCCGTGACGTCAGTCAGACTGGAAGCGTCGTGTCGTCACCAGTAGATTAAATTATGTGCGGCTCTGAATATCGTTATTCAGTTGATTAAAAAATATTAAAACGACATGAGAGTTAGCTGCCTCCTGCTAATCAGCTAGCTAAACGCCAGGTACCTTCCCGTTCCCATTCAAACGCCGCTGAATGAACCAATGACGCGCAGCGGAGCTTCTTCTTCTCTTGTTCTCACGTCATGACGCGTCACTTGTCTCAGTACTGCCCACTAACGACGCCGGAGCGGAACAGCACGATCATCTCTGCTGCAGGCACAAACAACTGGAAGTAAATAAACAGATTAAATAAAAGAATATCACAAGAACATCATTTATTTATTTAGTTTGTTTTGATAAACACAAATCTTTAACTATTTGTACTTGAATGTACCCGCTGCTATGTTAACATAATTTCCCCTCTGGGATCAATAAAGACTTATCTCTTCTTGATAATATAATATCTGAGGTGTCATTTCTATACGTTATTTGAAACTTTATTAACTTTTACCTGAGGCCCTTTATCAAATTGCAATGCATAACTTTAACAAGTGTATTTGTAAAAAAAAAAAAAAAAATCTTGAAGGTTTCTACATAAGTTCATTAATTTCATGTATTTACGTTGACCCTTGACATGATTCAGCCTTTTTCTTTTGTTTTATTAATCTCCATTATTATTATTATTATTATTGTTGTTGTTGTTGTTGTTGTTGTTAAATTATGGGAGTTATTGTTATTGCTCCTTATGATTAATTTGTTTGCCTGCACACGTAGTTACATTACTCTTTACCTGTGTTTTCTGATTATTATTTTATCACCACTTTTTAAGAAGGATAAAAGGTCAGTTTGTTTATTCAGTCTCTCAAAGGTTTTCATGTTGTGTAAATGTGCTGATTGTTTCCACAGAGTGCCGGTTCATGATGGAACGGGACGACCTCGTTATACAATGTCAAGTGGCTGATTTCGACTTGTCTGCTAAACCGCTGGATGTAGCAAGACCTCACCTCAAACATGTGGGCAAAGATGTCGTCCACGTTTGTCGACATCAGCAGGACTACCTTCATGATCCGATGGATCAATACAAAGACAGGACGACTCTCAACCATGAAGACCTGAAGAACGGAACCATCACCCTCCAGATCTCCTCAGTGGAGCTGTCTGACAGCGGACGATGCAGAATCTTTGTCCCAAGGCTGTTTTCCGGTTATATCATTGTTGGTAAGTATGTAGTTTTTAATATTTTGCAGATCAATTTATAAAATGCATAAAACAAAAGTGTAGATGATGATTTATTTGTGCATCTTTCATTTGAAACATTAAGATGTTTTGTCCCAAATCTGAAGGCAGGTTGCACCATGAAGCTGACTGTTGGTACGTCTCATGAAGCTGACTCTGTGGAATTCAGATGCAAAGAGTCAAAAATTACAATTGCTGTATTTTTGGATATTAAGATGATGATGAAATGTGTCAGTCAGTATTTATAATCATGTAGAATCATGTATTTATAATGTGTTGTGATGTTGTTCTAAGTTACTGTAGGTGACCACTGGGAGCTTGAAGTAAAGTAATGAGCTCCCTGTGTTACAGCTGATAGAATACATGACCAGCTGCTTATAAGTCACTGAAATCATGTTTGTCACTTTAAACAGGAGAGAGAGAAACAGCCAGCACAACGAGACCTCCACTGGACCCTGTGACCGAGCCGGACCACCCTGGTAAATAACTCTGAGCTGTTGGTTTTCAGCTGTCTGTTGTCAGTCCTGTTGGTGATTCAGAGTAAAGGGAACACTTTGTGGAAACAGGAGAGAGTTGGCTTCATCCTCATGAACGCTTCTCCTTTGTCTCAACTCAACATCTTCTCTGATCTTCTGTCAGACGGTGGAAACAGGAACGCTGTCCGTGCTGCAATCATTTCCACTCTTTTCATTCTCCTCTTCGTCGTCATCGTTGTTCTGGTTCTGAGGAGCAGAAGGACCCGTGAGTTAAAACACAAACAAGCTTTCTTGTTATCAGCAGTTTAGATCCAAACCAGGCGTATTTCAGTAATTCAGACTTATGTTCAGGGAGTTGTTTCATAGAGGAGCTTTTAATAAGTCTGAACATCCTCTGATTCATTTTCATTTAACGCCAGGATGTGAAAAATGTATCTGCTCTCTTCTTCTCTGTTTCCTCTGCAGTTGACTCCAACGTCCTTTAACAAGTGTGACAAACTTCTTTTCTTTCTCTCAGAGGTTCGTACAGAGGAGGAGGAGGAGGAGGAGGAGGGGGAGGAAGAGAAGGAGGAAGAAGAGGAGGAGGAGGAAGAGGAGGAGCAGGACTGAGCTTCAGAAGACCGTTTGTGTAACATCGTCTGAGAGGTGAAGTGATGGACGGCAGTCTGTCGACGACCAAGGAGATTTCTCAATTGTATTTTTAGCCGAGGACTAAAAGACAAGGATGTGAATTTAGAGGTTATCTTGAGTTTTCCCCCACATTAACTACACTGTTGAAGAATTATTTTAAGTAAACTAGACAGTCCATGTGATATATGGACAAAATCTTTCACTTTTTCATAGAACCGTATTCTGAAACCTTCCCCCTGATTGTGTCTATTTGTCTGAACACTGTATGTTCCTGTTATTTATTTCTTGTATTTGCTTATTTCTGTTTCTGCAGCTGTTTTCACCTGAACTCTTGTGCCTTTCAATTATCAATAAAAAGGGAAACATATGTACATGGTGATGTGCACATTCACAGTGAAGGTGTGTGTGTTGACAGCACATTGTGATATTTACATGTTCATATCAGAACTATGACAGTTATGTGGCATACAGAGCCATTAGTGGGGTGATATACCTGCAATATTATTATTTGCCTTTAGTACAGCTCATGTTCAGAGTGTGGTGAAAAGTGTCTGTGTGTTTTCTGATAAGGAAAGGTTGGTTTATTGTTTGAAAAATGTAGTTGTCGAGCAGGATGCAGTGTCTAACTTCGACCAGCAGAGGGCGCGTTCGCTACACTGTGTGTTCAGGGACAAGAGAAGTCTCGCGTGAATACGTTCAGAGAACAAGAACACACACTTGAGTGTGAAGTTACTCTGTTTGTGGCGAACTGTGATGATAAAATATATATTTTTGCTCTTTGCAGGTAAGGAGGGAGAGTTGGAATTGTGTAATTGATGGGTGAATATGTTATGTGTGAGTTTATGATCCCGGTTGGACTTCATGTAGTATTGTTTATGAACGTTACTTGTTCAGTCAATGTACCGTACGGAAAACGGCTAGCCAGTTGTTAGCCCTGGTTGCCTAGTTACCGAGAGCGAGCGTGAGGCTGGAGAGTAAAACTATGAGCCGGTCTAAAGAGCCCGGACTGCTCGTGTCTAGTTCATAGATAAATAAATAAGTTAAAAACAGATGCATAATTGATTTGATTAATTTGAAAATGTTTAGTAGACATGATTGGCTGACTGTATATTGGAAAAACAAGTTGATATTGAATGTACATGATGAAACTGGTCTGGAATAGCAATGCAACAGAGATGATTATTGTTTGGATGTTGGTGCAGATGTTCATAATGTTACTGTGTTAGAATGTGAATACGTTCAGAGAACGAGAACACACATGTGAGAGTGAAGTTACAGTGTGCATGTGGCGAACTGTGTCTATGAACTCTGACTTTCAAATTAAATGTGTAGTGGAGGGCAACTTCACTCTGCACCACGCTACAGTTATGTGGCAGCTGCAGTCGACCTCCATGTTCATGTATTCGAGGTGTTTTGGGAGCAGAGGCAGAGAGGCAGCTTTCTAATCACTTCATCTGAGTCAGAGTGAACATTTGTGCAACGTGTGAGGAAAAGTCCTCAAAGAGTTCATGAGATGTTTCATTCACAAGCATAGATTTATCTTCTTTTAACCTTTTACTACAAAAATAACATCAAGAAATGACAAACAGGAAGTAGAATGTAAACATATACATCAGATCAATAAGACGAAGTTAATTTTGGTCCCACACATTTTCAGAAACATTGTGCCCGTATTACAGAATACACAGGATTCAGAAGCATCATTTCTATATCTTCTAACAAAGCAGCTTGTTGGGTGAATTAAGTGTATTATGTTTTATTTCTGTTTGCTTTTCACTGAAGCGATTTTAAGGCTTTGAACTGCACCGTGACTTTTATTTTGTAGTCTTGTCTCTTTTAAACCTTTTCTATTAGCTTAATTTTCTATTTCTTAAGTTGTCTTAATGTTTTGTTTCTTGACGTCCTCCTTCTTGTTTTTAAATATAGCCTATTTTAATGTGTGTTAATGTATAGTGTTATCTGCCACCAGTAGCCTGACAGAGTGGGCGTTTCCTTAAACCAAGTTGTGATGTTAGAGACCTTAACTCCATTTTGCTCTACAGTTGCATCTGTGTACATTGTCAAGTGTGTCATGTCCAAAGTGTGTCAATGTCCCGTGTTTACTTTCGCAAGGATTATGTTGAACCCAACGGCATATTTTGATTCCGCTTTGACCTTTCACAATATAAATCCGGCAAGTCGTTCACACTGAGTTAATGCTATCAAGAGAGAGCTCGGCTTCACCAACAGGTCACTGCACAAAACAACCTACAACATGTTGGATAAAGCGGCTTATCCTGTCATTTATTCAGTTAGATTTGTACATAAAAGTTCTATTCAGTAGTTTATTTTTTCACCGACCACGACATCCGGTTACTGCAGGTAAATGTGCTGCTTGACGACACTGAATATTTTCACTTGTCCATTGACACCAGAGGACCAGTTGATTCTACTTGTTGGTGGGACTAAACTTCAATAATGAAGCTGATATTGTTTGTGTTTCTGGCTGTTTGGACTTTTCCTGAAGTGATCACAGGTGAGTGAGGTTAATTCTGATCTGCTCCATCTTCAGTTGTCTCTTAATGACACCTTGCTGTGGACAGGCTTGATTTGAAGTAGAGAGTGCATTGAGTATAAAACACAATGTGAGAACTTCTTCATTATGTTTGTCAAATACTCAACTGAAGCAAAACGGTAAGAATACTGCTGTTACAGTGATGGTCCATTAACACATAATTCTGAATGATCAGAATTATCTCAGAATTGATTGTATATTGGAGTGTGAGGGGAAACGTTAATCGTGAAGGATATGTATCACTACTGCTGTGTTTTACAACCGGATAACTGGATGCACAGGGTCCTGTGTAAAGTAGAAAACGGAAGAAGGAACTATCCTGGCATGGTGATGAATTTTAACGTGCTGTACAATGATCCGATGTCTATAGTTTATGAATGTCAAGTCAGCAAAGTTTTATTACATGTTTTATCCCTTCATTCACAAGAATAGACTTTTTTTTTTAACCTTTTACTACAAAAATAACATCAAGAAATGACAAACAGGAAGTAGAATGTAAACATATACATCAGATCAATAAGACGATCTCAAGGCAGCACAGAGGCTCGTTGTCCTCATGGCTTTCTGATTCATCAGGACTTTTAGTGTTTCAAAGTACAATTTCATATCATGTTTGAACTGGTGAATATTGTGAAGCCTCTCCTGCTTTATGGATATAACACTGAGGCTGTGGAATTAAAACATGTAGAATCTAAATCTGTCCTGTGTCTAGATTGTTTTCTTCATTAATGAGGATTATATCTTTTCTTCAAGTTAATTTTGGTCCCACAAGTTTTCAGAAACATTTTCGACATCAATCCAAATACTTTTAAACATAAATGTGTTCATAAAATAGATGTAGAACAGTCACAGTGCCCGTACTACAGAATACACAGGATTCAGAAGCATCATTTCTATATCTTCTAACAAAGCAGCTTGTTGGGTGAATTAAGTGTATTATGTTTTATTTCTGCTTGCTTTTCACTGAAACGAGTTTAAGGCTTTGAACTGCACCGTGACTTTTATTTTGTAGTCTTGTCTCTTTTAAACCTTTTCTATTAGCTTAATTTTCTATTTCTTAACTTGTCTGAATGTTTTGTTTCTTGACGTCCTCCTTCTTGTTTTTAAATGTATGTTAATGTATGTCAGTGTTACCTGTGTGCCCCTGTAGAGCACTTTGAGTCTCCTTGTGTCTGAATGGCTCTATACAGATAAACCTGACTTGTCTAAAGTCTCACAGCTCTTCTTCAACAACCCGTCATTCCTTGCGGAAGTTAACAAAATCATAATCTTTGGGATTTTTCAGTGTCTGACATGAAAAATACAACACAGTGGATTTAATGCAGCGTTCAAAACAAACTCAAAGACAATGTTCACATTTTGACTGAAGGCACGTGACTCATAGAGGGTTTGAATCTGCCACCAGCAGCCTGAGAGCGGAGATGTTGGCATAGAAAACTTGAGAGGAATGTGAGTAACCGAAGCATCAGTGATATCATAGGCTACTTCTCTTTTTCTGGTCTCATTCTGACTCGTGCGCACCTATGTGCCATGGGTGGCCCATCCCTGCAGTTGAACACAGTCACCATATAACAAATTGACTCTGTTATTTGGGACTAAAACTTGGTATGTCTCAATAATGAAGCTGATATTGTTTGTGTTTCTGGCTGTTTGGACTTTTCCTGAAGCGATCACAGGTGAGTGAGGTTAATTCTGATCTGATCCATCTTCAATTGTCTCCACCTTGCTGTGGACAAGCTGGATTTGAAGTAGAGAGTGCATTGACATTAATGTTGTTCACTGTGGCTCTGAGTCTTTATTCACACTTGATTCTAAACCTGAGTATAAAACACAATGTGAGAACTTCTTCATTATGTTTGTCAAATACTGAAAACAGGACAAAGACGATACATTTAATGTTTTACATTATCTACTTCATCAACTTTCCTAAATACACTCATCAGAAGTAGTTATGGATATTGAGACATGAGTTCATATATTTGGTCCAGCAGTATATTAGTTGTTTCAGTGGTTTCACTAATAAAGAGAAAATTGTGTCTGAGAAATGAAAAATGATTCTGTTTAGTTGTGGAACTGATTCAGCTCAGCTGTGGGGCGATAAAAACTAGAATATCCTGAAATCCTAAACTAATGTTGAACAGTGTTGATGCTCGTGTGTGTAATATGGAAGCGCAGCTCAGCTGTTGGGCTGATGTGCCGGCAGTCCGGGGGGGCGGAGTTGAGAAGCGCGTGTCTGCAGTCAATGCCATAGAGAGGAAGTTTCTGGTTATGCGGCTCATTGAATACATAATATACGGCTTGAGGAAAGTTTTACAAATATAAAACCTCCATGGATCCAAAAATCATAATGCAAACACACGTAATCGACCTCGTATGCAGTTGTTGGCGTCCTGTCACCTGTTTCACTGACGTCTCTTTTATAACGGCGGTCTATGGGGAAAACGGTGTTTGGGCCGCAGGGGAAGTGTTTTAGCTGCAGTACCGCGAGTGGCCACCAGGGTCGTAGAGGAGGCACAGCTGAGCGGCTCCCTCAACACGTGATCAGTGGCTGCGTTTATTCCGCCAAAACTACATTCTTGAAACTCCCGCGGTTCTCCTCAGCCACTGAGAGTTGCCGGAGCCCAGAAAAGCGCGGGAAAGTGTAGAAGGGGGTGTAGCCCGAGAGCACGTGACCCGGATGTGGCGGTCGAGTTTGACCTGGACTGTTTGACAGAAAGGTATACTCTGCATGAGGACGGATCCAAAGTTTCACTCCAGGTAACAAAAAAATCGAACTTAATGCTGAGTGTTTGGTGGATGTTAATATGCTCAACAGGGTCTGACTTAGAAGTGTAGGTCAATGTAGAGGATAATGCAGCTAGTTTGATCCATTTTAGATCCATGCGTTTATTTTATTTAGTAAAAATTAATATATGCTTCATATTAATTAATTTTGTTCCTCATGTGCTGTGGATGGATGGAAACTTCATGTCCTTGCACTGCAGTTCATCAGGTCACCATTCGTTTTGTTTTAGCATGGTCGTTCACCTGAGAGTCCTGAAAACATATTTAAGTGTCAGGATCACAGATCAACCCATTGTGCAAAATGCTGCACGACTCAGTTTCCAGTTAATGGGTCAACCTAGCTAAAGTCAGTTAGAGTCTAAAGTAAGAGTGCTGTAATAAATCCTACCTGCATGGTCCAACTTTTTTTTTTTTTTTTAACTCTGTTGAACCATATTGCATTGCATTTTGACTACGTTTTGCATTGCATTAGTGTTAATTATTTAATGTATTTTAATCTATATTATTGTTGAAGTAAATTCACTTCAGAGGTTGTTTTATAAAGTTTTACGTATGGAGTCGATTCAAAATAGTGTCAAAGTGACCATACAGTTGATTCAAGACCTCTGAAACAGTTTTAATAACTTGCGTTTTTGCAGAATTATTACAGGACTGTTGTGAATGCGTTAGCTTTTTTATCCATTAAGGAAAAAGAATAGAAAACATGTAACAGAACGAAACGTAGATAATGAATGAATGAATTAAAAACTACAACAGCCGGAGATGACTTTACAGGGAAGGAGCTCTCTGGACCGTACCATTCTGACAATCGGTAGGGGTGTGGTGGTATATTCACCAAGCGATAGTAATAATCTCTATAATAATAGTGTCCTCATTAGTCATTGGTGTACTGTTACTTAACCAGCAGGAACGGTACTGAGTCTTAATGTATTTCACTCATGCTGCTTTGGGACGGGAGAGCTGTGGACCTTTAAAATACCCACTCCACCCTCTGGGAGCGTCATGGTGTATTCCACTGTTGTCCTCGACAAGACCCGCCCTACTGGGCCTGTTATTGGCTAGTACTCGTTCCCTTCGCCATGCTAGCCAATCATCACTCCTCATGCCTGAACTCATGTGAGAGCTCAACTCATAGACATAGGCTCAACCTGGTACGTAATCGACTGAGAACCCAAACTAAAACCCGGGAAATGCTGGACCTGGACATTTAAGAAATCAGCGGATCACTGCGTTTATTCAATAATGATCGTGACACGTCTAACTTTACTAATTATTCCAGCGCTTGCTGCGGGTAAGTTGACATCTCGAGTCTGGTGAACTTGGTACTTTAACTGTGGTGACTTTTAAAAAATACGTGTTGGTTGTCCTCTAGTTTAGCTAGTTGAGATAGAGAACGACGTCTTGTGACTGTGAGGGAGAAAGTGGTGAACATGTTTTTACAGATTGTTTCCGTGCTACTGCCCTTTGGCTTGATTTACAGAAACACCTTTGAGAAACGTTTTGGAAAAAGATGTCACTCTAACAAAGTTAGCTGTTGATGTTTGGTTGTGCTGACTGTAATTTTCAGCTCTGAATGTTAAGTTACTTCACAGTGGCACCTCGTATGATGTCATGGGCCTAACCTGAGTAACGTTACGGTTTTCTGCATTCAAACTTTAAAGTGCAGTGTGTAGTTTGAGAAAAGATATTCAAACTCAGAATTGTAATATTTACAATGTGAATGAGGTAATAATACAAACTCTGAAATATGTATTATTTCCATAAGTGAGTAAACAAGCGGTTCTCAGAGGAAAGCAAGCTCCCAGAACACTGTTTGAAGCTTGTGGCAGGGTCCGCCACATGTAAACAAAGTAAAACAGTATAAGTTGTGTTGTCCTTTAAGGTCAGTTTGTTCATTCAGTTTGTTTCAGGCTTAAAAACAAAATCAGTCAGTGAAGATCTTTCTCTACTTATTAACATTTCTTCCCCCCCAAATAAAAAGTGCATCTTTTAAAGAACCTTGTAAAGCTTTTGTATAAAGTTTTGATGTATTTAAAATTGTGTGTACTCGGGGATCTGCGCATTAAGATCAACCAGTACTGCTTATTTAAAGGGTGTTATGTTTGTTATTGCTGAGATTATGAGATGCTGGCTTAACTCTGTCTTGAGCTTTCAGCTTTATTTAGAGCCGTTTTGAGTGTTATAGTGAATAATGTGTGTTGTGGTGCGAGTTCTTGCCGATCGTCTTTGGCTTTGTTGTGGCGAATAGTATTTTCGGGTTTTGGACTCTAAATCCAAAATGTCATTTGAGGATTTCACTTCTAGCTGATGAACGATGGACAGTTTTACTAATTTCTATCAATTTTTTGAGGAAAGTAATCTCCCTATCTTCTGATAACGAATCATTAGGAGCCCTGTTCTTCGCCGCAGAGCACTGTGAAAAGGCCAAAATATTTAAAAAGACATAAGTGATGATTTAAACATTTATCTGTAGCCTCAGCCTTTGAATATTTGACTGTCATTCTCAGATATTCTTAACTCAAAAACTACTTTGTGGATCAAACCTGGATGGAGGATGAGTCTCTACCAGACACATTACATTTTATACATGTTCATCAATTTCTCAGGGAATAATTCTTGGATCTTGATGGATCCTCTGAGAAACGTTAATCGTGAAGAATATGTGTCAGCACTGCTGTGTTTTACAACCAGGTGACTTGAGGCACAGATGAATTTTAATGTGCTGTACAAGCAATTGTACAGCACAGCACAGCAAACTTTGCTGACTTGACATTCATAAACTATGGACATCAAATCGATGTCCATAGTTTATGAATGTCAAGTCAGCAAAGTTTTATTACATGTTTTATTCCTTAAACAGGCACTGTGTAGTTTTGGAGAAGAAATTCAAACTGAGAATTTTAATATTTACATTATCAATGAGGTGATAATACAAACAACAAACAGATACGTATTAATCCATCCGTGAATCAACAAGCTGTTCTCAGAGAAGGATAAGAGAGGTGGCAGGGTCCGCCACATGTAAACAAAGTTAAAGAGTATGAATTGTGTTGTCCTTTAAATTCAGTTTGTTTATTCAGTCATGAAAACAAAGAGTTTGTTCATTTAGTTTGTTTAGGTATAAAAAAAAATAGCCAATTCTTCTCATTAACATTTCTTCCCCAAAACTACAGAGTGCACCTTTTGATTTGTTTTAGTTTTTAAGGTATTTTTTCCCATTTGATTTATAACATTGCACATGAGGACACATAATTACGTATCTACATGTTAAATTATAGTTTTGGGGTTATCAAGAACCTCGTGCATTTCTTCCAGCATCAGTCTCTGGACACTTTGTGAGATTGTAGAAGTCATCTGGGTGCAGATGATGAGAGTCTTTTTGTTCAGAGAGATTAAAATATCAAGTTTTTTTCCCACTTTTGCTTTATGTTATTTGAGTATTTCTTCATCAATAACATACTTAAAGATAGGCAGTACCTTTATTGATCTCTGGAGGAGAAGTTCAGTCCGTCAGACCCGAATAATCTGTCTGGTGGATTCTGACCTGTGTTTACTGAAAATCTGTGTGACAGTAAGAAGCTCTTCCTCTCTCGGCCCTTCACCTGCTTTATGTCAGAGTGACTGAAAGTCCCATATTTTCCCATACTTTAATCATGAAGAATATGATGTGATGCCTTCACTTAACCCCATATCCTGAATGGTTGTCATTGTGGTTAACATGCAAGAAAAATGTAGTTCAAATCAAAAGGGGAGAGGTCAGAGAGGGATTTCTGACTGAATGCTCCTGCTACAGGATTTAATGTTGGGAAGGGGCTGTCTGAGGCTTCAGTGAAGAAAGTGACCACGAAACTGAAGGACTGCTGCACGTCTATAATATTTAGTATTTATTTAGATATGTCTGTGTCTGTGTGTTGTCAATAAAGCCTGATGTGAAAACTTTTCTCAATGGAAGTGATGCTTGTGGTGCTTTTATAATCATGTAGTGAAGTTTAATAATTGATTAATAACCACATTTGAGGAATAGCTACAAAAAGTCTATATATTCACCCATGTATAGATATTGGAGTTTTCCACTCACTAATATTGGTACTGGCCCAAAAAACTACATGTCTATCCGGCTCTATTGATTAGAGCTTGGCGGATATACAGTTTGAAATACCAAGCGTGTAAACTGGTGTTTCAGAGTAATTGAGGTAACATGTAAATGATCTTCTGCTTTAACCTGCAGGCTCTCTATGAAACAATTATTAAACACTGTATGCTTTGTCTTTCAGGTCCAGGTGTCAAAGTGGTCGTGAAAGAAGACAGTGATGCTGTTTTACCCTGTTTGATCAGCACCAAGGAGAACATCACAGCAAAGGTCTTTGACTGGAAGAAAGATGATCAGAAGGAGGTGTTCTTTTATGATTCAGGCATTCATTACAGTAACGGCCGCTCAGGTCAAGATGAGCAGTTCAAAGGTCGAGTCTCACATTTTCAAGATCAACTGATGAATGGCAACGCCTCCATAAAGATCCAAAATACGAGAGTGACAGACAGCGGGAACTACAGCTGCATTTTTCCAAAACCTGACCCGAGACAAACCTTCTACATTGAGCTTGTTGTCGGTGAGTGTTTTCATTAAACAGTTAATTTGCTGTGTGACAGACGGGTTTGGGGAGTAAGAGAGAACATAGAACACAAAACATGTTATTAGGACACAATTAAAGGTAACTGTATTCTGAGAGTTACAGAAAAGGACATAAGCCACTGCAGTTTTCTTCTCTGATGCATCTCATCACCCATTCAGTTACCAGGTGAGGTGTTAGTTCACACAACAAAGGCCTCATATTTAATGTTTAAACTGTACAGGCAGCTCCCTCATTAAATATGTGGCCTTTGGTTGTGTGAATTAACACCTCAGCTCATGTTGTCCCCACTCCACTTTAGATATTAAAAAATTAATCCATTAATAACATGCAGCAAGTTCATGATCTCACCCATGCACTGTACAAAAACATAATGGTCTTATTTATCTTCCAGGACTGCTCTTGAGAGACCGATCAGGAGAAATCCCAGGTGAGTGATGATGTCACTGATCTCTGTACCTGTAAGGTGTGCTACAACTCTCTGTGCCTCAGTATCATTCAGAGGTTTGATACAGTAACTCCATGTAGACGTGTTGTTCTCACAGTGCAGCAGGTTGACATGAGCAGAGGAACTAACCAACATCATGTCAGCTGATCACTTCATGGAATCAGCTTTGATTTGGTTCTTTAGTCATCAAGGTCTCCACAATTACTTTGTTACATGTAACATCTGAAGCATTTTAACCTTCTGCTGAAAGTGTGTCAGAACTGAGAACCTTCTGAATCATCTCTACAGTTAGTTAGTTAGTTAGTTACTTTTATTGTCTCCCTTAGGAGAAATTTATTTTGGACTCAAGAGAAAGTCACATGATCCCATATAGCACATCACAAAAACACAAAATACACACAGAAGGAAGTCTGTTTACACATCGCATAAATTCATATCAGCACAGAACACACTCACTCTTCATTTGCACTATTACACATGTTCTTCCTATTGCACATATACCCATACAACATCATTGATTCTTTTACACTGATTATTCTATTGCACTTCCCTGTCGTTTTTATTGCACAGTCTCTTTATGAATCTCCCACTCACACACTCACACACACTATCTTGCACTATTTAATAATTTAATAGAGATGGGTATAAAGGACAATTTGTATCTATTTAACTTGTAGTTTGGTACCCTATACCTTTTTCCTGAAGGCAACAACTCATATTCGCTGGAAAGAACATGGTTTGGGTCACCAGCGATTTTGCGGCCTTGCCTCCTCACCGTCTCCTCAAAGATTTCCTGAAGAGAGGATGGGGGTGGCATACCGATTATTTTTCCCGCCCATCCAATCAGATTCTGCAGTTGTGCTTTTTGTTTCACAGGCAGGTTACCAAACCAAGTTGTAATTCCGTATCTTATAAATGATTCAATCGATGCCCTATAGAACAACAACATAATTTCCTTATTAACACCATGTAGCCTGAGTCTACGTAAAAAGTGCAGACGCTGACTTATTTTTGAGCATACATGCTCTACCTGATCTGTCCATCTGAGCTGAGAATCAAAGTACAGTCCTAAGTATTTGAATGTGCACACTTGCTCAGTTTCCTCCTGGTTGATCAACACAGGGCTGTGGTCACCTAGTGACCTCGGATCGAAGGTTAGTTCTTTTGTCTTCTTGACATTTAATAATAGGTTGTGTTCTTCACACTACTTAAAAACATCAGCTAGCTCTGATCTATAGACTGCTGTGTCTGAATCCCGGGTCAGTAAACTTAACAAGGCTGTATCATCTGAATATTTTATGATGTAGTTGCATGGATGCTGGCTTCGACAGTTATTTGTATTAGAGGGTGACACGGGAGTGGATTTTCACTCTTGTCTTGTCCCACTCCCGTGAAAATTCTCCCGTCTTGTCCTGCTCACGTGATGAAACTTTTACAACTTTCTTGTCTTGTCCCGTCCCGTCACAAATCTCAGGACTGAATCCCGACTCCCGTCCCATCCCGCCCCGCCCCCTAGCTGTGTGACGTGCGTGCGTGGCTGCTTAATATGCAGTAGAGAGCCTGTAGAGAGAGAGCAATCTCTAGAGGCTCTCTAATATGCAGGAAGGGCGTGTGCTTTGTCTTGCTCTGATTGGCTGCTGCTAGTCGCAGAGTAGCCAATCAACAATCGTTGGCGGGGCTTATTTTTTCAGAGGTCTGTTTCTCGCTCCCGCTCTTGCCTGATCCTGAGTAGGTCTGCGTCCTGCCCGTCTTGAATCCCGCGATCAGCAGTAAAATTACTCCTGTACCGCGGGAATCCCGTGACCTGCGGGAATCCCAAGAATTTGTCACCCTCTAATTTGTATATAGTGTAAATAAAAAAGCTGAGCTTACGCATCCTTGTGGGGCCCCTGTACTTGTCTCCAGTGTATCAGAGAGGGTTGAATTGACCCTCACCCTTTGCTGTCTCTTGGTGAGGAAAGCATAAAAGAAAGCTCTTCTATTTTATTCCTTAGGGAGCGTGCATTACTGAGAAGAATTGAGGGCAGCGCTGGTCTGTCACATCTTCGGCGGAGCCGGTGTAGAATACCACCCCTCCTGCCCCGTTTCCGCGGCCGCTTGTCTCCTCGCCGTCGTAGAAGCTCCTCCGGGACATGATCCAGCAGGCCCGCTTCTGCTGCAGCTCTTCCTCATGAGGACAGCAGATCGTCTTTACCATAGGCCCGCAGCACTTGATCATATCGCCCAGAAGATCTGTCGTTGGTAACAGTCGTAATGCCAGCAGCAGATGCTAGATGTTAACAGCAGCAGTAGCAGCAGCATCATCGCGGCGGTCTTCTTCCTCATAACACGCTCTTTATCCTCCCCGCACGCATTCACCTGTCCTCGTACTGATTGCGCTATTAGCAAACTTGACAAAACTTTACGAAACAAGACACACTAATGTTAAACCAACCAAAAACAGACAAACAAAACAAACAATTTCTCTTGTGTCCGAGTCGCGTGCAGCCATGCCGTGCCACCAGAAGCCGGAGAGGGCAGGAGATCTGTGTGCACCTGTGCACAGACACACATGCATGATTACGATGATGTTTCTGATCTCTACATCTGTGTCTCAATATTTTGTCTGATCACTTGAAGCTGATGTTGCATCTGAGCTTAAGATACTTTTTATTAAGACTGGTACTGAAAGACGTTTTTCTAGTTATTATGAGAAACTTCTTGTGATTTCATGAGTTTTGATTCATAATTGAATTTAGCTTCATCTGTGTAAACGTTTACTTCAGTGTAGGGCTGGAACCAATGATTCATGATTAATGATTATACCTAATGTCTCACAGTAATAAATGCTGCTCTGCCCCTAATAAGCTGGTGTTCATATTATGTTCACAGGTGCATCAAAGCCCATCATCACAAGACTTGATGCCACAAAGGACGGGTTGCTGCTGCAGTGTGAAGTTCAGGGAGCTTCTCCAGAACCTAAAGTCGAGTTGCAGGACGGCTCTGGAAACATCCTTCCTGCTGAGGAGCCTCAGGTCTCAGAGAGAGGAGGCAGCTACTACGTTACCCTCAAGACCACTGTGACCACGACTGACCGCTACCGCTGTGTAGCCACACAGGAGGACATTAGCCACCAGAGTAGTGCTGAGACCTTCCTGTTTATCAGTGGTGAGATTTCTGTCTTGATGTTTTACTCACAAGATGATTTTAATTTTTCATGTGTTATTAGTTTAAAATATTTAAGGCCAATTGTTCTGTGTAGTCTCTGTTTAGAGTGATGTACATGATAATCAGTAACACTTTTTCATTTTACATGAACTCTTTGTGATGTCTTTCAGAGAAACAAGATATAACTCCATGGATTGGTGGAATCGTTATATCAGTTGTACTTCTGGCTGCAGTTCTTGCTGTGCTTGTAGTTACAAAGTGCGTCACAGTGACCTGTAATCGAGGTAAGTTAATGTTATGTATTATATCAATATATGTCAACACATGGGCGCTGATTAGCTCAGTTGGTAGAGCAGTGTCCCATGTACAGAGGCTAAGTCCTCGCTGCAGCAGACCCAGGTTCGACCCAGGTTCGACTCCTGGCCTGGGCCCTTTGCTGCATGTCACTCCCCATCTCTCTCTCATCCCGTTTCCTGTCATTTCTTTAGCTGTCCTATCAATAAAGCCATATAAAGGCCAAAATAATACTTAAAATATATAAATATATATATATATATATATATATATATATTTCCTAGCAACAAGGGGTGGCTCAACGTACCCCAGTCTCCCCTACTTGTACTTCCGTCAGTATAGTTATAGTTGGTTTCATGTCTGCATGTCACTAAAACCTACACACTGGACCTTTAAAACAATCTTGAGGTACTTGTACTTCCCGTCAGTATTTCTGTGTGATCCCTGTTTGATCTTCTTCTTCACTACATTGAGAAACGTTACACAGTAATTTTATTATTAAAACACAAGAGTCTGAAAATCTTTGAGTCTTTGAGCCACATCTGATTTATAAAATGCTTTGTTAATGACCTGAGGACTGGAGCTGCTCTGTCGTCTGATGGTACAGCAGCAGATACATCCGTCACTGAACCTCGACAAACGAGTGCCACGATGTTCTGAACGTTTCAGCCCATGCTGCTTATGTTTTAACAGTAAAGGAACTAGTTGTCAGCCTCTTTGTTTTGAGACCTCTTACAAAATATTCTCACTTCAGGGTTATTCAGGCTGTTTAATAAAACTGTTGTCAACACAGGGAGTTGTATATCCAGTTATCCAATATTTCATGAGAAGATGACGAGAGGAACAAGAGAAACCCAAAACTGATTTGTACATAAGATGTTTTTTCTTTTCTAAACATCTTAACAGACTGAGACGGAGTGATGAGCTGAATATTTGATAAATGTCCAAGAATTTTAGAATATCTTTAGTATGTGGTGTGTCCCCCTTTTTGCTTTGAGGACACTTGTGCACTCGAGCTGGCGTGAAGTCTGTGTAAAACCTGGTGACTCATGAAGACTCACACACCAGCACACTGTCCAGCTCTCCTGTCCTAATCTGTATATGCAAAGTTGTATAAATGTAGTGTTTCACAAACTGTTTCCATGTTCTCAGAGATTTGTAAGAAGAGGCTGAGTGGACCGACGGGACAGGAAGCAGAGCTGAACTCAAACGATCCTGAAAAGGGAACCCTGATGACTCCAGCGACCAACATCTCACACAGCACTGCAGGAAATGGCCTGATGGTGACATTCACAAACGATGGAGGAGCAAACCTGTAAAACATCACATGAGCGTTACTTTTAGACAATTTTCCAATAAGTCACTGTGAACTGTCTGCGCCAAACAGCTCGACCAAATGCTGTTTTCTATACGCAGTATATTCAGGCGTGTGATACACTGACGCTTCTCAGGAACTTTTACCAGCTTTTGCCTTTTTATTATAAGATGAGTAGCTGGACTGTGTCCCGCACATCACAGCTCTCATCCAGGACCGAGGCTTTCCAGCTGTAGCTCCAGATTTCCTGCGACGCCCTGAACCTGCCTTGTTACCGTTTGTCTTGAGAGGGACAGATTAGAAACAAGTGTCTCTGGGCAGAGTGTTGTCCTCGAGTCTACCAGACGCTCCTTGAGAAGTTCTTCATCAGAAAACAGCTTCTTCTGAGAATCTGAGCTAATATATAGATGTTTTCTGTCTGTCAGTACTTCGTTGCCTGAAGTCCTCGCTGCTTTTCAGAATGACGCCAGTTTTAAGGATTTCTCAGATTATGCATCTTTTTATTAATCACTAAATTGCAAAACATGAAGTTATCGTTTAATTATTACAAATATCTTAAATTGTATTTATCCTAAATCATGTGTGCATCAAACAGCTGTTAATTAGTTTTTGCAAATGAACTCTTAATATAAGATGCATTAGATTTTTATTGTATATTTTTTGCAGGACTGCACATTTTCCTGTCCAGTTTGTTTTTTAGAAATCTCAAACTCTGCTTAATATTTATCGGTCTGCTCTTTACCACCGTCAGTTCATGAGTTTGGTCCTAGCCAGGGTCTGACAGTGTGAACAGTCTTACTCTTTAAATTAGATGTGTAAATGATGACGACACGTAACTTAAAAGAGCAGTGAACAAATAAAGATCGCGACTTGCTGCATCCCACCTGACGGCTGGCTGAGACTCATCCCGCCCAGTCGGAGCCTTCTTTTGTAGCCAGCGTGGACAAATTGAACATTACAAACACAATCAGTTGTTCTGTGAGAGCGAGAACAACCTTCCAAATCGAATCAATGGATGAGATCAGATGTTCTGCAGCACTGATGGAGGTTCCTGTACATACAGTCAGCACTACTGTAATCACACAGCATCGTTTAGTGGCATTAATGTGACGTTACAGCTCAACAGCTTCACTCAGATGATCTGTTCCCTCAGCTGAGAACATTAATTACTCATGACGGACTTCAGAGGGACTATTTCCACTGGAGCTGATCAGTAAAAGGTGCTTTCAGCTGGATATCTGAACACTGTAGCATGAGTTACCTAGCCAGGTAAAGAGAGGGACACCTTTGTGACACTGAAAGTCTCGTTATAGGCACAACATTACTGTGCTGACCAGTTCATCACGCTTCGTCGTACATTACACAGTATTCTGAGTGTGAGTGTCTTCTCTCAGACTACACGGGGCCCCTTTAAGGTGCAACGTTGTCGCTGCAGTGACACGCTGACAGAAAGATCCAATCAGAGCACCGTCACCTTAAAGATATCGTTAGTGGTGACGCCTCAGACGACGACACATTTGAATATGTCATCAACTTCATCAGGCTGGATGCAAAACTCTTTGTTCATGAACAATTTGGGGATTTTCAACAGATTGAAGTGGTGAATTTATTGGTGGAATTAAACAAAGTGCAATACATTTCAGTGTAAACCTTCCCCCGATTGTGTCTATTTGTCTGAACACTGTATGTTCCTGTTATTTATTTCTTGTATTTATTTTGCTTATTTGTGTTTGTGCAGCTGTTTTCACCTGAACTCTTGTGCCTTTCAATTATCAATAAAAAGGGAAACATGTACATGGTGATGTGCACGTTCACAGTGAAGGTGTGTGTGTTGACAGCACATTGTGATATTTACATGTTCATATCAGAACTATGACAGTTACATGGCAGCTGCAGTCGACCTCCATGTTCATGTATTCGAGGTGTTTTGGGAGCAGAGGCAGAGAGGCAGCTTTCTGATCACTTCATCTGAGTCAGAGGGAACATTTGTGCATTTGTGTGAGGAAAAGTCCTCAAAGAGTTCATCAGATGTTTCATTCACAAGAATAGATTTTTCTTTTTTTTTTAACCTTTTACTACAAAAATAACATCAAGAAATGACAAACAGGAAGTAGAATGTAAACATATACATCAAATCAATAAGACGATCTCAAGGCAGCACAGAGGCTCGTTGTCCTCATGGCTTTCTGATTCATCAGGACTTTTAGTGTTTCAAAGTACAATTTCATATCATGTTTGAACTGGTGAATATTGTGAAGCCTCTCCTGCTTTATGGATATAACACTGAGGCTGTGGAATTAAAACATGTAGAATCTAAATCTGTCCTGTGTCTAGATTGTTTTCTTCATTAATGAGGATTATATCTTTTCTTCAAGTTAATTTTGGTCCCACAAGTTTTCAGAAACATTTTCAACATCAATCCAAATACTTTTAAACATAAATGTGTTCATGAAATAGATGTAGAACAGTTACTTCTTCAACTACCCGTCGTTCCCTGCGGAAGTTAATGAAATCATAATCTTTGGGATTTTTCAGTCTGAAGTGAAAAATACAACACAGTAGATTTAATGCAGCGTTCAAACAAACACGGAGACAAAGTTCCCGTTTTGTCTGAAGGGATGTGACTGTTATCGGGGTTTGACTCTGCCACCACGACTCTGACCGCGGAGGCGTGTAATCTTTAGCAAGGCCCGTAGGGTAAAACTAGCAGCGGCGGTGGGCGCAACCGCAACAAAAGTGACAACAGTGGTAACCTCAGCGGTGATTATCAGCATACCATAATGGGAATCTGTACTGTGACATGGTGGGGCTTTTCGGTTAACGCGCCGCCTCCTCTGTGTCACCACCAGAAATGAGATTCAACGTTAGAAACGTCTTCCGGTGATACCTTCACAATAAAAGACATGCAGGCGATTTTACGCTTCTTAAACGCTAGCAAGAGTGAATTCACCTTCACTAGCTGGTCAGCGAGTATAACAGAGAACAGCATGTTTGAAACAGTGGTTTGCAATGTAATTCATTCACTGTTGGATTTGTAGCTTACGTAGAAGGTCTGTCCAGTAACAGAGTAGCCTACATTATCTTTTCAACAACCACGACTTCCGGTTACTGTAGTTTTACTTGACTGTGTCAGTGCGAGTAAGTCCACAGACACCGGCTGCTTGCTGGGTTTTAACTGATTCTACTTGTTGGTGGGACTAAACTTCAATAATGAAGCTGATATTGTTTGTGTTTCTGGCTGTTTGGACTTTTCCTGAAGCGATCACAGGTGAGTGAGGTTAAATCTGATCTGATCCATCTTCAGTTGTCTCTTAATGACACCTTGCTGAGGACAAGCTTGATTGTAAGTAGAGAGTGCATTGACATTAATGTTGTTCACTGTGGCTCTGAGTCTTTATTCACACCTGATTCTAAACCTGAGGATAAAACACAATGTAAGAACTTCTTCATTATGTTTGTCAAATACTGAAAACAGGACAAAGACGATAAATGTAGGCTAATGTTTTACATTATCTACTTCATCAACTTTCCTAAATACACTCCTCAGAAGTAGTTATGGATATTGAGACATGAGTTCATATATTTTGTCCAGCAGTATATTAGTTGCTCCAGTGGTTTGGGGCTGATGGTCCGTCCGGGGCTGCAGCAGTGCGTCAGTCCGCAGCTGCCTCTACAGAGGAGAGTTTCTGTTCGAACTGAATCGACTCTCTCTTTCCACCTTGTGGTCGAAACTTGTCACTACATGGAGTCTAACAGTGTCCAATAAAATATTTTTTTACATTTAGAAAATGTATTTCAGGTGATCCGATAAAAATAACGGACTGTAAGAAATACATCTGATTATGTTTTTTGTAGTGAATTTTTTGGGGGGGCAGTCGGCTCGTTGTGACGTCAGTGGTGAGTGGATCCCCTGTTGTTCAGAGAATCAGCTGTTTAGTTTCATGATGTTTGTTTTGTCATTAGTCTGAGTGAATCTCACTTTGTCTTGTGTTGGAGCATTTTCTGTATTGACGTCCTGTGTGTGTTTTCTGTCTTTATTGTTACATTGGTGCCCAAATGTGACTGTAGTTGTGATCCAGAACGGTTCAAAGGGCATTTCTCATTAACATTAACTTTAATTTTCCCTTTTGGGATCTTGTTAAAAAATGATTTTAATTTATAGAACAGTTGGAAGCAGGATCATTGTCACTTAGTAAGTCAGCCCTATTGTGATTTGAGTCATTTGGAGGGCAGATTTATTTAAAGTGGACCGGGTCGTTCTGTGGAAGCGTCCATCTTTATGTCCCCAGCCTTTATAGGTGTGTCAGCAGGTTTTTCTCTCAGTCGAGGATCCTTCCCTGAAATGAGATGAGTTGTTATCTGGGGGCTTTAAAACAATCTAAACCTAATGTCTGTGTCCTCAGCAGGGTATCGAGCTGTTTGCCTGACTGAGCCGATCAGAGCTGAGGAAGGTTTGAATGTAACTCTTCAGTGTTTTCTGGATCCCGGGGTCAACCTGGTGGGTTATACATCCGACTGGAACAGAGCTGATCTGGATAAGTTTGTTCACGTCTATCGACACAGACATGATGATCCTGATCCACAGCTGGTTCTATACAGAGGCAGGACCGCTCTGGTCCATGAAGACCTGAGCAGAGGAGTCCTGACCCTGCAGATCTCCTCAGTCCAGCTGTCTGACACTGGACTGTACAGATGTTTCGTCCCAAATCTGATGGCAGGCTGCACCATGAAGCTGACTGTTGGTAAGTCTCATGAAGCTGACTCTGTAGAGTTCAGATGCAAAGAGTCAAAAAAAATACAACTGCTGTACTTGTGGATATTAAGATGATGATGAAATGTGTCAGTCAGTATTTATAATCATGTAGAATCATGTATCTATAATGTGTTGTGATGTTGTTCTAAGTTACTGTAGGTGACCACTGGGAGCTTGAAGTAAAGTAATGAGCTCCCTGTGTTACAGCTGATAGAATACATGACCAGCTGCTTATAAGTCACTGAAATCATGTTTGTCACTTTAAACAGGACAGAGAGAAACAGCCAGCACAACGAGACCTCCACTGGACCCTGTGACCGAGCCGGACCACCCTGGTAAATAACTCTGAGCTGTTGGTTTTCAGCTGTCTGTTGTCAGTCCTGTTGGTGATTCAGAGTAAAGGGAACACTTTGTGGAAACAGGAGAGAGTTGGCTTCATCCTCATGAACTCTTCTCCTTTGTCTCAACTCAACATCTTCTCTGATCTTCTGTCAGACGGTGGAAACAGGAACGCTGTCCGTGCTGCAATCATTTCCACTCTTTTCATTCTCCTCTTCGTCGTCATCGTTTGTCATCGTTCTGGTTCTGAGGAGCAGAAGGACCCGTGAGTTAAAACACAAACAAGCTTTCTTGTTATCAGCAGTTTAGATCCAAACCAGGCGTATTTCAGTGATTCAGACTTATTTTCAGGGAGTTGTTTCATAGAGGAGCTTTTAATAAGTCTGAACATCCTCTGATTCATTTTCATTTAACGCCAGGATGTGAAAAATGTATCTGTTCTCTTCTTCTCTGTTTCCTCTGCAGTTGACTCCAACGTCCTTTAACAAGTGTGACAAACTTCTTTTCTTTCTCTCAGAGGTTCGTACGGAGGAGGAGGAGGAGGAGGAGGAGGAGGAGGAGGAGGAGGAGGAGGAGGAGGAGGAGGAGGAGGAGGAGGGGGAGGAGGAGCTGCAGAAGACTGTTTGTGTAACATCGTCTGAGAGGTGAAGTGATGAACGGCAGTCTGTCGACGACCAAGAAGCACAGATACCATTTTTACCAAAGTATTTACTGGATGAACAGCCATTAAACCTCCACGTGGACCAGTGAAGGTGCTACACGCTCAGACACAACAGCAACAATGACTTTATTTGGTCCAGACATTTTTAAAAATGAACTTTGCATAGATCTTCTGAGTCAGTCAACAACATCTTTTAGATAACATACATGTTAGATCAGATTATCAATCAACTTCTAAATAAATACATCTATAAAACAGAAACAAGACCTGTCAATCATCCCCAGTTCTGACTTCAGGGCCCAAATATACAAGAATATTTTCTACATGCCAAAAATAAACCAACATGTCAAATTGTATAATCTAAATGATCCATTTAAGTGGAGACGTGTTGTAATGACGTCGCTGCAGACTGAAGCACTGACATGAAATGTTCTGCAGACGTTCATGTTTCCCCTCAGGATGAATTATAATAACTTTGGTGTCCCTGTCACTTTTCCTCTATAGCGCCACCATCAGGTCAAAATGTGACTCTGGTTTATGAACAATTACCTTCAAACCTAAAAACATTCCCATCAGCCTCAGCTGCACTTTGTGTTCAGTTAGCATGCTAACACATGCTAACACATGACATCACAGCGAACGTTTTACATGTTAAACATCAGGACGTCGACCATGTGACTGTCAGTGTGTTAGCATGCTGATGTTAGCATGTAGCTCAGATCACCTCTGTGCCTTAATGCAGCCGCTGGCTGAAGAATAAAACAAGTGCATTTAAGTTCTGTAATGTGACCAGAAACACAACCAGGTTGTTTCTAAATGAACGTTTTCTGCTGTTGACTCAGAACGAGAGCAGCTTTCCATCATTTTAAAACATCATCAGGAGGAAAACTTTAATCTCAAGGTGGTTCTGACAAACTGGTTCACGCTCTCATCTTAAACTGGTCCGACTGCTGTAAACGTCTCTACTGGACGACCCACATCAGACAGTATGAAGGCTTCTGCTCATTTATCAAACTGTTACTGTCCCTTTAATATCTGCTGAGTAGATCTGAGCAGGACTGCTGTGTTCTTATGTTGGTATTTTCTGCACTGACCTGAAGCTTTTTATCAGCCTCATCCAGCCGTCTGTGAGCTGAATATCAGCATCGTGTGTTTGGAAACTTCATGACTGTATTTTTATTTTTCCTTATTGTCGTATTCGGTTACTGTCACACTTTATCTTGTTCTGACTGGAGATCACAAATTTGATATTTACTCTTTTTTTAAATGTCTTTTCACTTTTGATGGTGATGTCACATTTATTGTATTTATCTGTATATGACATGTTGCTTTAATCAGAATGTTTCAGTGTCAAACCGATCAATAAACAGGGTTTCAACATTCTGTATGAGTACATTTACTTTTCTGTTTGTACCTTTACATTCTGAATGCAGGACTGTTCCTTGTAATTAGCCCAGTGATGGAACGTAACTAAGTACATTTTGGGGTACTTGTACTTTACTTGAGTATTTCCATGTTCTGCTGCTGTGTACTTCCACTCTGCTTCTTTGTGGAGTCAAATATTTTACTTGTACTTATTTCATTTATGTACTTATGTGATATGTGGACAAAATCTTTCACTTTTTCATAGAAGCATGACACTTGGTACAGTTATGCAGTTTGGGGCCCAGAACAGATTTCAGATATGGAGCCATCACAATAACGCCTCATGGCCGCCATGTTACTTTCCACCATCACGGAATTATGGTTAAAGTGACAACGAGGAACTTTCAGTTGTTGTTGATTCTGGCGCCTCCTTTGGACAAAAGCAGTACGATCTGTCGTAAAGATCTTTGTTAGCAGGTGTATTTTAGGGATGTGCATCTTCAACACTAGCCCCTTTCAGATAGAAAAGGTGGCACATTTGCAGCAAGGTAAAGGCTGCAATGTGCCGCCTTGTCTATCTAAAAGGGAGGTGTAATATTCCTCCTTTTCCAAAAAGCCTCCACTTTTCCTCCTCTGGTAGGCGTCAACATGTGACGTGACGTGAAGCATGAAGTTGGGTGTGAAGAGAAGCAGGTCGAATTTGTCTTCAAAATAAGAGCTTTACATTGCACCCGATCGGAGTTTAGAACTGGGTTCTTAGCGGGGGGCTTTTAATTTGAAAGTAGCGACCGCTATTAGCTCGCCGCTACAACAACAAGCGGACAACCAAGACAGCTCCAGAGAGCGAGGAGACGCTAGCATCTCCCGGATCTCAGCGGCTTTCCAGCTGCTCATCTTTGTGGATGAAGTGACGAACTGACTGCTGTGATCAGCTGTTTCCTGGTTTTAAAACTCCCGGCTGTGGGTGCGCAGCAGTGCACGTCATCCACACCTCCGCCCATCTCAGCATTTGCCACCACATTGCTGCCTCGGATTTACACAGCAATGGAGGCAGCAAAATTGGTGGAACAAAACAGACCACCAATTTGCCGCCTTCTGTCTAAATCCGCTGAGCGAGCCACCAAAAGGACGGCAAATTGATGGCTTACTGCCCAGAATAAAAACGGCTACTGAGGCGATACGATACGCATCTCGATACACTACCAATGATACGATACATTAAAGATTCACATGAAACAACCATCGATAATATACAATTCTCCCACCTACTGCGATACAGGACGATTTGATTTAACACAATGCGATTCAGCACAAGACAATACGATGCAATATGATGATGCGATGCAGAAGAATATTGTACAGATAGTTCATGTTCGTTCTTTATTTCTACAGTGTGGTTCACACTTTTAACACAAAGGGACAATGGGACAATTCCCTAAACTCAAAGCAGTGGTGCCTTTTGGCAGTTACAACCTGCTGAATGAATGCAAGGGTTGTACAGATTGCTGTACAGTCAAACAGATTACTCTCCATTTCTACAGTTGCTTGAAACATCTCTGTCACTGCGGGACACAGTGATGTAGTGATCGGTCCTCCCGCCGGGTGGCGGCGCTGCTGAGCTCCGCTACAGCTCCTCTACAGCTCCACTGGTCCCGGTGAGTGTCTGAGGAAACACTAAACTGAAAGTAGTGGACCAACAGTGTGTGAGGGGAAAAAGACAACTCTTTCACAGAAGGTAATATGTTTTTTAATTTACTCTTTCCTACGTTAGCGATACATTCCGTCACATTGTTCGGGTGTAAGTACAGTCTGGCCTTGTCCGGTTAGACGAACCTTCTTCATTTCGAACTAGCTAGCTAGCATGCTAACTAGCATGCTAACTAGCTAGCATGCTCAGATATTGCAGATTCATTCCGTTAAGCAGCAGTTAGCTTAGCTTAGCTTAGCTAGCTATCTGTCATGTACTGAGGCACAGAGAAAAGTGGAGCGTAAGAGACTGTTAAGTTGTGAATGTGCGTGTGTGCAGATAAATGACGGAGACCAGCTCCTCAGTGTTTAATGCAGCGGGGCGGGAGGTGTTCACGGCCGGGATGTGAAGTCTCCACCGGCTGAAGCGTTTCCTTCTCTCTAGCTTCTGTTGGTTGAACCTCACTAACTTACTGCTGTTGTGTTTTGCAGGAAAGTTCAGCGACGCGGAAAAATGGTAGGTAGCTTCTGTGCAAATATCTCACATACATTTTATTGAAATTTGAAACAGTTGTATTTGTCATAAGTCCTGTTTTTGTTAACTCCCTCTGTATTTCTGGTTGTTGTTCAGTCTCGTAGATATGATTCCCGAACAACCATATTTTCCCCTGAGGGTAAGTCTGATCTCTGAATAACCACACTGACATTATATATATTATTTTTAAAAGCATATATGTCTTGTGTATTGTATCATGTAAGTTCCTAATACATTTGGTATTTTATTCATATTTAAGTCTTGCCTCAGATGTACAGTTTTGTCAGTTGAACAGTGTTTATGATTGATTTGATTTGTGATTTGTGTAATCATGGACTCAACCGTCTGTGAAGTTAAACTTTACACCTGATTTGAGCTAATTGTTTTAACAGTAATTTGACACAATATTTTCAACTCAACATGTTCTTACACGCTTTCAGCCACATTTCAGGGCACCCATCAGTCAGTGACAGCTGAGAAAACTCAGTGATGAAGTACAAGACATGCGACCAATATAACCTTTGTGATTGTATTTGACAGGACGCCTGTATCAGGTGGAGTACGCAATGGAAGCTATCGGCCACGCTGGAACATGTCTGGGGATTCTAGCAAACGATGGCGTGCTGTTAGCAGCAGAGAGACGCAACATTCACAAACTGCTCGACGAGGTTTTCTTCTCTGAGAAGATCTACAAGCTTAATGAGTGAGTAAACTGAACTACAGGAGGCTCCCAGTGCTTCCTGTTCTTACCATAAAATCATGAGTTCTCCCTTTTCTCAGGCTAACTTTGTACCTTTGTCTCCTGTGTGATTATCTTTTTTAGTGACTTGGCCTGCAGTGTTGCTGGGATCACATCAGATGCTAATGTGCTGACGAACGAGCTGCGGCTAATTGCACAGAGGTGAGTTTCAGAGGGGAAACTTACTATCCATTAAATTTTAGCGCTGTTCTAAAAAACCTTTCAGGCTCTGGATGTCGGGAATATTTGTTTTAAATGAGTTAGCATGCAGCAGTAAATGTATAGTAATATGTTGATGCTAATCATGTAAAACAAAGTTAAAAGTAGAAGTAGTATAATATTTTGATTCGTAAGTCAACAAGTAAGCACAGTATCAGGGTTTAAAACAATTATTTTAACAGAAAAGCTTAAATATACAGTTATATAATTACAAGCTTACATTTTCCTGATGCATGTCAAATATTAATGTGAATTTGAAGGTATTTGAAAGTTATTCTTGATGTCTGTGCTTCAGTTTTCACACGTCCGTTACGTTCATCCGCAGCCACTGACCTGTTTACCTTGTCTTCAGATATTTATTGCAGTACCAGGAGCCGATACCCTGTGAGCAGCTGGTGACGGCCCTGTGTGACATCAAGCAGGCGTACACACAGTTTGGAGGTAAGATGCAGAGTATTCTCCTTGTCTAGTTTAATGCGTGTCTCTGTTGGGATCAACATTTCATCAGCCTTAACATTTACAATATGAATCTTTAGAGACGTCTGTAAAAAACACTTGTACAGCACCTGATCGCATGTTGTTAAAATATTGACTGAGTATTCTCAGCTTTGTGTAAAAACCTGGCTGGATGTTGGCGCTCTGTAACAGCTGTATGGTCTGTCTTTACAGGGAAGAGGCCGTTTGGTGTTTCTCTGCTGTACATGGGCTGGGACAAACACTACGGCTTCCAGTTGTACCAGAGTGACCCCAGCGGCAACTACGGAGGCTGGAAGGCAACCTGTATCGGGAACAACAGCGCGGTAAGTCTGACATCTGAGAGATAATGAGGCTGTCGCTCTAGTGAATCGATGTTAAACAGCAGTACATTTTCTGTGCAACAATGTAAAGGTGAAATAAATGAATGTATCTGTGTGTCATGGTTCCTCTGTATGATGCTCGATGTGTCGTCCTCGTGGCTGCAGGCTGCAGTGTCCATGCTGAAGCAGGACTTCAAGGAGGGAGAGATGACTCTGTCCTCTGCTCTGGCTCTGGCTGTCAAAGTCCTCAACAAAACGATGGACGTCAGCAAGCTCTCAGCTGAGAAAGGTGAGCCTCGAAAGCACTTTCTTGTTGTTTTGCTTGCATCTTCTGATTTGTTCCATGTGAAGTGAAACCATCAGTGACTCCTACACTGGAGCAGCTTATGACCTCTTCACTCTGACATACTTACTTACATAGTTACTCACTAACTACTTGGTTTAACTGCTCGACGGATACAATAACATAACGCTGTATCACATTGACTATTTCAGTGGAAATCGCCACCCTGACACGGGAAGACGGAAAAACAAAAATCAAGGTGCTGAAGCAGAAAGAAGTCGAGGAGCTCATCAAGCGTCACGAGGCCGAGGAGGCCAAGGCTGAGAAGGACAAGAAGGACAAGGAGCAGAAGGAGAAGGACAAATGAGCAAAATCACATACATTTTTCACCTCATGTCATCAAATTCTGTGTTGTTTTGTCTTTTACATTAAAAGTTTGGAAACTGACGGACGTGTTGTCGTCTGTGTCCTGGTCACTGAAGAAACGAGCATCTTTTTATTTACATCTCTACAAAACAAATGTCACACGTCTCAGCGTAGTGAAATAAAACATGCTAACAAAGAGCTCATCCTGAACTTCAGCAGGAAAATATATACAATTATTATACAACCATAAACTACAGCCTCCAACATGTAGTTTTCTTTATTGATCCTAAAGTTTAATTTTATTTCAGGCTGAGATGTTTTAGCCTTCAGACATTTCTTCAGTTCATTTAAATATTGCTGCTGTCTGTGTTTGTTCTGGTTGCAGGTTTGAAGTTTGTGTACTTGTTGTTGTTGCCACATGATGGCGCCATCAGCCCATTTATAAGAACTTGGTTTTGATACTGGACTCTCAGAAATCTTTACAACACTACAAATGTACATGTTAGTCATTTAACTGAGGGATCAGTTTAAAGAATATCATTTATTGTCAAACATTAAAATCTCATCAGACATAAATCCGGTGAGTGAGTGAGCAGTCGGTACCAGAACTGAGGCCGGAGTTGTTTCAGAGCTGAGTATTAACCATATTTTAAGAGAACTGCAGCAGGTTTTACATTTAGGTTTGGTGTAAATCAAAATATCAAGACTTTCCCAGACAAGTAAAATGATGTGTTGTGTGTGTGATTCACCTTTCTGACCAGGTGAAGGCAGCTGTTCATGCTTCAGTCTGGCTGTGTAGCGTCACTTCCTTCAGGCTCCTTTTATAAGTGTAGTTTGTTCTTCTTACCACCTGATGGCGAGAGTTCACTGATCTTGAGACTGATCTCTTTCTGTTGGAAAGAAGCTGCTTTGTCTTTGCAGAATAACAGGATTGATCCAAAACGATGGTATTTAATCTCCACATGGTGCACAGCTGGCACCATCAGTGCCTCTGACATTCAGGCCTCATGTGAAGACAAAGACACAACTCGACCATGTGCTGTGTTTTATTCTTTACATGCAGTAGTTTGCAGATCGCTCTCATGCTAAGATGGTTGTTCAGTCATGGGATGATCAGTGTTGTCGATGAGTCAAAGAGCAGGTGGTGAATGAGACAGTAGCAGAGTGTGTTGTGTCTGTGTGTGTGTGATCAGTAATGGACACTGGATTACACCATATAGGTGGCCAGTGCTCAGCTGAAACCAGCTGTCTGAACTTAATCACTGCAACATTCAGCATGTTTCACTTTGTGGTCATCCTGAGACACATTCCTCCTGAAATCTCCACACCTTTTGATTTGGTGTTGTTTTAAGTGTTATGTTAGACAGAATTCCTCCGACTGGATAAATAATCAAACCAATAAAATTTATTCTGTGACAGACGGACGTCCATAGGAGGCTCATCAGTACCAATGTTGTGTCCCGTGTCCACAGTTTACTTTAGGATCATTGCGTTTTATAGGAATGATCTTTAGGAGACATTTACATGCTACAGTTTCATGTAGCCGGGTACAGATGCAGCAGTGGATACTGATTGGTTGAACTGTGACTCCTCAGCAGGCAGCATCCAGGATTTTATACATAAATAAGATTAAATTCTTCCCAACAGTAAGTGACGATTTCTGAATTTCACTTTAGTAACTTAGTCGACTGTTTAGTTATTCCATCTCTGTACATATGATGATCTGTGACAACATTCCCACATCACTGGGGGGAAATCCGGTTGAAACAGAACAAGTATCTTTGTTTTATACGTTCTTGTATTTATTTTTCTGCTACCAGCACGTTGAGTCCACAAACACATGAATCAATGTGAAACTCCTTCTCAGCCCACACATTCCCAGGAACAATGCTGTGGACACGACCTCCACGTCCTCAGCGCCGACCTCCGCCCTGCACGAAGCCATTCTTTCCTGAACACGTTCGGTTCTTAATATTTATAAAGGCACACTTCAAACTGTAAAATGATGATCACACATCAGTAAAAACGCTCCCTCCCATGTGAAGGGATGAAGCATTTAGTGTATCACCTGAAAATAAGATTCATGTTCTGTTAACTGAGAAAGAAGCCTTTATATTATATATATTTATATTACATCAGCGGAGGGAGCAGATCCTCCTCCACTGAGTCCGCCATGTTGCACCGCCGTGTCTCTACAGTAGCCCTGAATGGACAAACCAAACACTGGCTCCATGAAGAAAACTATGGAGGAAGAATGTTTGCGTTTAAACATTCAGTCTGTTCTCCACACGGATCTTTTAATGCTGTAACACAGAAAGAAACAGTGATTCATGTGGTAACACGCAGCAGCTGGGCCCTGTTGAATTGAATCCAATTGATTATTATTGAATAATGAATTAATACAGTAACAAGGAAAGCTGTTCACACTCACTGAAGTAGAACAATCAGAAAACAGCTCAAATTTAAAAAGGCAGCAGCAGAACAGTCCCGTTGACCAGTTGTTGGTGGCAGAGGAACGTGTCTGCTGTTTAAACAAACTCATTATGATTTTAAAAACCACTGTAAGAGATAAAGACCAGGCCAGCTTCCTGAGAGGAAAAACTTCTCTTCATTTGATGTCAATCTTTCAGTTTGGAACTAACATGGACTTAAAGTGTAAATCAACAGCACTAATTCATTTAAAGGGCAGGCGCAGTGAGGTCATGGCGTTCACATGAGCTCTCACAGCGTTGAGTGGGAGGATCTTGGCATGTGAATGACTGGAGAAGGCCTCCCCTCCTGAGACCGAGCCTCAAACAGCCCGCTGACCTCCCCCCTTACAGTTTCTCTAAACGTGGTAGGATTTGGACAGTGTAAGAGTCTTCTCTCCACTGACGCTTGAACACAACACGTCCTCTGGAGGATCTCTGAGGCGCTCGCTCTCTTTGTTCCATCAGAACAGCCTGAGAATACGGGGACGGCTGGACTGGAGGCCCACCAGCGTCCGCTGTGATGAGCAGACAGGGAGAGCAGGGCAATCTGCTGCAGTGTAAACACAGGCCCAGAAAAGCACCGGAATGTCTCTGCAGTGGGAGCTGGAGGACGAGGTCAGCTGGAGGCCAAGGCAGGTGGTATACATCAGAATGGAGGCTGTCATCTCAGCATTAACTTATCCAAACAAGAGGCAGGCGGTATGTTATCCTGCTAGCACTGAGGAGGAGGAGGAGGAGGAGGAGGAGGAAGGACGAGTGAAGAGAAAGAGAAAAGGGGGGTATGGGGGCCGAAGCAGACGGGATCGAGGGGAAGTGTCCCTGCGATCGTCTTCTCCCCCGTCCCTCCCTCAGTCCCACAGGGGACAAACACCAGTTAGCATACGAGGCTAAACATGACATGAGACCTGCTGCCTCTGATCTGAGTCCTGTCAGAGACCCGGAGCTGTGGCCACGTATCACTGGGAGCAGGTCCAACATGGTTCTGAACACGGGAGATTTACAGCACGCTGGACTCGGGCCAGTGAATGTTCAAGAGCTCCCATCCCTGGTTAACTAACACTGCTGCTCAGTGTGTGTTCGCTGTTGTGTTGTCTCACACTGCCGGCTGTATCGTCATCATATCTGTCTACTGGACAGGTTTATGCAAATCGTCGACATCATAGACAACATAGACATCAGACATGTTTAGTTGTTGCTGTTTAAAACCTTTAACTACAAATTTGCTTTAGAAAAAACTTCTTTGCTGCTGTTCACACAGCACGAGTTTTAATATGCTTTCAAAACAGCTTTTTAATATCATTATCATTTAAAGCTGGAGATCCAGCACAGCAGTGATGAAGAGAGTGCTAAATACTTGATACAGGTCTTTTTTTATGCCCTAACTGGGGGGCGGACAGTGGAAAGACGACAGGCGACGCCGGTCCAGAAGAACCAGGACGCCGCTGTTAAAGGTCGGCACTTCAGCCTCTCGGCCACCAGGGAGCCTGCAGGTCTTCACTTGTAATCATATGGTGATTTATTGCTCGTAGTCAGGATCTTGTAAGTACAGTATGTACTCAAAAGTGTGGGGTCACTTTGAAATGTCCTTATTATGGAAAGAAAAGCACTTTTTCATGGTATACAGTGTTTCAGAATACAGTTTTACAGTGGAAACACAATGTAAATACAACTGAAAACGTGCCACAATACAACAAAACATTTCACTATATTTATGCTATTACTATCACATTTTGTAGAAAATATAATAACTGAGTGATGACATCAGTTTTTATCACCTCCAGCAGAGGTCACGGCTGTGTTTGTGTTAACCTGTCTGTCTGTCCGTGTGTTGGTGGCTTGTCAGCAGGAATACACAAAAACTACTGAAGTGATTTCCACACACTTGGATGGAGGATGGGTCGCCCAGTTCTGGGTGGTTCAGAGTGAGACAGAACTACTGAGTGTGATGTAATAGTCTTGGTTGGACTGAAGGGAACAGTTGGGCCTCGGTGGAGATGCACTGAAGGAAACAGCTCTTTGAATGTGCACACACATTAACTAACTAAGGATTTGCAGACATGAAGTATCTGCGCTCTGTTCGGTGCCAGTCGTCCAGCAGCAGGACAATAAGGTCCCAGTGTTCACCTGCAGCGTCCACACTGAGCCTGTATGGATACAGACATAATAACAGACCTGCGGTCAGACTGGACTGTTGATATCATCAGAAGTTACTCATGCTGTGCCAACAGTGATTCTCCTGTAGGAACTCCTTCCGACTCTAAAACCCCCAAATCCCTGACAGAAGAGAGTCGAGGGAACGTAACCTTAAGTCTTGAACAGCAGCACCTGCGGCCCGAGAGAGCGAGCGCCTCGACCCAACAGAACTTCTTCCACTGACTGTACCGCTCAGCGTCAAGCTCCTATTTAAAGCCGAGGCCACTCACTGGTGTGTGAAATCCTGACCTTACTGGGAATCAGGAATTAAACCATCTTCTCATCCATGGCAGTAATTTTGTGAGCGGCCTGCAAATCCTAAAGATTACAGACTCAGTGCTCAGCACCAGATCAGGACAGTTCACCATAAATGGAGCCGAGCTGCAGTAAACAGTAATTACAAGCCGGCCTGCTGATATGACCTATTATGGAGAGGTATATGAAGCTGTCGCTGCTGCTGCTGCTGCTGCTGCTGCTGGCACAGGATGGGAGCTTTGTGGTACTGAGCGGTGGATCGGCATCGCTGGCTTTGGGGCTAAATATTTACAGGGCCTTGAAATAATATGACATGATTGTTGTGAAAAAAACCTCCAACTTGTGAGAGACATGCTGATCCTGCTGGACAGACTCAGAGTAAAGACACACAGAATCGAGCTGACATCAGGCTGTAAAAAATGATTTTTGTTGTGTGTCACACAAACAAACCGGCAGTTTGTTGTGATCGGCGGTTATTTATTTGAATCTGTTCAATGTTTGGACGGGCTGTTCTCATCTGGTGTCTCCACCTCAGTTAAAATGTTCTGCAGACGTTCTGGTCCGTCTCTGCTTCAGATTAACAGCCACTTGTCGCTGCTGACCTGATACGGCCGTGTGGACGAAGCTCTCTGTGTGGAGAGGTGATCAAGGCGTGGAGCCGTGGACAGAGCACAGCAGGCTGGTGATCCGTCACCACCACACTCTGTTACACACTCGCTTCTGCCGGAGCAAAACTTAACACCTCAGTTATCTTCATGAGATTGGCAGGTTCACAGACGGATAGGTGGAGCTATGTGTGGATGTAAAGATAGTTTCTGATTTTGTTTTCACGTTTAGTTTAGTTTTTTTCTGCACATAAACACAAAAGATAACTTGTGGCTCTGCTGAAATATGATCTTAATGCAATAACAACTTTACGCTCCGTCCACACCAGCAGGAAACAACCCTTCAGTCGGGTGTAAGTGTTGTGGGCTTTTGCTCTATGGACTGAGCAGAGCCACAGCAGAACCACAGCAGAACCTGTGTGCTCAGAGTGAATCCGAGCTCTACAGTGGCACCTTGATCAGAACCAGATCTTGGCTGTGTGTACAGACGTGATACGCTCCTCCACATCACCAGATGAATAATGTGAGCGTGACAAATATCTGATGCCACAGAAACACACCTCACATCACATATTTAATATTTAACCTGCACTTCACTGTGAATGTATCTGATGACTGGAGGAAGAAGAAGTACTCAGATCCTTGACTTCAGTAAGAGTATGTATATGTGGCTGGATGGATCCGAGCCCTCTGACCCGGTAAAGGTCTCAGAACCAGCACACACCCACTCAGCTGGTGGCCGGTGTGAACAGTGAGGAGATGATAGATGATGTCACACCGCTGATGTCATACACAAATGTTGGAGCGCAGAACAAGATGAATGGTGCCGTGTGAAGCATGCAGCAACAATATGCAATATTTAATAATGTATTAAAGGAGCAGTCTGTAGTTTTAGGCAAGACATTTTAATCAGAAGACAAAAAAAAAGAAAAGACTGATTTCTTACGACTAAACAAACGAAATGATCAAACTCTCTTTGTTTTCATGACTGAATAGACAAACTGAGCTTAAAGGACAACACAGTTTACTTTGTTTAGCTGTGGCGGACCCTGCCACCTATCTAGCTTCAAACAGTATTCTGGGACCTTATTTTCCTCTGAGAACAGCTGGTTTATTCAGCGATAGACAAAATAAATACTTCTGAGTTTGTATTGTTACCTCATTAATATTGTAATTATTAAAATTCTGATTTGAATTTCTTGTCCAGAACTACATAGTGCCCCTTTAACGTTATCTGAATATATGAAAGCCAAATGTCAGGCTGACATGTTGTCACTTTCCAGAATTAAAATAGACTGCTCAGTAGTTGACTAAAATTCAGATGCATTTTATAACTTCAGTCTTTCAAACTGCCTGCAGCTCAAAGCCAAAGTCCAGTTTTGCATGCAGCTGATGCACCAATCCTTCCGATTAAGTTCTTTGGAAGACAGATGTGTCCAAATATCTCGCATGAAAAATGTCCCATGATTGAGTTTAAAGAGTCGGACAGTCCCAGCAGGGTGGAGGCTTTGACACAGGAGACAAATGTTCGTGTCCTGTGTGAAACCAAGAGTCAGCGTTGATTTGATTTCACGTGTGTCTGTAAGTTAACAGATGTAACTTAGTAACAAACATCATGTACACAACGTGATCTCGTCCTGGACCTAACCAGGTGGGGCGGCTGTAGCGCGGGGAGAGCAGAGTGGGTCGTCTAGTAATTGGACTGTCGCTGGTTCGAGTCCCTGGATCCTCAGGCTGCACGCCGAAGTGTCCTTGAGCAAGACGCTGAACCCCAAAGTGCTGCTGATGATCAGTTCAGCAGCTTCAGTGTATGATTGTGTGTTGGAATGTGACAAGTGTTGTGAAGTGCTGGAAAAAGTCCATTTACCATTTAAACAAATTATGAGCACTGTGTATTGACTTGTGTTGCAGTGTTGGTGGAGGTCACCTGACTGCACACAGACCTGGACTCGTTCTCTGCACAGAAGCTGTGTGATTTGCACACGGACTGACGAGAGCAGGCTGCAGATTCCTGTCTGACCCTTGCTGCATGCTGCGTTCCCCAACAAGACAAATGTCAGACACATCACAGGTACAACGTGCCCCACGTCTTCTCTCTAACAGAGTGAAGTCAGAGATTTTGAGCAGGTGTTCGTCGTTCTCTCTTAAATATCTGTCTTCACCTGCTGACCTCGGTCACCTTGACCTGCCGCCTGCAGCTGGCCAGCCGGCTGCACGGGTTACCTTCAATGGGCCTTTTGTTTCCCACAGAAACTCCACTGATTTATTAAATATGTTATACTTTGATCCTGCTCACACACACATGAGCTCAGAGACACGTCATTTCATATTCAGACATCTGGAGGAGATGTTCAGTCTGACACCGTCAAAGTTTATTTCAAGAAACAAACTGAGGAGAGGAAACGAGAGCTCAGTGGATTAATGAGCCTCACCTCGAATTAAAATGAGATTTTCATGTTAGTCTTCTTAAATTAAGCCGAACATTTTAGGTTTTAAATATGCAGCACGTGTCTCTGTTCCTGCTCCGTCCTGCGCCGAGGTTCATGTCATGTGTGCATGTGTGCAGTCAGCCATACGTGATGCTGACGTCACCAAAGTTTCACAGGAGAAGTTGGAGGAAGTTTGAGCCCACGCCGGCTCCTATTGTCTCCACTGGAACATCTTCCACTGCCCCCCTTCAGATAAAACTCCCCCAGAAACTCAGTCTGTTACATTTTTGATAAGAGATGAGCCCTGAAAACAGCGGGCGGGCTCTAAATTATGCAACCCTTCGCATCCTCTTAGGGGAGAAAGTAGAGTTGGGCTGAGTTGTCAAAGAGAACGAGCCCTGACAGCGCGGTGCACGGGGGGGTGGTGACCATGCATTATGAATGGTGCTAAGTACGCCTCAGCTGGAGGAGCTGAGTGGAGGCGATGGAGGGCGATGGGATACTGCCAGCCTATTGGCCGCCCTCGGGTAATGCACTTCACTTTAACCCCCCCTCCAAAAAAAACCTCTCTCCCCCTCAGTCCTCCCATGATTTCACCCGCCTTTCATCGCAGCACCTGCCACGGCCCTAAAACGTGCACCTGAAGAACACACATCCACTTT
The DNA here is from genome assembly GCA_039737535.1 of Lagodon rhomboides. Lineage (NCBI taxonomy): Eukaryota > Metazoa > Chordata > Actinopteri > Spariformes > Sparidae > Lagodon > Lagodon rhomboides. The sequence continues at coordinate 6,332,362 of CM077784.1, read as the reverse complement.
CCCAAATAAACCTCCTGCAGGCGCTTTGCAGCAGGACGAGTCGGAGGACGTCTAATAGATTGGAATCGGCTGCACTCTGTGGGAGAGAGGCGGATCTTCACAAGGACTCACATAACTTTCAGCTTTTTCCTCAAATGCTTGAAACTTTCATCACATCCATATTTTGGGCGGAAAAGTAAAACAGCAGGCACTCAGCTCGAAGTGGCTTTCTTCCATCGACAGGAACAAATGCAGACTCAAAACTCTCCACGTGTTTCAGTCTTTGCTTCAAAACACAGTTAAACTAAAGTGACGAATGTTTTTAAATACTTTGTTCACTCTGAGCTTGTTGCCTTCAGGAAAGTTCTTCCTCATATGCTTTAATAGTTTACTTCCTAATAAGTAAATCATCTTAAAACTCCGTCAGTAAAGTTTGTTAGCTGATGCTGTGATCGTGTTTCAGCAGACATCTTTAACAGACTACCTTTACAAATGATTCCTTCTGTTGTTTGTTCTCTATTTCTAAAACTCTGAAAATATGAAATAAAACAACCCTGATTCATATGAAAGGAGTCGCAGGTCAAAGAGAAAGTTCACGTCGTCTTACTCACAGACTCAGAGTGCTGCCTGCGCTGTAACGTTTGTCTGAAGCGTCACATTCTTTCTCTGTATATATAAATTGAAATATGTGACTGTGTCACTTCCTGTCTTAATATTTAGACCTATTAGATTAATGGAGAGTGGACGTCAAAACAGAGGAAGAAGTCACCTCGTGACCTCTCGTCAGGCAGCTCAGGTGAGCTGTGATGAAGATCCGAACCCACAAAGATTTATCACTGTGAAGAAAGAAGAAAGATTAGACTTTTCATTTAATTTACTTTGTGATTTGCTGTTTGTTTGCTGTTTAAATGTTCATGAAAGAAACTGTGTGGTGCTTAAATAATATGAATGGAGATGAAAACTGAGTGTGTAGCATGTGAGGTGTGTTAGCATCAGCACATCACTTAGAAACAGAGTTTTCCAGAGAGGAAACTAGGAAGTTAATCTTGACTTTAGAATTATTCATAAAAAAAAAAAGCCAAAAGCTTTAAAGTGGTATTTCTCTAACACTTTTTCAAAATGGCTGCCACCAGGTCCACTTCCTGTGTAAAATGTCCCATGATCCTCCAGCTCTCTTCATGCAGCCAGACCGCAGGGAAATGTCACCGGGCTCTGGTGCTGCTCAGCTGAGTCTCCTCACCAGGTTTAATATTTGATGAAATTAGTTCTGCTGGCTGCTTCTGCTCTCTTCCTTCTGCTGAACGACCCCAGCACCAAAACACAACCTGAAGCTTCCTCTGCAGTTAAAGGTTCGTGTGTTTCACTCGTGATGAGAGACAATTTAAAGCTATCTGCAAAGAAAATGTGACCTTTAGAGAATATGGATGGCAGCTGCAGCAGCATTTCTGTGTGGATCGTTAGTTATTATAAACATATTCAACCTACAGCTTCACCTGACGCAGCCTGTGAACACGAGTTAGACGTCAGACATCGTCTCCTGAAACAGAGAGAGTGTTTGTGTCCACATGATGTTTGTGTGAGAGCAGCGAACATCTCAACAGACAAACATTACAAGCCAAATGACTTTACTGTGTTAAAATCACACCCACAACAAAATCTGCCTTTCAAGTGCCCTAACTTGAAATGAAATAAATAAAAATGTGAGTGTCTCTGTGTTTAAAAAGCTGAAACAGCTCCTCTTGAACACAGGAAGGAGTGCTGAGATTCAGACGACTCGCTGTGTTGTATCCAGGTACAGAACGTCTTCATCTGTTTCTCACTAGACTGTAATAAATCAGAACTGTCACGGTCCAAACTCAGGTTTCAGGATGAGCGAGTGTCGTAAAAGCCTGATGTTTATTTGGACCTGATTGATTTAGTGTCTCTGAGTGGGACCGAGCTCCGTCCTGCTGCTGTTAACTGCCTTGTTATTGTCCATTAGACGAGAGCCATGCCTCGGATCTGTGGAGCGGAGAGGGAACAATGCGCCCTGAACATGTGTTTGGATTGGAGTCGGCTGATTGATGCTCTGTGAGATTTACATACCAACACTTAGAAGGTCGGACTGCTCTGACGACTGCTCTGCAGGACGTGCTCAGTGTTACTGCTGTTACTGTTAGAGATTCAAAGTGTGCAGAAAGCTGAAAGTGTAAGAAAATGTTGAGTTGTTCCAGGAATGAAGTCCAGTTTATATTTTAACGTTCTGTAGTGTGAAAAAATATCAACGTTGGCACAAAGTCAACTTTTACTTTGCAGAACCCTTTATGAATTTACTGTTTCTCTTTTTGATTTAAATGCTGACATTATCTCGTTAACATGGAAACATGCTGATGTTTGCCACGTTCATCATCTCACGTTAGCTTGTTAGCTTGTTAGCCATCATATTTACACATTAAAGTGTGTTCACAGGTCTTGTGGAGATCTGCTGCATGTTTAAAGTATAAAGCCTTTTTGTGGCTCCAGAGGACGCAGCATGTCATCTGATAAATTGCCTCCAGTGATGTCACACAGTGGCCATGTTGCATTGTGGGTGATGTAGGTGATTTTGGAAAGCAGTCCACTGGATTAGCATTTCACTCATAGACATCAAAATAAAATGATCAAAACTGACGCAGCACAACCAGAACTGTCAACTTTTTATTCCATCATTCTTCTTCCTTTTAATATCTGGGGCCTACATTACCCACAATGCACCCCAGCCACTGAGTGACATCACTGGAGAGAACGTATCAGATTACATGCAGCTTGCAACTTGAATCTATCTGCTTCATGAGCGTGGACGCTGTCATGGTTCAGGCTTTTAGTGAAGTCATTTCCTGTTTCATTTTGTAGGTTTTCTCCTCAGAGTGTCGTGTTGTGCTTTACACTTCCTGCCTTTGTCTTTTTCCTGCCCTTTATCCTGTTCACCTGTTTCATTAGTTAATAACTGTTTAGTTTTGTGGCTCTTGATTTTTTTCGTTTTTTTTGTGCTACATTTGTTTTTTGTACTTGAGCTTTATTTTATTAAAGCTCTCTTTTCTTTTCTTTTCTTTTCTTTTCTTTTCTTTTCATTGTCCATTTTTCTCGTGACACTCAGCACAAGTTTAAAAAAGAAAACTTGATGTACACAAAACCTAAAAAATTAAATGTCATCAGTATTTCACAAACTCTTTGTTAACATACAAGATGATCATGGTCTTTCCCTGAAATTGACCAAAGTCAATCCTATGCTTCAAATGTCTCGACTGTTTCACAGACAGATAATATCTTTTCCTTCAGTCAGAGAAATGTGGTGCAGCCATGAAATCTAGTCCTGCTGTGGGTCAAGAGCGGACATTAAATCTAGTTCACATGTTCACGAATCCTACAGATTATATGTGGGGACTATTTCACCAGCTGCAGTGAGACGATGGAGGGATTTCTGTGTTTTCAGCAAACATTTGAACAGAGTTTGAAACATCTTACTCCAGCTCTACGGACACGTTAAACGACCGTCACAAGCCAAGCTCTATGTCTCAATTTTCACATTTCTCTCGATGTGAACCATCACATCTCAGGTCAGAGTCCACGGTGATGAGATGAAACTTTAATATCCTCTCCACTGTTGCCTCATCCCTCACACCACAGGAATAACATGCTGGACGCTCTCAGCCCTCGCTGGTGGTAGACAGAAGCGACGGGCTGTCATCACGGCGCTCTGAAAGCTTCTTACAGTCGAGCTACGTAAAGTCTCTGTAAAGATAAAACTCAGAGCAGAGATGTGTTGCTGGTGCAGAGTGGTGTCCAGGTCCTGGAGCACATTTGCATTTTCTTACAACAATCTGTGATCAACGTTTATGAGCTCAGGGTTTAGAAGCTTGACTAACTATTTTGTCAGTCTGCCAAACTTGTAACTTTGAGGTTTGTTTGGTTTTAATCACTGAGACATCTCTGCAGAAATCTGCCTGACATGTGCTGCGAACGGTCCAGAACAACCCACAGATGAAGAACAGAGGGGAAAAGCTGCTGAGAAAAGATGAACTGGTTCGGCCCAGAGGCTTCAGTCTGCAGGACGACACACATCATCTTCCTATAAACACAATAAACACACATCCGCCACAACTGGTGACCTCAAACACAACGTTTGTGTTGATAAAACTAACAAAAATACACACAAACTGCTAATCTAATAAGTTGAGGTGACCACAGTTCATAGGAAGAATTTACATTGGACCAGAGGCCGATTAGTCAACTCGGTAGAATAAAACTACTACTCAGAAACAGCTGGGAAGAGACACAATCCGACCACAAGGGGACACAAAACAATCACAAGGGGACACACAACTAGATACTAAGATGCAACTACACACAAGACAAGACAAAACAACAGAGACACAAAATGAGTTCAGACACAAAGTACCAGCATAAAATTACCCCAAGGAGACACAAGACAGCTACAAAGAGACACAAAACAATCACAAGGAGACACAAGACAGCTACAAAGAGACACAAAACAATCACAAGGAGACACAAGACAGCTACAAAGAGACACAAAACAATCACAAGGAGACACAAGACAGCTACAAAGAGACACAAGACAACTACAAACAGATAAATAACAACAACAGAGAAACAAAACACAACACAAGGAGACACAAAAGTACCAAAAACAGACGTAAAACAACTATTAGACACAAAACAACCCCAAAGAAACACACAAACAACAAAGATGCAAAAGTAACCTAAAGTGACACAAAATTACTTCAGAGACACAAAAGCACGACCAAAATACGCATGAAACTACCACAGAGAGGCACAAAACAACAAGAGAGACACATAATGACTTCAGAGACAGAAGAAAATGTGCATACAACCACCACAAGGAGAAACTAATGTACCAAAAACAACCACAAAAAGACAACTACAAAGCTACACACAACTATCACAAAGAACCACAAAACAACCTCAAGGAGACACAAAAACACTTCAGAGTGACACGTCACTACAAAGAGACGCTAAAGTATCACAGATACTGAAAACAACTGTAAAGAAACACAAAAGTCCTACAAAGAGTCTGCACAACATCACGACACTATCTCAAACACACAAACCTAAACTCTCCCACAGTGTGTCTTCAGTGGAGGTGTGTTCGTATGAAGGACGGCTGGGGGACATCGACGTGTCTCATAGTCTGTCCATGAATATTCCCCATGATAAATAACATCAGCAGCAGTGATGATTGTTGTCGTGTCACATATTATTGACGTGACGATGAGGAGCTCTACATGTGAGACGTCCGCAGAGCTTCAGTGAACTTCACCCGACGACACAGTTGTTATGCAGTCTTGTGTTTATGAGTGGGCAGCGAGCAGTTTACATTCCAGAGACGCTGCCCGAAAACAGAACACGAGCGTCTCACGGCCGAGCACAGTGTCCAAACATCGTCTCAATTAGCCGGAGAAGACGTCTGCTCCGTGCCACAGGGAGGGCCTGCAGGCGGAGGCCGGGACGGACGCTGATCGCTATCAGAAGGCCTTCCTGTCTGTGGAATCCTGTGCTGCTCCAATATCCATAGACTCATAATGGTTGTAGGTATCACAACTACGTCCCAACACCAACACCATCACCATCACGTGGAGAGATCAGAAGCAGAAGTCAGATTTTCTCTGTACATTTTCAGTCTTCTTCTTCTGGTCTCTGCAGAGGCTTCAGTTTTATCAGGTGCATCTTCTTTATTTACTGATGAGGGATCTTGGCTTGAGGAAACAACAGAGTCGTTCAGTTAAACAAGTCTTTCCTCCATCTGCAGGTTTCAGCACTGACGTCTTCTCTCCACATGGTTCTGACCATCCTCTTATCTCCAGCGCTGTGGTCTGGCTCCAGTCCCACTCTGATATCAGCTTGTTATTTATCAGAAGGCTGTTTACAGTTTTCAGTAAGAGTCAGGCAACCGGCCGGGACAGGGATCTTTTTAAGATGATGCTAAACAAACAAGATGCAGCATGTTCATAAGCTTTAGGCTAGTTTTATATTGGATTGTTAACCTCTTGTATGCGTAGACAGCCAGCGTATCATCAGAGTAGTTCACGTCTGTATACGACCCATGTTACTGTGTTAAGTGCTGATTGACCCTTGAACATTCCCATATTGCGGATGAGTGGTGTTACCACAACCAGCGCTCCAAACGGACACAGGACAGGTGAAGGTACCATCATGCGTACATGCAAACACTTCGTTGAGTATGTCTTTGGCCTACGAGGTGTTGGCAGCCACAAGGACAAAGCCTCTGTACGCGGGATGCCAACTCTACCAACCGAGCTAATGTGAGTCGTCTTCTTCACTGACTTTGTTCACACTTTGTGTGTCACCGCCACCTGTTGAACAGTGGAATCAGTTCAAACGGCTGGCAGGAATGTGCACTGTGTCCTCATGTGCTCATTTTAAAATGTTGCACAGTGCTACTTCAGATCAAAAACACCTCGGACTGGAGACAGATCAAATATCTTCTCATATCTTTTATCAGTTTATTTCTGCTCTTCAGCAGGTCTCAGGTTCAGCTGATTGAAGCCCATCATGGACAGACTCTAAAAGCCTGATTCTCTCTTCTTAGGTGAGTTAGTGAGTCAGCTAATAAGGAAACAAAATATCAAAATACAATATATTAAAGCAACATTATGTAGAAATTTGCATTTTGCGCGATTTGGCGCCCTCCACAGTTTCTGAGTGCAACGCTGTGCTGAACACAGATCCCAGTGTGTGGAGTGGACAATAAAGCTGTTATTTTAGGGTAAAATATCTACATAATGTTGCTTTAACATTTCCTTCTGTTGTGATAATAACAATAAGACATGTCAGTGTGCAGACTGAGGGGATACACTGTGCTCATAGTCACAGTAACACGTCCCTGCAGATACTCAGTGGTCATGTAGAGAAGAAACTTCTTTTACCAAAACATCTTAAAATCATCTGAAGTTGTGAAGATTTGATGTCTGATCCTGCGTCACAGTTGCATGACCAGGCTCCAGCCCCTCCTCTGGTTAATTACCCTCTTTTCTACGATTAGCTGGCGCTCCTTGTTTTCCTGCTGTTCCCACCCACTCGACGTCCCCTTGAGGAGCTGGCAGCAGACTTTCAGATCCCACTGTCCTCTGTTGGCTGGGAATCTGCTGCCCTTTGGTTTAAATAGCGTAACCCTCCGTGTCCCATATTCCATACACAAACAGGAAGCCAGGACCTTATTGCCGAGGGAGGATGTTGTGAAAGTGTTTGTTTTTCAACCAGTTTACAGTTATTTTACATTTCACCTCCGAAATATGAAGGAATCGGCTGGTTTATTGTGTTCGTTTAGCCACTTCAGATATTAGTAACCTTATTCTTTTCTCATGGCTCTGTGTGTGAGAGGAATGTGTTCAGAAAGGGTTTTCTCACATGTTTTTCCCATGTTGAGGAAAATCTCTGTGGAGTTTCTTTTTTATCTGCTTGTCTCACTTCATGAGAAAATGACTGTTTAAATGGTTCCAGTGGGTCGTTTCTGCAGCACTTCCTCTTGTTAGGAATGCTTAGAGTGGGAGTGTTTCAGCGTAATAGGAAATACTTTGATTTAAGTCTGTTTCTACAAGTTATAAGATCCAGAGCAAGATCATCTCCGTCCTGTCGTTTATCCAAAACCCCAAGAAAAACTGTGTGAGAGAGACAGAAAGCCACAGACTGCCTGAAAGACAGATCTTTATATCTGAGCTGCAAACATTATTTCACACACAGTCTCACAGTAGTTTTTCTCGATTTGGCAAATGTGTCGGAACATTTTTGAGCTCATAGTTTTGTTTTCTGCTTTGTATGAAACAATAAACACAGTCGCTGCTGGCACGCACTCTGTTGTCACTGTAGGAACCACAACAGTCCTGCGATCCAGGAGCGGCGAGGCAATGAACTGGGGTTACTGTGTTCAACTAATGTTAGGGAGGCAGACCACAGAACAGATTCTGAGCCTTGAAGTTCTGATGTGGCCCAACAAACACACAACAACACACAAACACAGCCTGCTTACAATCGAAGGTTTACATCATCAGTGAGAAATCTCATTCTCAGGCCTCTGCAGTGAAGCTGTGAACTGTTTCTGAAAGTGCGTCACTCAGAGGCTTGATACAGAGAGTCAGTGGTCCACATCTGGACCAGGAGGTGATGGAGAGAGTCAGTGGTCCACATCTGGACCAGGAGGTGATGGAGAGAGACAGCGGTCCACATCTGGACCAGGAGGTGATGGAGAGAGTCAGTGGTCCACATCTGGACCTGGAGGTGATGGAGAGAGTCAGTGGTCCACATCTGGACCAGGATGTGATGTAGAGAGTCAGTGGTCCACATCTGGACCAGGAGGTGATGGAGAGAGACAGTGGTCCACATCTGGACCAGGAGGTGATGGAGAGAGTCAGTGGTCCACATCTGGACCAGGAGGTGATGGAGAGAGACAGTGGTCCACATCTGGACCAGGAGGTGATGGAGAGAGTCAGTGGTCCACATCTGGACCAGGAGGTGATGGAGAGGGTCAGTGGTCCACATCTGGACCAGGAGGTGTCGACTGAGAGAAAACTGTGTTGATAATTGATTTAATCTCAGGTTAAGGTTGATCTATGCTTCTGCATTGAGTCTCCGCCCTCTGGTAGCATCACCTTGACCGGTTTCTCCTCCAGTGCTTAGCATCAGTGGTAATACAGGTGATTGCGACCTGTAGTTTCCCCAGTAAATACACTGCACTCTTCAGCTGTTGCAGTTCCTCCTGACCGGCCGGCTGCTGCTCAGAAGCCACTCTTACTCCGCAATTCCACTGGATTCATGTCCGCTGCGTTCCGGCTCCGGCCCGGTTTTGCTCCGCCATCCGTCGTCCGGCAACCCGCACCAGCTGCGTTTTGAGTCCGACACGGCGCAGCACTGCCAGACAGCTAGAGTCGCGAGACCGAGGAGTTCCCGCGATAATTACATAATCACACGCAACCGCAGTTATAGGTTTGTGTTATAAACACAACAATACGAAGTGTTCCCGACCGAAGGATCGAGTGTATTTTGAAAATTAACTGGATGTTATGTTGTTGTTTCGGTGCGTGACTTCCTGTCTACTCTGTGCTGAATTCGGCTGAATTGCTGTTATTTTTGTTATATTTACAGAAAATTGTAGAAAAAGTTGCTCTTGGCTGCTGTGTGTTTTGTGCTAAGTGGGCTAAACAAGGTTGTTTCTGCTGCAGTGCACATTTATCAGCTCAGCGGCTGTGAACATTGTTACTCACTGTATCTCATGTCACCACCTCATGTCTCATGCACATGTGAGAAAACACCTAGCATTATCATAATGCTAACATGAACAACAACATGGCTATCGTCAGTACTCAACAAGCCCCCAGGAAGAGCACCAGGCTTTGAGGCCACTTTTCATAGTGGCCAAACTGTGTTATTACATCGTCATGTGATGGGACCATTTTTTCAAAGGCTAACATTCAGAGAGAAGCAGCTGTAAAATGGTGGAAATGTTTTAATGACTTGTTCCAATGTGATAATATGAGCCATTCATTCTGATAAAACTGTGAAATTCTAGAAGAGCTGCAAGATTAAATCATTTTATTTCTACTCACGTTAGCCGGGCGCTAAACCAGAAGTATCGACTGGGTTAAAAGATTCTCTCTGGTTGTTGTAAAATATTAACTGAACTCTAATGAAACAACTCACTTCCACCATCATCTATTAAAAATACGCCTCTTGTGAAAACTCCCTCTTAATAACCACATCTTCCACAGAGCTGATGGAGAATGGCAGCTGTGAAACTGCTTCGGAGAGCAGCTGTGGCATCAAATGAGAGCGATGCATTAAACTGTTATTTATGTAGCCCGCTGGAACAACTGTGTCCACTGACCAACACCACAAAACTCTGACACTCACCGCTGTGAAGTGCTTTGACATAAGTGACGTCAGATTACCATTTAAATAAACTTCATACGGATACAACCAAAGCAGCGGTATGTTAGATGCATGTATCTGCGTGGCAGTATATGAAGGCTGATTGATTTCCAGCAGACGTGGAGCCTCTCCGCCCTCCGTCTGTCCTTGTCCTCTCACAGCAGGTGTGACAATGTCTGACAAGTGTTAGGAAGAAAAGGGCAACAGATAAAATGTGGCAACCAAATGGATAACTGGTGCGATCACTCGCTAATAGGGCATTACGGATATTATTGGTTTAAACCTCAATAAAATCCCTCAGATGAAGAACCCCAGTTTGGTCCCCACAAAGCTTCTGCGGCTGAACGGCACGGCTACATACATGTCCTCACTTAGCTTTAATGTATTCATGAAGAGGGCTATTTATTGGACAAAGTATTCACGAAACGTCACAAATGCGCCCCGCGCCTCCCTCCCTCGCTCAGTGTGTGGGTGCAAAGGCTTCAAAGTTTCCTAGGACCTCCAAATGGATGTTTGGCTGTACCACAGAGGACACGGAGAACACAAGCTAAGTGCTTCAAGCAGCGGGTGATGCTAACGCGGCAGGACGGGCGCAGTGTGGCGTGAAGCAGAAGAGTGCTGTGCGAGGTGACTTATGGGACAATGGGGCCGCTTTTCGCAAATAAAACATGAGGCTTACCCCGAGCCTCTGAGCTATACAGTCTCGGCTTCTGTCAGGTGTTTGTGTGCAGAAAGAGAGCGGGGAAAATCTGATTTAACGCTCCTGAATGCTTCAGATTATGCTGGACACAATAAAGGGTAATTCAGTGAAATATATTGTGTTTTTAAGGCAGCATGCAGAATCCTGTTAACTCATTTCAATCCAGTTTTCCACTTTGATTTCCTCTGAAGCAGCTTTAATGTTGGTCTGGATCTTTTCTGCTTCAGCTTCTGACTGAAGCTTCATTTGTTCATCTAATCAGTCAAACACAAGACTTCCTTTTTATGGCTTTCTCATACAATCAGATGGAAATATTCTATAAATCCTCTGCATTATTTTATACACAATCCCCCCCAGTTTTGTCCAACATATTAATATCTCAAGGAATATCACGATAATATTAGATTATATCACAATATAATATTTTGACATCGTCTTTCACAGCCCCTCATAAATGCTCAGTTTAACCAACACAATTTAATTTATTTTCATATATTTTCTTTAGATCTTAAAATACAATTTCATCAAATAGTTTTCATGCCTTATAAAGTAATATATTTTCATGAATACATCACACACACACACACACACACACACAGTTTTTAATTGTGTGAAACAGTAACAAAGAGCTCTCTTTGTTAAGTTTATGAGTAGGTTAGAATATGGCGCTATGCGTTACCAATAAAATCAAATATCCCAGTGTTTTTGACCAAATACTTGGAGATTAATATTGTAACATGGCTATTGATACTTCCACAAAATATCAACACAATGAGAGTTTTGGTAGAAAATAAATCAGTAATGTGAATAAAATGATTAAAAGGGTAAAGTCAAGTATCAGAACAAATAGAACGGTCTGTGCATCACTTTACTGTACTGAGCCTCTAAAACCAGGAAACAACACCTCTGACATCACAACACAAGTCTCATATCGCCATAACAATATATTATCAATATATTGACCGGCCCTGGTTTAAACAGTGTGTGGCAGACCCAGCATTCAGACAGCACAACATGATGATGAAGATGGTAAAATCTTTTTATTTATATTGTCTTAAAGCATACACAGTAAAACATGTGAATGCAGGAGAGTTCAAAGTAACAGATCACTGGAGACGACATTGATTATGAAGAGCATTCCATATTAATCTGCCATTTTAGAAATGAATCATACTTTTCAATATAAGTAGATTAGTTAGGATTCATTAAGGTACAAGGTGAATCTGATGGGTCACAAGCTGATCACCAGCAGGTGAAACACCACCTCTGATGATGGCTTGTTTATTCAGTTCTGGAAATATATCCAATAAATATTTCTGAGTTTGTATTCTTACCTTTTTAATATTGTAATATTATCTCTATAAATTCTTCAGCAGAACGACATAGTGCACCTTTAAGAGGTCAAAAGTCAAAGATGCTGTGAGCCTCCTCTCCAGCTACACTAATAATTCAGCTGAAAGAGACACAAAACAATATTTTTCACGCAGCTTCCTGGACTGACACATTCAGTCCGTACCATCTACAGGATTTCCAAACACGTCTGAGGCCTGTGGGAGCAGCCGTGATGCTGCAGCAGCAGACAGACACCGAGCAGGTCCACGAAACAGTCCGCTCAGTTAATGAGAGGCCTAAAAGGCCCTGACGTTCTGAAGCAATCTGAAAAAATAAACAGCTCTTGATAGTTTCAGCTATACAAGTCTCAGCTCTCAATTATGTAAGGCCTCTCTGCTGACGCTCGGAGCGAAGAGGCCCGAGAGTTTAGCTCAGAACAACGTCGAGCTCCTTTAAAATCCAACCAGAGACGTATGAATAAGACATTGTGGAGTTCACGCGGTGCGTCCACACTCAGCTATCTTTGGCCGAGAAGATGGCAGTGACATCTTTGGGCATAAAAGCTTCAGAACCTCAGTGAGTCATTTCTGCTGTTTAACCGTTTGCTCGCCAGCGCGTCACGTTTTTCAGCCACTGACTCTTTTAAAGGAATTTTTAATGGTATTTTTAGACGTCTGCATTAAAGAGTTGTGGGAAGAAGTGCAGAGTGATGACGTGACACCAAACACACACGAGGAGGATCGTTCAGGCTGCTGAGATCAGAGACAGAGCTGCAAATGACGAGTTTGATGACTTAATAAATTATCTGATTTGTCTGGATTAAGTGACAAAATAAATACATTTTAATATCTCAGACAAAGTGAACAATCTGATGTTGAACCTTCATTAAGGGTTTCAAAAAGTCTCATTTTCACATAGTTATTAAGTTAAAATCATTATCCCAGTATCAATAACAGTATTTAGGCCCACTGATATAAATGGTAAATGTCTGCACATATTAAATAATCAAACTCATATTTAAAGTAAACTGTGCTCAACTGTTTCACTGTGTTTTATTCTTTATGATTTCAAACCTCAGACACAGAAATGTGGATTACTTGATAATATTAAATCATTAAGAAATCGATGGACAGTATTGATTTACATCCGTCCCTATAAAACAGAGAGACGCAGCTTTACCATCAGAGGATGGAGACGACTGTGCTGATGAATCCACAGCCGAGGATGGAGACGGAGGCCTCCTGTGCATTAAGAGCTGCTGCTACAGACCGAACCGACTGTACGTGCTGAATAAATTAATGAATACTCAGCAGCACAGTCAATATTTCATAGGCAGGGAGTGTTACTGAAATGACAAACAGAGCGTAATATAGGTCTTTTTTTAACATCCTCAAAGCTCAAGTGTGATACAGTTTCAGGCTGAAGGCAGCTCTCTGCCGATCTACTGATGATCAGATGAATCTTTATTGATCAGGTGTTTGTTGTGTAGATGTGTACTTTACTCTCAGTTCAGCTGCAGCGTGAACTTTATCATCCTGCAACATAAAACACAGTAAAATATAAAAGATCATACAAGAGAAATATGCAGCATCATTAATGACAGTTCACACATCATCATCATGACATCATGCCTCACCTTTACTCCAGCCTGCACCTGATAACGATATTATCACCATATCTGTAGGAATTTGGAAAAAATTGATGCTCGCAATCCAATCTGTCTTCACCTCAAGCTTCCCTTTAAACAGAAACACATCAGGTCGTTTCTATTCAAATCTATTTATAATGTCCCAAAATCAAGAAGGTGTTGCCTCATGAAATCATTTACAGTCGTGTGTCATTCTACAACTGGTTTCAGTTGGTATTTCACATGATTTCATGTCGATGTGCTGATTATTTCCTCCATTAATTGATTAATTGGTTGTTGCATCAGATTGTAGTGTAATCTGAAGAAAAGCAGGTTTATTAAAACAGTGAGAGGCTGTGGATTCATCTTCTGTTGATCTACTTCTCAACTACAGTTTCACCTCTCGTTTCATTTTCATGTTTCAAACGTACAATCAGGGTTTTAATGTGAAGGAATGACTGTGAGTGTTTGGCCCTCTCTCTGTATGTATACTGTACATGTACCGTTGGGTTCAGTGTGTGCAGACACACAGTGAAAACAGTCCAGCTTCACTATTTTTAGATCAAATCAGTGAAGGAGTGCAGCGGGAACACGTCCGTCCTCCTCGGCCTCCCCCTCCTCGCCCCGCGGGCCTGATTGTGTTCCTATACAAAGTCAGGAAGCTGTGTGGCCTTTGAGAGCTGCGCTGCCTTGTTGTGAGGAAACACACTGCACGCTGGGCTCACGTCCAGGGCCGAGCCTGGTACACAACACGGGCCGGTCCTCCGCCCACGACACCGTTACATCAGCCTGGGACCAGACGAGCAGAACACAGGAATCATTCACTGTCACATTATCATAGATTTATGTTTATTGGGTCAGAATCAGAACCACGGACAGAAAATACAATCACATCAAAATAACTTCATTTTCTCTGAATCTTTATCATCCGTGTGTGTGTGTGTGTGTGTGTGTGTGTGTGTGTGTGTGTGGTTACATCACAATTAGCCGTTAATAATCAGGGTGAAACTCTTTCTAATATTAACTAATACTAATAATTATCAGTTGTTATTTTAATATATATAATATATATTGTTTGTTTGTTTTTATCTTCATTTCTTCTGTTTATTTGATGTCAGACCTGCTGTGTCACTGTTAACGTTCGTCTCCCTCGTCTGTGAAATGAATTCAGCCCTGATGTGAAAACTACAGATCAATAGTTCATTATAATATAATATATATAATCAATGGTTATCATTTATAATCCTCTATTTTTGAGTGTTGCATTGTACAGCAGCTCTGGTGTGGAATGGCACTTTATAAATAAAGTTTATTATCATTATTATTATCATCATCATCATCATCATCATCATCATCATCATCATCTTTATTATTATTGTTGTTGTTTTTATTGAGCCTGACAGATATATCAGTTGTAATATTAGCGAGTGATATTTGCCTATCAGTGATATTTCAGTTGTTTAAAAAAGAAAATTTTGCCTGGGCTGATTTATAATTATTAGATTTGAAGTAAAGATTACTGTTTTACTTCACTGATGTCATTTTAGATTATAGAGAATAACGTTTATTGTTGACATGTTAAATATCCTGCGTCTGTTACGTAACAGAAGAAGGATATTTTTACATTTTGGAATCAGCATCGGCCCTCAAACCTGCAGATCAACTGAGCTCTGATCATCATCTCTGACTCTTGTTGCTGTCTGCAGGTATCAGGTAACATCTCTGCAGACCCTCGCGCCCCGGACACTCACTGTTAGGCTCCTCCCCTCTGGTCGGCGTTACAGAGCAGCTGGCACTCTGATGGACACTGAACAGTCACAAACACAAACCCTGTAAATACTGAATATTAATCTGCACATCTTTACATTTTCTAAATGTTTATTTCACTGTTCCACTGCAGAATTAACCAGAGTTAATTCCTCGTTTGTGTACAAATACTTGGCCTATAAAGCTGATTCTATAATATTATTACCTGTAATAAAATGTGCTACAGAAATAAAACTGCCTTATTTTAAATTCCTCTTTAAATAGGCCGAACATGTTTTAGGTTTTAAAGGAGCACTATGTATTAGAAGGAACAACACAGTTTATACTGTTTTATCTGGTCTACATGTGGCGGACCCTGCCACCTCTATAGCTTCAAACAGTGTTCTGGGACCTTATTTTCTTATTTTAAAATAAGTATTTTTTGTATTGTTACCTCATTAATATTTTTAAAACTACAGAGTGCCCTTTAAGGATTGGAAAACAATTTATATTTTAAAGATAAAATAAAATACAAGAAGTACATGAAGTCTCACCTGCAGCAGCTGGAGAACAAGTGTGAAGGAAACAACGTTTTATTCTAGTTTACAGCAAACATGTAGCATAAAACAAGATACTGTACAACATAAACAGCGATTTAAATAACAACAACAACAACAACAATAATAATAATAATGATGATAATAACAATGATGATGATGATAATAATAATAATAATAATAATAATAATAATAATAATAATAATAATAATAATAATAATAATAATAATAATACAATTGTGGAGTGACAGAGAGAAGTTACCATTGGCTCCCGGCTCCCACAGAAACGTGATGTCGCGCGGAGGGCCGGGTCCTCCTGCAACAGCTGAGGCGGATCTGCAGCCTGATTACGGCTCACAGCCGACTGCAACATAATTGATGACCTAATTGAAAAGCAGGAGGAGGAGGAGGAGGAGGAGGAGAGGAGGGTGGGGGGCTAACTCACGGACAGGAGAGAGAGAGAGAGAGAGAGAGAGAGAGAGAGAGAGAGAGAGAGAGAGAGAGAGAGAGAGAGAGAGAGAGAGAGAGAGAGAGAGAGAGAGACGCTCCAATGAGAAAAGTTTACTTGTCCTCCGTGCGCACATTAAGCCGCAGCTGAGAGCGTTGATGTGAGCGCAGAGGCTTTCTGTTTTTACGCGCACTTCTTTTCCCCCCATCTTTCACCCTCACACACGGAGCACAATCCACCCTCTCACCTTTAGTTTAGCGGCGTGTCTGTGTTTCTTTCCTTTTCCTTTTCCTCCCTTTTATGAATGATTCTCTCTCGCAGCAGCCTTACGAAGATATCCTCGGATACCTCGCCGCCCTCGCCCGCCGCGCCACGACCTCACCGCCTCGGCACATCTTCTTCTCCGCTCAAGTTCAAGAAGCGCCACCAGGACTTTCACTGCAGCTTCAGACGCACTTGGGGGAAATATCACTCGACGAAGAAAGACTTGATCCTGTGTGCAGCCGCAGCCGCCGAGGCCACCGTCGACATGAGTCTGAAAACTGACGCAGAGCCGAACAACAACGTTTCCATCGAGGAGGAGGTGAGTCGAGCAAAAGTTTGGTTGGTCCGGACTGTGACCCGCCGAGCGGCGGGCCGACACACCGAGCTTCCTGCCACACACTCAGACTTTCATCAGTCTTACTTTCACATTAGTCTGCTGTGTGAATTATCTGAAGCCGTTTATAAAGAAGGAGGAAGGTTTGGGAATATCTTCAGAGATGTTTGTTTTCAGTGACGTCTCTCTCTCTCTTTTTTTTTTTTTTTACTGATTAAATGTGTCAGCAGGTGTGAAATGACTCTGACAAAGAAAGAGCCGTTAAAATGAATCAATTAAGCTGACAACGTGTGTATTTCTCGTGTTTTAATATTTGCTTGAAGGCCTAAACTTCATGTTTGTTTCTGTGAGCTGCACTGCAGAAAAAAAGCTCATATTTATTAGATTTAAAAAAAAACAAAAAAAAAAAAACGCAGCAATAAAATCCACAGTATTAAATAAAATAGGTTAAAGTGCTTTAAATGAGTGAAATCAGCATTTTAAAACAAGGAGAAAATGTCCTGTAAATTAAATATTTTGTACCTTCTTTTTTTTTTTTTTTAATTTAAATTTTCTTCAGCTTGCTCAGGTTATTGTTTGTATTCAGGAGCTGCAGGTTTCACAACCTGAAGCTCGGACAGATAAATGTCCAGGTTCTGTCTTTATTTACAATTTCCCGTTCTAAATAATTCCACATGTTTAGATGGACTTATTTTCTTGGATGTGAGTGTCTTACAGCTGCCTCTCTTCAGCCCTGTGTGGCCGCCCGGCTGTGTTTCCTCTGTAATGACTCCGTATGGAGACACTCTGAGGGGAGCGCTGGGCCTTTTGTTGGTCCTCCTTTGTTCCCATTATCTTACAACAAAGCAGCGGGAGGCCACTTGACTTTTCTTAGCCTAATTTGCTCTTGTCTTTTTCTTCTCCTTGTAATTACTGGGCAAAGATTAAGCAAACAGGCCAAGATGCCTGTCAAGAGCTCTGTTAAATCAACAAGATAAAGTCTGTCCTGGAACTCCACCGAAATATAAAACTGATGCATTAAAGATTTTATTGAAACATCAGAGGATGTGGAGCTGGTGGACAGATTAAAACATCTCCATTGAGTGTGTGTCCCGCTGAGCCGGCCTTCAGTATCTGTATGTTCTGACTTGTAAAGGGCTGAGAATTGCTGCTGTGCGGCACCTGAAAAATGCCGGAGGGCCGGCAGGGTTGGAGCCACGGGTCACAGGAAGGAAATGGTGTCACGCTGTGCACTGTTGTCCAGTGCTGTTCGCCTGGCAGCCCCATTGTACTGAGGGCCTCCCCACCGGCTGGGAACTAATGGGCCTCGCACACTTTATTTCCCCGGCCGCACTGATCTGTCCTCAGCATCGGCTCTGTGTCTGCTCACGGCCACTTCAAGGGTCCTTGAAGACGATGCAGGGTCTCCAGCAGGATGGAGAGCGTCTCATGTTCCCTCTGTAGCTCGTGACGTGTCGGAGGAGGGATGGGATGTCACTCACTTCTTCCTGTTTTTAATCAAATAATTTTGTTCAGATAACGAGACAAATATTAAATCCTGAGGGGATTATTATTTTGGAATGAGTTTGGGGAAGCGGTCATGTGTTTGAGTCCTGAGAGGTTCCCAACCTGAGGGTCGGGGCCCCGCTGAAGAGACGTGAGATGGTTAAAACACATTTCTACTGTTCAGGTGTGAAAGTGGTGTCCCTCTGCTGCGCTTCAGTTTGGGGATCCTGCTTGTCAAGGCCAAGAACAGAATGATTTCTGTCGTATTGTTTTAGACTTTCCTCTGATCTCTGCTTTATGACGTGATGGATGGATTGGGCCTCTTGTCGGGCCTCTAACTTATTCAGATGAAGAGAAACCACTCGTTGGGTGAACCTGCTCAAACGTGAACTGATGAGGGCTTTCAAGAAGACACGGGCTGCGTTCCAAACCGCACACTCTCTTCTCACGTTAAATACGCAGCCTTACATCAGCCTGCAGCACGTTATTTAAAGTAGAAATGGACTGTCGTGTCTCTGAGCTCTCATGGCGGTGCAGTCAGTGTAACACATCTCTGCTGCACGGAGGGTTTCTGATCAGAACAGATAGAAAAGCAGACACACTGCAGAACATGAGGAGATGCAGCAGGACATCCTGCACATGATGTGCTACACACTGAGGTGTACAGTGCGGTACGGTCGGTACTGAAACGCAGCAGGGCTCACAAACTGAGATGAGTTTGGGCATCAGTGGTTTAAAGGGTTAAATCTCCAGCAGGGAACCGAATAAATCTGAAGTCAGAGAACACATGACTGATTCTAGACTCGGTTCATACGACACACAGAACTGGACCTGCAGTGATTCATGGATCAGTTGTCAACTAAGTTTATCCCAAACTTTTATAAAACTCATTATACTTGGAAATAAAAGTGAAAATGTTCTGATCCAGCTTCACAGATGTGAATATTGTTTGTGAATGTAAACTGCAGGTAAACTTCCTGTAAATCTACACGTGTGCTGGTTCTTAAGGAGGACTGAGATGTTGGGAGCAGAGCCAAACATCCACATGTGCACATATATGAAGCCTGCAGGTCTCAGGTCTCCTCACATGATGCTCTTCATCAGAACACAGACGAGGCTCCAAATGAAAAGACATTTCAGTCTCCTCCAACAGAACAATTGTAGTTTTCTCTGTGTGTTTGCAGGTACGAACACTGTTTGTCAGTGGACTTCCAGTCGATATCAAACCTCGGGAACTTTACCTCCTCTTCAGACCCTTTAAGGTGAGTTAACACCAATAAATATTTATTCTTGGGTATATAAATGGAATAAACTGAGATGGAAGGATGTAAGATCAGGATAAAAACACTGAGGGGTAGAATATTGTGTATATCCTCACGAGTGACTGACTTTTAGTCTTTTATCAATTTATATTGATTCCAGGTTTATTTTTTTTTTGCCGGGGGTCTTTGATTTCCTTATTAAAGTTGTTTTTTCTCAACCAAATGGAAGGTATAAAGTGATCCCAGATGGCTCTAGTGCAGTTTTAATCCTGTATTGATTAATTCCTACCTCGATGACCATATTTCCTCGATACTACTGAAAAATATCTCGTCATTCCAAACCAACTGTCAGTGTATATAAGAAGTCATTGTGTTTCCTCCAGAGACGAGGCCCACCACATGTGTGAGTAAAATAATTTGTAAAATAATTTGTAAAATTGGTATCAAATTTATTTATGGTATCAAATCTTCCCACGCCTAGAAAAGACACGACTCGCCCTTAAAAACTAACCGATGGTAGTTGATGTGTGATGGAAGAGTTGAGGGACAATAAAGTTTCAAGCCACTTAAAATGGTTTTATTAACAGTGTTCCTGTACGTGGCACAAATTGTCCATTTTTGCAGTATTTTCCTCACAGATTTAAATAAATCAAACGGTGATAATTCCCTTATTTTAAAGTTCCAGAAGGAACTTGGGTGGGAAAACTAAATGGAAATAAAAGTCTTCTTGCTGATGGACAAACAGAGGCATTAAACTGAGACTGATTCATGACTAGTTAAACTCCTTGTAAAATCACTGACCAGAAGTCTGTTAGATTAAATTTCTTGGCTGTTTCACAAATGGAACATTTTTTCACGTAACCTTTAACCAAAGCGCTTGTGTTGTCTAAATCCAGCTGCAGCCTGGATGTGAAGTGGAAGACTTTGTGTTATTAACGTGATGTTATTAACCGAGTCCTAAAAGGCCAAATAAGACTGTTTTTCAACCATTTCACGATCTCTGATGCACGGAAAGTGTTTCTAAAGTGACATTAAAACATTTTATGAAATAATTAAAGAAACTGAAGTGATATCACTTGCTGTTTCAGGAGGTTTTCTAAGCGCTCCTTGTTTCTGTAGCTGAATCGAACAATCCCCCGGCGATGGACGTCCAGATATTTGCATATATGGAAATGAGGCCACATCATTGTTTGTCCGGCGCTCTGTTTTTCTGACCGGGCTCCGGTTCCATAAACACCCCTCCCACCCGTGTCCTAACTAACCAAATTGGAAGTGGTATCCCTCGCACATGGATGATCTCCTGGAATGTGTAAATGAGTAGCCCTCGGATTGGCCAACCAACCCTCTGTGTGACCCAGCTCGCCCACCGTGTAGGGAAACTTTTATTTCCTCGTGTAACATTGGGAGATTGTGATACCACTAAAATGTGCGTTTCCTGAAGTCACTGTGATTCTTTTGCTCCTGCAGCAGGTAAACACAGCAGAGAGCGTGGGAGTGGGTCTGATTCATTGAAGGTTTACGTTCAGCTCTGAGCCAAATGAAACCTTTTTCTTAACAACGGAAACCTTTTAATATTTTGTATATTCTACCTCGTGTTTTTCTACCTGGACCTGCTGAAGCTAAACCTGGAGCGGACTGTTTCTAGAGATTTATCACAGCCAGTGAAAGTTGTTTAATTTTCCATGGTAGTAAATCAGGATCAGCACAGATCCCATCTATCAATACTCTGCTCAGGCCAGTTTCCCCTTCGTTCCTCAGGAATTTGCTCGTGCTTTAACCGAGACTAGTGCTGTTTTTAACTCGGTTCAGAACCGCTGGCTTTATTTGGAAGTCATGCTCAATCTCTGCTCAAACTCACGTATCTGATAACATGTGCTTTCCCCTTTCATACTAAACATGGTCTTCATTTTACCAGAGCAGATGTGAGAACAACACGGTCACAGACGGACCTGTGATGGCGGCGCACACCAGCAGGCTGCTCTTATAGCGAGAAGTGTTCATGCTTGACTTCCTGCATGTGACTCCTGGTGGATAATTGGCTATCTTTTCTCCCTGCAGGGTTATGAAGGGTCACTGATTAAGTTAACATCAAAACAGGTGAGATGCCTTCCATCAGTGGAAGAAACTGCTTTAACGCTAAACTGAAATACTAAACGGATGAGCAGGCAGTGTTGTTGTCTTTCACTTCAACATAAGATGATTCACCTGAAAACCAAACTAACATCTTCTCTCCCACCTGTACTCCTGTTTATCCACCGACATGTTTCAGTGTGAGCTGTATCTGCCTTCTGTTGAATATAATGGAACCAGACGGCGCTCGGTTTGTGGTGCTCGACGCTCCAAAAAAATACATTTTAAAACATCAGCAGCAGCTCTCTTCCCAGAAACCCTGACCCGGTGCCTCAGATGATCCACAGAGCTCGTTGTGAGCAGTTTAATGTTGGAGCTGTTTTCTCTCTCCTGAACTGTTCCCACAAACCACATCACCAGGCAGGAGGACTCTGCATCTGCTCATGGACGAGACACGAAGACAACTTTCATAGTGGTTAAACCGTGCCATTACTGTCCCATGATGCAACGGGGTCTGGGCCTTTTTTCCCATAAGCTTACATTTTGAAACCGCAGCTGTAAAACGGTGGATAAACCCTCACAAAGTGACTTGTTTCACTTCGGTACGAGCTTCACCTCTGCCTATTTTAATAGCTGATAGTTGATTAATCGTTGCAACCCTGTTGGTTAGCTTTGTTAGCTTCGTTAGCCTCTCAGCCATGAACAGATGCACGTTTCCTTCTGTATGTTGAAATATGTGAAACTTCTCAACACAAGGTCCGTGGATCATCTTGAGGAACTGGGTCAGGATTTCTGAAGAGATGTTGCTGTGTTTGTGCTGAATGTGATGGAGTTCCATTATATTGTAGAGCAGGCAGAAGGTGGATGGGTGATGTCACTACAGGTGAGAGGAAAGATGTGTTTGGTTTTCTGGTGAACTGTCCCTTAAGAAAAAGAAAAGGATGGCCTCTCCTGTGTTCTGTGTTTGATTAGACTTTCCACCACATCATGAATATGATGATAATTGAATAATATTAGACAGAAGTGAAGCTGTCCTCTGTTGTCTGTCATGACGGTCATTTCTTCCCTTTTGCCTTCCAGCCTGTCGGGTTTGTAACCTTTGACAGTCGGTCCGGAGCTGAAGCTGCCAAAAATGCACTAAATGTAAGCACTGCCTGTTTTTTATCGATTTATTTCCTGTCTTTGAGTTTGTTGCTGTTTGATTTTCCCCTTTTTTTATTAATCTCCTTTTTAAATACGTTGCTTTGTATTTGTTCTAACCTTTTGCTTAAACATAAAAAATGATTGGGAGTTTAAAAACATTCTTCTTTCCCTCAAAACTTCTCCAAGCCAACCCATTGTGTCTTTTATAATTCAATGGCAGGGCCATTTTTGGAAAGGGGCCAGATTCCCGTAGCCTTACGGTAGTTTACTTTGACCTTGATACACATCCCTTCTTAGTCTGGTTTAGCTTCTCTTATGTTGCATATCACTGCTTTACTGTAATACTTGTTCTCTAGCCACATGTCGTAGTGTTATCTGGACACATCTTCAGTAGTGTAACCTCTTATTTTGTCACCCAGTAGCCCACATTGGCAGTATCTAACACTTCTCTCTCATAGCCTATAGCCTTCCTTATGAGCATCACCTCTTAGACACACCTGCAGTCACACACACAGACACACACATACACCAAAATACTACTCACCTGCATGTGGGCACAACGCTTAGGGCACAAGAACACAAGCAGGGTTAAACCACCTCAAAGGAGTGACACTCATAAGTCTTGTCATCGGCCCTTTTCCTCGTCTCCCTCTCCTCCTGGCGCTCGCGGCTCCTCCTCCGGTCGCCGTGCTCTTGAGTTCGTCACGAGGAAAAAGAGATGCAAGCGTGTTGAGATATTTCAGGAGCGTATCCTTCAGTCTGCTTTTGAAGAACTTTTTGTATGTTGGTGAAGCAGTCAGGTGGAGAAGGGTGTGTCCCACAGGAGGACAGAGAGGCGTTCAGCTCAAGGGAAGCTTGAAGGATACGTCCTGAGTATCGAAACATGGCTTTAGGAAAGGAGGCCGTGTGAGACGACTGAGCTACAGCCCCTCAAACTCAGCCCACCTCCCTTACGATACTATGTCCCCCTCCTCCCCTCCTCCGTCTCTTCCCCCAGGGTATCCGTTTTGACCCCGAAAGTCCCCAGACCCTGCGCTTAGAGTTTGCTAAAGCCAACACGAAGATGGCAAAGAGTAAGCTGATGGCCACACCGAACCCCACAAATATCCACCCTGCTCTAGGAGCACACTTCATTGCACGGGACCCATGTAAGTTGTACGGCTGCACCACTCTAGGCTCTCTCATCCACTCTCACCTCTCGCCTTCTTTCTTAAAACTGTCTAAGGATGTTGTGGCATTGAAGACAAACGGGCAGGGTTTAAAGAACAGTGTCTAACAACCAGGACTAACTCACCTCCACATGCATGTGTCATCTCGACTCTAAAGACGGCCGCTTTGCTTCTGTCCAGCTG
Organism: Lagodon rhomboides; assembly: GCA_039737535.1. Taxonomy (NCBI): domain Eukaryota; kingdom Metazoa; phylum Chordata; class Actinopteri; order Spariformes; family Sparidae; genus Lagodon; species Lagodon rhomboides. The sequence goes on along the minus strand of CM077784.1, from coordinate 6,308,124 downwards.
GGAAATCCCACTCTCACAGGGTTCAGTCAGCAGTCGTGTCTCTGCTCTCTCTGACAAAACACCTGCTGCAGTCATTAGTTTTGGACCGGCGATGGTCGACGACAGGGTCGGATGCATTCAGACCAGATTTCACCTGAAAATGGTGCGTTTAAACAAAACCAGTGGGGCTGCTCGCTTAGTAACTGCATCTTAATGAGTAAATTATGCAGCATATATCAATCATTGTTTTTCTTCTGTTAATTAAAAAGAATAGTTGCTCACTTGTCTATACACACCTGAGGGTAGGAGAGTCTAGGATGGAGGATTTAATATTCCATAGCTCTAATGAGATTTGTTGTAATAAAACATGTTTTCCTCTGAACTGTGAGAAACGTCACAACCACCGACGTCATGTTCGTCTCTTTAGTCTGAACTGTGTGGCTCCACCAGCTGCAGTCTGACGTGTCATCAGTCTGACGTGTCATCAGTACAACAGCGTGCTGCACTTGTTTTTGTTCCTTTCTTGTTTTTTGGCAGATCATAAACCAACGTACATTTTTGTGCTTGAACGTTTCATAAAGTGAATGCTGAGTGCACAATATGATGACAGCATTAACGTTCAGATTGGTTCCTTATAAACATCACTGTCATTGTGTAATTCTGCCACCGGGCACAAAGTCTTCTTGGACGATGAAGACTGACTCTGGATCCAGGCAATAATCTGCTTTCACGTCTCCGTTACAGACACGATGAATGAATCAGGTTTGTTGCTCCGTTGTGGTTAGTTGTTAATCTAAGAGAGTGAAAAGAGATCCGATAAACAAGAACAGAACTCGTACAGTTTATTCTAACTGAGAGGAAAGTTCCACCTGCTCTCACGCTGACTGGACCTTGGAGCCTGTCCAATCAGGTTGAACCAGTTAAAGGGAAGGAGGCGGGTCAGTCCTGAACCAGGAGCGAGTGTGTCCCCGTCTGGTCCGTGTAGACATGAAGAAGAAATCTGGTCTGACTGCAGCTTTATAAGGTTGTAAAAGCGAATGATGTTTTGACGGTAGCAGCTATTCCTACGACAGAATCTGATGGTCAGCAGTAAAATAAAGCCACATTATGTCAACACAAAGCAGATCCTCTGTCTGCAGCATGTTTAATGACACATTTTCTTCCTCGTTTCAAACTTTCAGCCTGTTTACTGATTGATGACATGATACATGTTGAAGGGTAGGTCAGTCAGCCTCTTGTGTCCTCCCACCTGTACTTCCCCAGATGATCTGACAGGGGCAGCACTGATCCCAGCATCTCCGGATGCCTGGACTCCTTACCCCCTGTACACCACGGAGCTGACCCCAGGCCTCCCTCACGCAGCCTTCACTTACCCAGCGGCCGCTGCCGCTGCTGCAGCCCTCCACGCCCAGGTGAGGGACCAACCGGTGTGTTTCATCTTCATCTTCTTCTTCATTTCTAGTTCACTGTCCTCTAGTTCACGTCCAGCTCTGTCAGTACAGGGAACCTTTGAATGCCTGCACACAGCTACGCTCCTGCACGGCTGCGGTTAAATGCATGATTTGTGTTAAAGTGTCGGTGTGCAGGTGGTTTCATCCTGCTCAGTTTGTTCGTCACAGCTACAAATAAGTTTATTCTTGAGGGGCGGAAAAAGGAGAAGCCTGAGATTGCAGTGATGCATCATTAAACTAGATAACGTGGTGCACAAAGACCTGCTGAAGTCCTCCAGATATCAAGATTCACGTTGCTGTTGGCGGCACAACTTGTGCCCGTTCTTAATATTAAGTAACAGAATCTCAGTTAAAATCCTGAGTGATGTCGTAATAAAAAGATTTGTCATTTAGAAATGGAAAATATCACGACTGCTGCCATCAGTGAAGTGATGCATGCGTGCTTTGATGTGGAGTAACCTTACGCTTCACTGAACCCTGAATCCCTCTTTGTGGTCGTCATCTGGCTCGTGGCTTCCTTCTGTGAAGACACGATGTGTAAATCTTTCCGGTAATGGATCCATGCGTCAGTGTGCTGAAGGATAAAAGCTTCTCCAGCTGATAAAAATGTTTTGTTCCGCAGCAATGTGACCTAAAGAAGAAGAAATCATTTCAGAAAGACATTTAACCTTTTTTTAAGGTGCAATTTTAAATCATTCAAACATAAATTAAAGTCAACACAATGTGAAGAAATAACAGGTTACGTTAAAGGCTTCTATAATATCTGCTGACTTTAGCAGACTAACCCGCCTGTCCTGTCCTGTAGCTCCACTTTCTACCTCAGGGGGGCGATAGACCAGGTAGTGTAGCTCAGGCGGCCTCTGATGACTTCCCACAAGTTCTTTTAGCTGTTTTAGTCTGATAAATAACAAAATTAACTCTCAAAATGCCAAGAAAGGAAATATTCTTTCACCTATTTTCCTTCTAAAAAAATAAGACGTTTAATGTCCAGGACGACTTCTGTAGTCTCACTTAGACACTCGTTAGCGACCCCTGTTTTAAAGACGCATAAGCACCTTTTTTTTGTGTCATAGAACAAAACGTGTGAATATCTTAAATGTCTGATGTAAGGTCTGGTTAGCACAGGCTTAATGGAAAACCAATTTAAAAAACTCGAGGGAACCGGATGTGCAGAAATGCTAACTGATCTCCAGGTTTCAGGACTCGTCACTGACCCGCTCTGTGAGACGAACTCTTACGTACTGCACCTTTATCAGATGGACGGCTGCACATTAACTTTTACATTTTAACACGCTGGCAGTGTCTCAGATCAATTCAAAACCTGTTTTATTCTTCCAGATATTAGTTTTAAACATGTTAATACAGCTTCCGTCATGGCGTCCAGATCTGAATAAACAGGATGGGGAGAAATGGTACAGAGTGATTACATTGTGAGCTGCTGGCAGTCTAGATGTGACGGCACCAGTGACTACAGTGGGCCGGGCCTTGGGTAACAATAGCAATGGAAAATATTTCTCTTGTTGGGTCATTTCAAGTTCATTGTGATCCAACTTCCTCCTGCGACGTAAGAGCAGCCCAGGGGAGTGCTGCACTGCAGAGTAGGCAGCTATTACATAGAGCCGGCGGAGGAATGTGAGGTATTTGCTCTGAGAAATTGTCAGACCTGATGTCCTTCTCTGGAGGTGCCAACTTACTGTCCACTGTCCTGTTGGAACATAAGCCCACTGTGTAGCCACACAAAGGGGGGAAAAGCCTTTTTAATTGCAATCTGATGAAAGATCCCTAAAATGCCCCCAGCTCTCCTCCCCTGACTCGAGGCCTTGTTAGTTAGTCAGAGAGAAAAATGTAACGTCAGGAGCTCCAAAGGTCTAAACAGCTGCTGATGCCCTCCTGCCTCCGTCCTGTTCTGCTGGTGTTCAGACATGCGAGGCGTCCTCAGGTTTTAGTCCCAGGTGTGGAAAAGGTAAAGCGGCTCTCGCCCTGTGGAAATGTTTAACTCATGGAGAGGTTCAGCTCTCCACATTTCCATGACTGTTAATTACTCGAGGACCATTGTCCTCAGTGAGCAGCTCCGTGACCCACATTCCCATGGCTTCAGTGAGCAGGGCTTAAAGGGACAGTCCTCTAAAACCTGTCGGTCAGAAGCAAATGTCAAACTGTGTCAGATGAGGATTGCAGGACTGGAGCCTGGTGTTGGTGTGGTGGTGTACATGACTGTGTTTGTGTTTCTTTAGATGCGCTGGTACCCTACTCCCTCTGAGACTTCCCAGCCTGGATGGAAGTCCCGGCAGTTTTGTTAGATATTTAGTGAGTAACCTTTGGTCCAACCGTGTTTCTTAGATTTGCAAACCCCCACCCACTGTCTTCTGTTAACCTGATGTCACGCAAACTGAAACCTGCACTAATACAGTGTCTGACTGAAAGCTACACAATGTGAATGTCATGTGAATGAAACTGATTTGGTGTTAAAGGTGTCGTCGTCAACAGATCCCATGAAAATGTCCAAACCAACAGTGTCGGTCTGCTCCAGCCTGTGTGGCCCTCAGCAACAAGACCATCGGCCATGAATATGAACTTAGTTTTTTATATTGATTGTTTAATTTAACAGCTGATCACTGTAAGTTTTAAATGCTCCTCACTGGATGCAGTGATGCTGCGTCTGTTAGAGATGCAGATGAATATTGATTTGCTGCTCCAGCAGGAGGATGAATGTGGGATTGACACAAAATAAACTACAGGGTGTTTGAAAGTGAGGGAACATGTTACCAACAGTGTGGCTCATTGATCAGGTTTTAATAGTTGTGGGTCAATGAGTCCTCGGTGCAGATGACTCAGCTCTGGATACAGTGAGCAGGTTGAGTCATGGCTGCCGTCGGCTGCAGGTAAATGTCTCAGGTTGTCTGCATGTTTATCAGTGAGATGTCTCAGAGAAGCTTTGAGGGACTTTCTTTAAATCTGGCACATAAATGTCAGCTGTGTCGAGGATGATAACTTTGTTTTGTAGACTAAATATTTGTGTTCAAGTTGTAATCAGTAGTTTGTTTGATTTTTCTGATCAAACCCGGGGGAAACTGTTGGATGAAATATTCTGTTAATGTTCTCTCGTCTGCTGTTAAATAAATCAAAATCATTTGGACTCCAGGATGATTAGTGCTGATTAGAATTTATGTGAAAGTATAAATTCATGTCAAACCTCTAACAGGATCAAATGACGTGATGACATTCTGTTTATCCCGTTGGTCAACTTCACTGTGACATCATCATGAAGCACTTTTCTGGCCCTTACTGAGCACAGTAAGTCAGAACAGAAGGAAACACTGAGACCATATTTCACATTAGAGACTGAACTGGTGACACTCATCTTTGGTGTCCACCTTGAAACTGGTGATAGTACAGAACCATGTCAGTGTAGTTGTAGATATAGTGACAAGTGTTCACCACATGATGAGCCTGTAAAGACGTGGATGTAAACTGCACGTTAACCACAAGGTGTAACTTCTAATTTGGCATTTTCATGGGATTTATTGAGAGGAAAACTACAGAATATCACCAGTTTATTTCTTTAAGGATAGTGATATTCTACATTTTTGTTCTAGTCGACGGCAGCATGTTCCTCCTGTGGGATGAAGTTTTGTAGTTTTTGAGTCAGTTCCACGTTCACCATCCTGCTGCCATCAAATACACAACATACAACAAATGTGTAATCAATCTGCTGAACACTATTTACTTCTGAAGCCACAGATTTGTGGCCTGTGTTTGGTTATTTTGGCTTGGAGCTGAGAGCCACTGACCGGCTGAGGAAGTCAAAGTATTCTGAGATGAACACGTGTTTTGTTGTTTCATGGATAAGTTACAGTAACGAGAGTGTAATAAGACTAACTCCTGTTCTCCATGTTTCCTTCAGGCCTCTGGAAACCACACCTTTGTCCAGCTGAAGTGAGGTTTGCCAAGCTCGTCATTAATTTAATCAGGTTTATTTAATGGACAAATATGCATTACTATAAACAAACAGTATTTATATCTCCTCCCGATTGTCTCTGGGGGGAGTGTGAGATGAAACCATCTTTTGCTGTCGACAATCTGAGCTTATCCTGGGCAACTATTGCGGTACCATCTTCAATTTGAGAAAAAAAAAGAGAGGAAAAAAACCAACCCTCACGCAAAGCCTAGTCAAACTCACGGGTGATAATTGCTGAGGAGAATTGTCGAATTGAAGCTCCAGTTGTTAAGCTAGTCCTTCCTCGGGTGACCGCTGCTCCTGGGAGGTTTAGACGCGTAAAGAGTCATTGCATGTTAGTCTTTTTGGCATGAATTTAGAACGCAGAGTTCTGTGTATCCTAATTTTCTTAGTGTTTTCTTGTGTTGCCTCTTTAACTTGGCCTAGACAGCGAGACGTTTTGTTTTCCTGTAGAACCTCGGTCTTACCTCTGTGAAAGCTAGGCTGTTCTGTAAATGGCTTATCTCGCATGGACCTTGTGAATGCATCCCTACGTTCGATGACCCGATCCCCGTCCCTATGATCATATCAGTGTCTGTCATTATTTGAGCAAAGGAAAGTACAAATATTTTTGTACTTTTTTGCGTAATGTATATTTATGCATTTTTGTGCAACTAAATAATGAACCTGTATAAGTTGGATGTTTAGTCGTCTCTTGTGTTTTCGGTGTTACTTTTTGATCCTATAATCCTGTTGACGTAGTTTTAAAGAGGAAAAAAGTGCAATTTGTTTAAAGGGGAAAAGTGGGTTATCTGTCAAAAAAAAAATGGTATTCTGAGCGTGGCTTGTGCCATTCTGCTAAAATGAGATTGCTGTAAAACGATCTTTTCAGAATGTGAAACTGGACTACAAACGTAAAGGCTTGCTTTTTTTTGTGGGGCCATTTTGAAATGGGACGCAGGATTAGAGCGATGGAGGAATTTAGTTTGTGGTTTAGAACATGTTTGTCTTTGTATCTGCTGTGCATAAGATGTACAAAATATTCCCATCTTATGAATAAAAGAAGTGAATGCACTCGTGTTCGGGCATCTGTCATTTATCGCTGCGGCCGGCCAATCAAAGCTAACGAGCGCTCTGACACTGCATGCTAACTCCAACACTGAACTCTGTGGACATCAGATGTTGACATCAATAATTCATGCCAGCCTTTCATTTGTAATGCACCGCTGCATTAGTGTCTGTGTGCATCACGCGCCGAGCTGACCTCCACACTCCGCCCTCGTAAGCTGGTGAGACGCTGCTCAGCCGACCGTGACGCCTCCTCCAGGGACTCTGAGTGGCTCCTCAGTGCGACCAGCTGCTTAACTGTGACGGTGCTGCTGGTGACCGAAAACATACGTCCATATTGTGCCAATTAAGTTATTATACATACAGGACGGGTCGGACAGCATCTGATCCAACACTCCATGACAGCTTCATCTGTGTGGCTTTTATTCTTTTGTTAGATATATTTTGATTTAATTATTTACCAATACAACACAGATATGGACCATAAACAGCAGCTACAGTCCTACTGAAGGACCAGATCTCTAAATCCTTTCATCTCAAAGTATTTCAGACAAATGCCCTTTGTGATTTCCAACATGACCAGAATCACTGCCTTCAGGTACCTGTTTCTGGTTTTATATTTAAAGGAACGTCTCCGATTAAAAGATCTGTTCTGTCTGTGTGGCGTATTTAAATCTTTACATCAGCGTCCAGTGAGTGAAGGTTTGAAGTTGACACTTTAATATATAAGGTGTTTGAATTAGTTTCATCAGTGAAATATATTTTCATGGAAGAATAACCAGCTCAGAAAATATCACAATAACACAAGATTATTAAGTTATCCTTAAATGATTGTGAAAACAAAAGACTTTATTATAATTACACAGAGCATCATGTCCTGACAGATGTAAGACTTGATCTGAACTTGAAATGTGTATGTATATATGTGTGTGTGTGTGTGTGTGTATATGTATATATGTATGTATATATATATATATGTATGTATGTGTGTATATATATATATATATATATATATATATATATATATATATATATATATATATATATATATATATATATACCGTTGATGAGCAGATGTACACACTGTCAATTGTCAGACCATGGTAGACTTTAAAACTGCTGCACTGCTGCAGCTTTTTTAAGATTTTATATACATTTCTGAAGATACAACATACACTAACACATCAGTAACACAAAGACCAACAATCAGATGACTACACACATTTAAAACGCACAAATATGTCAACTGGTCAACGAAAATTAAATATGTAAAATTTAATAACTAGTTTTCTCTCTCATCAACCAACTAAACATCAGCTAGGTTCAACACATGAACAATAAATGTGATTGATTTCTGTATTTCTAGTTTTTTGACCATTTAATCAAACATCAGGTGCAGAATGAGATCAGTGCAGAAACAATGATTTGACTGATTTTAATAAGTTAAAATAAAGTCAGAAGAAACATTTGTTCCTCAAATGTGTTGCTGAGCTGGCCTTCTGCTAAATCCCATACTTAGTTTAAAGATTGTTTGTCAGACGTGAACACATTTAAAGATCAACCATTTCACTGTTTCTGGACATTTTCTAACCTGAACTCATCCACAGATTGTTCAATAACAGAGATGAATCATTAGGACTCTGTGATGCATCAATGGCTGTTGATAAAGTCCAAAAGAGAGCCGATCAATGAAATGTTAAACGAACAACACGGTTCAGAAGAAGCAAATATTTCTCAAGAATCAGCCACTTGCCCTTCATGGAGCCGCGGGTCAGTGAACATCACTTTCTCACAGAATATCTGGATTGACATGAAATCAATACGGAGTGTGAAGACAGGGAAGCTGCGGACTGAAGGCAGGACATTCACTTCTCTCCGCTGTCTCCATCTGCAGATACCAGCTGAATGCCAGGATCAGACAGAAACCTGAACAGATTCTGTCTCTTCTGCTGCTCAGAGGATTTATACCGTCTCTTCTGTTGTGAAACATGCACAGTGTGTCACGTTCTGTATGAAACAAAATGTCTTTTTATTGTGTGTGTTTATACTGAAGTCATCCTTCCAGCCTGCAGTGTGTCCGCAGGGATCAACACTTTCCTTCAGCAGCCAAAATAAAAGACGTCCCTGTCAAATAAATCAGCAGGATGTTTAAGGGAAAAGCTGTTTTATGTAATAAATATATCACAATACATCCCGTCTCTTCAGAACTGGAGGGCTCAGGACCAACATCTTCTCAGAAGGGCTGCCGGTGTGATGTGTAAGAAAAGCATCTGTATTTTATAGACTGCTGAAATGAAAACACGCTGTGTCCTTCTTGTCCTCTTGTCCTTCAGCAAGATGTAGGAGAAAAAACATCTTTCTTCTTGCATTTCTTCTTATATGTCAACCAATTGATTCTGTCAGATACACATCTTTGTGTGTGTGTATATATATATATATATATATATATATATAGTGTGTGTGTGTGTGTGTGTGTGTGTGTGTGTGTATGTATGTATATAAATGAATGAACTTTGTATATTATATATAAATGAATGTACATTTCCATTCTGTTTATTCTGTTTCTGTGGAGAAGAAACACTGGAAACACTTCAGTTCATGTTTTTGTCACGTTTCTAAAGAACACTGTGTCTCTGGGCCTCAAGACTTTTAACATCATGAAGATGAAGCGTATAAGAAATAAAGACAAACGGCGTTTTGTAGCAGGAAGCTCTATGAAGGAGGCCCGGAGACTTTAAAGCAGGACTCTGTCGCCCTCTACGGGCCCAACATCCACAGGACCGGCTGCAGAGAGCCGGCTGACCCGTCTACTGTAAGGACAAAGGTGCCTGTGTGTCACCTGTGCTCTCACACACATCAGGGCTGACCTTCAGGTGAAAGACACTTACTAACATATGCATGTCCTGGGTAGGTTTGGAATATCTATGTATTTATGTGTTATTGTGTCATTTGAGTCATTTTATGAAGATCAACATGTTTTATTGTATTCATGACTTCTGTTAACGTCTGCAGGTCGCTCCTTCATGTTGCTCGCATGGCTTTAAGCAGTGTTGTAAAAAGAACCGAAGAGTCACGTAAACATCCTGATATATTCAAATATAATCTATATATATTCAAATATCACTTCATTAGAAGTTAAAGTCACTCATACAAATAGCACCAGAGTACAGAATGTGGTATTAAATGTTGCCTACTTAAGTTTAAAAGTAATTTCCTGGCTCTAAATGAACTTAAGTATTAAAAGCAGTAAAAGTAAAAGTGAATTATACATTTATTTACACATACATGTGTACTGTATACTGGAGGTCGACTGATTTTCAGCTTTGCTGATTATCAGAATCAGTTTGTCTTTTTATCAGATTGTGATGATAAATTAATTAATTTAAAAAGGCATACGTAGTTTTCAAGTTCAGAATTTCAATATTTACAATGTTAGAGGTAATAATATATAATTATATGTATAAATATTTACATTTGAAGTGAATAAAGCAGCTGTTCTCAGAGTAAAACGAGGTCCCAGAACACTGTTTGAAGCTGGAGAGGTGGCAGGGTCCGCCACACATATACAAAGTAAACAGTTTGTTTATTCCGTTTGTTCAGTCATGAAAACAAAAGTCAATGAGGATTTTTCTCTTCTGATGAAAATGTCTTCCCCAAAACTACGTCCTGCTCCTTTAAGGTGTGTTGCTTCGGCTCTGAAGCAGCGTGTAATCTGCAGGATGTGAGATATTTCTATTTGTGTGCTCATGTTCTGTTGTTGCACAGACATTATTTCCCAAGCAGATCAATAACGCTCCATCTCATCCTGTCTTAAATTCAGTTAGGTGACAGCTCTTACCTCTGATCACATTCTCATGAAGTCGTTCTTGTTCCGTAAGTGCCGTAACAGTCAGTTAACTGGCTGATCTGAGTCTCCTCACATTTAACCTGCCCCGCTGTTCCTGTGTGAGGGGAGTGTCCCATGATCCTTCAGTCCCGGGGTCAACACAGCTCTACTAATATTACCTTCCTTAGGAACCATACAACAACACATAAAGGTTTATGTGGAGCGTTTTAGGAGGAAGCCTGAAAACTACAGAAATCCCCACCATTGCTTCCCCGTCACTGTCGAGTCTGTCTGACAATTAAGAACTATGATCCAAACACAGAGCTGGTACACTGATGAGTCACCAGGATGAATGAAAATGCTCACTTTTAAGTTGTAATAAGCTTGCCAAGATTTGACACAGGAGCTTTTTGTGTCTATTTGGGAAGATGATATAAGATAAGATGTTCCTTTACAGAATTTATTAGAGCAGTATTAAGAATGAACCGGTCCTCAGATCTCATCTGATGAGCAGTAGTTTTAAATAAAGTGACAGAGATATGAGAGTAATACAAATATATAATATAATATAATATAATATAATATAATATAATATAATGAGCAGCACCAAAGCACAAGAAATAGTCTTTTAGGAGAATTATCATCAACATTCACCCTTTTCCTTTCTGTTCTCTTCCTCTTATTTGCAGTTATATTAATTACCAGTCAGTTTATTATTGTCCTTTGCTGCCAGCGTTAAAAAAAATACGCACAATCAAGGCTTCTCCAGCTCTACAGTCAGGAGTCAGGGTACAACGATTATTGGCCCTGGATGATTATCGGGGTTGATATTCAGCATTTTCCGATCATCAGTCTCAGTCATTTTTCTGTCAAATTGCTGAGATATGATAAACTAATGTTAAAATGTGCTACGGTGGCTCTGATGTAACACACGTCACAATATATCGCCTATAAACACTGAATGATATGCATCTGCAAAGTAACTTGTAACTAAATGTATCAAATAAAGAAGTGTTAATGGAAATACTCAAGAAAAGTAATTGTACTTTAGAACAGTACTTAAGTAAACTGTATTTATCTTTATGTCATCACTGGTTGTTCAAAACTTGGACACAAAAAGTTTCATTTTTTTGGCAAATATATCCAAAATATCTGTTTTAATTCTGCTTAATTTCTAATGACTGGTTTCGACCCCATAGTCAAGAGAGATAGTCACAGTGATCAGGGTGTTCACGCCAAATAAATATTAACTCTTAGTGAGATATAAATAATTGTTTAAAAACTTGCTGTAGGCCAGAGATGAGCCTCCATACGACCTGTATTGAACCAGTGAGATACTAACCAGGTTCAACACCTCTGAACTGAAAGGCCACATCTTAGTTTTGTTCAAAGGACTGAAATTAAACGAAAGTTTGGTCTGATTATCAAGTTAAGGATGACTCAAGGGTGAGATAAGTTGCATATATATATATATATATATATATATATATATATATATATATATATATATATATATATATATATATATATATATATATATATATATGTATATATATATATGCAAAACAAGTCAAATGAAATGTGCAGAAATATTAGATAAGACACAAAATAAACATTCAGTTTTGTTCAAAGGACTGAAATTAAACGAAAGTTTGGTCTGATTATCAAGTTAAGAATGACTCAAGGGTGAGATAAGTTGCATACATATATATATATATATATATATATATATATATATATATATATATATATATATATATATATATATATATATATATATATATATATATATACATATATATATATACATATATATATATATATATATATATATATATATATATATATATATATATACACATATATATATATATATATATATATATATATATATATATATATATATATATATATATATATATATGCAAAACAAGTCAAATGAAATGTGCAGAAATATTAGATAAGACACAAAATAAACATTCAGATGTTGAAACACTCAAACACCCCTCACATGAGTGCTGTGACAGCAGGCCTATTTAATACTGTTATTAGTTAAATACTTTGGTTCATATCCCAGAATGCATTGTGCATGACCCCCCCACCCCTCCACCCCCACTAAAATCATGATGACTGAAGAACAAACGTCACAAATTACAAAGTATGAATGATTTAATATAAAATATATGTATAAGTCTAAATGAATGTAGCTGAGCAGTTTCTGTGTGTTTATATTGTAATTATTTAAAGTTATGATCCAATTTGACACGTGCTCTGTATTGGTGCGGCGTGCTCTTTGATGTGGAGCACGTGAGCCGCGGTGGTTTGTGGAGCGCACGTGCATCACATTGAGACCAATTAGCCTCCGACAGACATCATAAATATGAGCTCCCCTCGCAGGCAGCGTTGATACTGTGACGTCTGTCAGGTCTTCAGTTCAAATCATGGCTTTTTCCCTGGTGAGTACACAACAGTTCACCTGAGCTGCACCGGCCGACACGGCCTCGTGCGTGTCTGACCTCGACCTCGTGCGGGTCATCAAACTGTCACCGTCTCTCCGGACGTGTGAACACTTTCAGTCCGACCCTGACACAACTTCACCAGAACTGTTGTCGGAACCAGTGTCCAGGTGTCCGAGCCTTTAGCTTGGCTGCTAGCAGCCCCGCAGGTTAACCCGTCTGTTCTGGTTCCTCCTGCAGAGAAACGACCCCCGCAGGCCGGGAAGCCCGGACGCCGAGTCTGCGGCCCTGTCCACCTGCAGCAACGCGGACATCTTCCGCAGGATGAACACCATCCTGGGCAACGCTCTGGACTTCACCGGTGTGTGCAACACGCCCAACAACGCCAAGGGGAAAGACATGCTGTGTGGTGAGGCGTCGTCCATGTGTCTCTGATAAACAGGGAGAAAAAGGATCCAGACTGGTTCTGTTTGACCCGTTTAGCTTCAGTCCAGGTTTAGAAACAGTCAGTCAGTCAGGTCCTCCACCTGACCTGAGCACAAAGCAACAATACAGTCTGTAGTTCAGCTAGTCATCTGGGTTGTGTCACGTTTTAATCAAGTGTGTCTACAGAAAATGGTGAAACTGAAAAAGTTTGTCAGAAACCATTTGACCTCTTCAGACTTCAGCTCCTTTCACTGTGATGTCACAGACACAAAGAAAAGCTCCAGTCCTCAGTCTGAGCTGGAAACTGATCAAATAT